>JAZDUA010000034.1:1777500-2330000 GCA_038098605.1 Gryllus longicercus | reverse complement strand
GTGTTGGTTCAGGCAACTTCAATATGTATCTTAAAAATCCCAAAAACGATACCCAAATTCCTTCTTCCCTATTCCTAGTATTCCTTCCACTTACACAAATTAGAGCAGGAGGTCTATTACCATGCTAGGAAGCTGTAAGTCAAAACCTAGTTCTAACCAATAATTAAATTGTGCAAAAAAGTAAAGAAATACAAAGAAAAAAGAAAGGGAGAATAAAGAAAGAAAAAACAGAAAAAGAATTAAATGCCTACACAAATGAAAGGTGTTCTGACAGGAATGTTTTGTTTTCAAAACCTAAATAAACATGCAGATCAGAAACATTAAAGACAGGAAATGCAGAAAAATATTTGTTGTATAATTATAGTGCAATTTCCCTAACTCTGCTCCTTGCAGATATCAGCTGTTGATAGTTCCATCCAATCAAGAGCTTGAATGTCACCATAGTGACGTCGCTATGGTGAGATTCAAGATCCCGATTGAATGAAAATGTCAACAGCTGATACCTGCCAAGGGCAGAGTTGGGAAAATCACAGTATAGTAACAAATATTTAATGAAGATTACTACTTTATGAATTTTTTCTTTCTTGCTTTCAAAATACTATTAATGAACAATGCAAATTACACAAAAATGTTCTTTGAAAAGATTCTTCTTTTTGCTCACTTCTATGCATTTGTTGAATGATTTTCTCATATGTTTTTAAATTTAAATGTACTTCTTAATACAAACACAAAATTCACACTCTTTATTGGTACCATCCATTGAAAAAATAAACAGACAATTCTCATAAATAGTACTCTTTCTTTAAAACCTAATCCAATGTTGTTTGGAAGGTGCACATTTACTATTTTACTGAGAAAAATGTAAGTTGGCAAATTCGTTTAATGCAAGATGAAGCTGAGGAAATATTCAATTGCAGATAATTATTGAAAAGGGGTTACAACTGCTGAATCGCATACAGTCAGTGAGAGCTAGAGTATGTGTGAGGGCACGAATGTGAGAGAATGTGTGTGCACCGAATATATGCTTGCAAGATGTGTGTGAATGAAATTGAAAACACATTTGTTGTGAGTATATAGTAATATCTATAAGTAGTGAAAATGAGATGTCTTTTCTGATCAATGTCAAAATACACACAAGATGCACTAAAATGAATAGTGCCTGCTAGAGGTAGTGTCGTAACTAAAATGATTATCCAAAGAAGCAAAGCAGTTGTCAGGAAGTGGTATATAAAGGTATATAAACTAGTGGGGCTATAATAACACATACTTTCTTACATTATTTCTAACTTTTCCAATTTTCAAATATTCAGAATGTTCAATGAAAATGAGACCTGTAATATTTTTTGAAGCATCTTCTAATCTACATGAGAAAATAATAGAAAATAATTTGAAGAAAACATTTGAAGCCATTGTTGAGAAATTGCATTAATCTCAACCAGAAATTATATAAATACAATTTGTATTTTTCAAAAAGTTCTTCCATGACCTTATGAAAAAATCCAAATTTTTAAAGAGGTATCTTTAAATAAGTACAATGGTGTGCAAATACAAGTACAAGTATTTTTTTACATAATTTTCTATGAAATATAGGCAATTTTTAAACAATTATTTTCTAACATGGCTCCAAATTTTTTCTTTAAATTTTTTCCTAGAATTTCCCCCTTTTTCCTCAAAGAACTTTAAAAAAATTGCGTAGGTGTCATTTTCAACAAACACAATGTATTTTCAAAAATTGCAAAAAACAGGTAATATTACAAAACTACAATACTGATAACATTTTTTTCATTAATGAAATCTGCTTTCCAAAGACCATCTCCAAATAAAAGCATGTAGAATTTTTGAAAATACGTGTAATTTTTGCTTACAATAAAGGCAATTAAATATATTTCCAAAAATTGCTCCAAATTTTTTTCTTTCAATTTCTTTTTCTTTTTCTTAACAGAGTAAACAAAATTGCATAAGACTCATTTTCAGGAAACTCAATTTTTGAAAATTGCATAAAGAAACATTGCAAAAGTAAAATATCAATAATTAAGCCTTTTTCTTAAAGAAATCAGTTACAAAACATTAATCCATAAATAAGGTTATGTACATTTTTTTAAATGAAATTTTGGGTAATTTTTGCTTGAATTAAGGCCTTTTTTTCTTTCTAAAACAGCTTCAATATTTTTCTTCAGATAGCATACAGGATGCTTAGCAAAATTGTGCAGGTCTTATTTTCATTGAACTCTGAATTTTTGAAAATTGCGAAAGTTACTTGTGTGAGAGAGTATAGGTTGTTGTGGCGCCACTAGTTTGTGCAACATGAACGAATACTATATAAAAAGAAATAACAAATTTCAAACATGGTTCACTTATTCTTGCCATTACTGTTGGAAAAATGTGAAGTCAGAAAAGAGTATAGGATGTATAGTGTCATGTTTATTGATTCAGTTTCATGCAACACACACACTATTTAGCTATTGAATACATTGAATATATATATTCCAGCAATTCCCATACTAAGTATCCATAACAAACCCTGTAAAATAGCTTGGAACAGCATCATCAAACCCAGCTACAACACAAACACAAGCATAAGGCATCATTGATACATTATTACCAAGGCTATTTGTGAGATGCGACTCATCCTTCTGGAAGATGTTGATAGACTACGTTTCAAAGGGGCCATATCTTGGTCCCAAAGCTGTAAACAGGATTGCTTTGTATCACATGATGAGTTTTAGCTACATTACCCTTTACTGTGCACCTATCATTGATATAAAGTTCATTATTAAACAGAAATTTTTCTCTTCTGGAGTAGCATTTAGTAACAATATTCTAGGACATGATGTAAATGATAAAAATTCCTCTTGGAACTGGAGAAAAGTTAGGCATGTAGTTGAATAAACTCAAATTGTAGCTCATTAGAAATATAAAAAAAACTACATGTCTCTCTCCAAATTATATGGGTTTGCACACAAAATTTATTAGCTCCCAATCAATAGTTATAAGAAGGGCCTAGATTCTTAGGTTTTTAACTAATTTACTCCTCTCTTCTTCATGACATTGTTTTAATACACATTACCATTTAAATAATTTTTTAGCCAATTACATGAATATGGACAGATCCAAATGAACATTTGGGGGGTGGGAGATCATAGATTTTTGTTAAATAATAAACATACTTTTTATAATATTATATATTATTTTTGTAGTGTATATATGATACAATACAATATTATTTTTTAAATAATTACATAATTAAAACATAAATATTAAATCAAATTTGGAATCAATTCAGGAAGGTAACAAACAAAAATTTTAGGCGGGAGGGGGAGGGGGCGCATAGCCCTACTTTGGTACGCCACTGTACGTGAATTCTATAGATCCAAAAATGGCTAAAATGGTTTACGTTCTTAAGAAAGGCTAAATCAGAATTTGTTCAAAAAATATGTGAAGAAACATGCTAAGAAAACTCATTTTGGTTGAGTGGAATTTTACAGTGGCCTGGATTCATCATCTAACATTGCCAACTTTATTTAAGCTAATTGCATTAATTACTAATTTCAGTTTAAAAATTAGAAGGTGCATGTCTCTATTGAACAAGGGAAAATACTATGGGCTGTACGTGATGTATTCTCATCAAAAGACTTGAAAATTCAACAAAATCCAGGTTATCTCACAATGAACGACACAAACACAGTTCTTCTAGAATAAGAAATATCTGGAGAATGCCTTGGAGACCAAGAGTAGGGGCATCTGTGAAATAAAGACCATTGTCTTCATGTTGCTTTGAGGGAACCATTTCTCAATTCAGCTGTGTTTCGAGACAATAGGACGTCATTCACAGAATTATTTTCGGACTGTATGCACGGTTTATTGCAACAGTGGAACTTAAGAAAAGTGAATTTTTGCTTTTGATTCTAATTTTCAAGTGACTAAGATTTTTTTTCTTGTGCTTTTATTATGAAAAACCTTTTACAAGTTCAGAAGTAAAAACATTCAATAAAATGATTTGTACTTTACACTTGCATTTTATTGAAATTATTGTTCAGACTAATAAGATTAAGGAAAAATGGAAAAATAAATAAATAAAATAAAATAAAAAATTAAAAGAAAAAATAATAAAATGGGTTAAATTGCCTTTTCAGAAAACCTAAAATGACATTTATGAAATCCTAAAAATCCAGGCCCTAGTTATGAGTTAATGTTTAAATGTAAATTTTTACATGAACAAGATTTTAAACCGGAGAAAATACAATTAAATTCAATTGAAAAGTGAAGAGCTACACATACAAACAAACTGAAATTTGTTCAAATTGAAAATACATAGCTAACAATTACCAAAATGACACAAACATTTTTTTCCACTCTCAAATTTACTATCACATCAGAAAAGAGTAATTAAAAATAGCAATTATTCGCCTCTACAGTCAGAACCTTTAAATAACACTAAAATCTGTGAAAAACTTACCAATACTTGAAAAAAGGGATGCTCCAAGGCCTCTTTGATGGTAATCCGTTGCTTTGGATCCACTACGAGTAACTTTCGAATAAGGTCTTTGGGAGGCTCTACAAGTAAGAGCCCAACAATAGGTAAATTATCAATTATTTAAAATTATTTACTCTATGATGACAATAATAATAATAATTATTATTATTATTATTATTTTAATTATAGCATGTGTATGAATTAATAATAATAAATTATAATAATTATTATTATTATTAATTCATACACATGCTATAATTATTGTGCACATACATAATACATTCAATGACAAACATTATGTGACATATTAAATAATGGCCAAAATTATGAACTACAGTAGAACCCTCGACAACCGTCACCCACAGATTCGGGACATGGACATAAAACACGAATAAATGAGGGCACAAAGTATAACTTACTACTATTTATATTGATTATGTACAATGTGTATTAATATTCATACATACAATTCACACTAATTACATTATATTGACGAACTACAACTTTGAGCAAGGATCGACATCGAATACGGGATAATTTGACAGAAAACAAGGGGGATGTTTATCCCGCGGCAGATATGACAGGTTCTAAGGTATTACATTTCCTAGAACATCACTTCCCGCAATTTGTTGCAAGGAACACAGAAAATATGATATGATATCCTGCAAAAATACATGAAACAAAGTGTAGTATAGTACAATCTTGATTTTAATTGAAAATAGAAGTACCATGGTATGGTGTAGAGTTGGAGTAATACATAAATATTTTTACTATAGAACAGTCTACAAATGTTTGTATCCTACACTGTGTGTTTATTTTATATTTGAAAATATTCCTTCACTAATACAGTGCTTATAGAAAACATAAATGACTGATGAAGTTTAAAAAATTAAAATATATTTTCTTAAAAGTCCTCCCTTGACCAAGATAAATAATCTAAATAGTTATAAAAACCGTAATTAAATTAATTTATTACAATATAATAATATTATATATAATAATATTATATATAATAATATTATAATAATATATTAATTATAATTTATGACAAAGAGAGATTAAGATTTTATGCACTAATACTTTCTCTTTATGTGACAATAATTTGTTAATTTTCACAAGACAAATAAAATCTGCTAAATCTCAATGAGCACTTTTTTAATCCATTATCACTCTGATAATGTAAGTGAAGTTTAAAAATAATATTTAAATATTGTATATATTCTCAAATAAAATGATCATGATCAAAGAGATGCAAACAAATTTTTACCAACATCGTGTTTCTGATAGCAAAAACAACAAAATTAATATTAGTTTACATTGTTAAAATGCAGAATAGAATAGAATAAATATGTTTTAGTTTTCATTGTTGTAATGGATAATCTGTTAAAGACAGTCAATATGACACTACTCTTTACATTCCTCAACCATGAGAAATACTCCATCTTTTAAGAATCACATAACAAACTGCCACCAAACAGCGCCAATTAAATTAATTCCATTCCTACCATCATTCATTGCTTAATAGTAACTCCACTTGCAATAAGTTAGCTTTGATAACAGAATGACAATTTGAGGTAAGAGGTGTTGCATGAGGATTACCAATGATCTAGATTTTTAACATTCAAATTATTGATGTTGTTCTGTGTATATCAAAGGAAGAGCCTGCTCCTGAAGGAAAAGCAATACTAAGCACAAAAAAAAAAAAAAAAAAGATGTTGACTAAATGCAATTCAAGAAACATTTTGGGATAGATGTTCATGCCAAAATTTGCTTCCTTCCATTCATGAATTCTCATTAATTTGTAAGAAATTGGAAATAGAAATGAAGTAACAACTTACTAATACGTTTTAAGAGATAATTGTCCAAAGTATTGTAAAGAACGTTGAACACATTATTTGTTCAAGAGGATACAGCAGAAATGTTAGTAACTCTGTTAAATTTTGGACAGTATTTTTAAAACACAAAATTTTTAAAAAGACATCAATAAATTTTTTTTTAATTCATTAACAAACTTTCCAAATTGCAAATATTTTTGAAGCAATAGAAATTCAATGAAAGCATGTCAATAAAATAAACATTTGAAAATTTAAAAATGAAAATACACATCTTGGGCAAATTTAAATAGTTTGTATTACGAAAAATCAAAATAGTGTCACATTACTGTTATTTAAGTGCTCATTATCAAAAGTTCCAAAAAAAAAAATTTATTATTCAGATAACATTATTTACATCTCCAAGAATACACTAGTTGCTACAAAATTATTGAATAAACTAACCAGTGATATCTGCCCACTCGGGTGATGTAAACGAGTATTTTCCTTCCATGATGTTTCTCAACATCACCATTTGCTTTCGATGCCAAAATGGGGGACAGCCAACTAAACTGCAAAAGATACAAATAATTAATACTGAAAATTCTGGTTACAAAGATTTCAGCTCTAACATCCTTATGAACTATAATTTATATTTTGGACCCAAATCAACAGAATGTTCTTGAGTTAAAAACACTCACTGATCACATTAAACATTCTCTGGAAAAGACAAAGAGGAAATGGTAATATAAAAATAATTATGTTTCTTGTTCATGAAAGAAATATTAAACATCATAACAAAATAAAGTAAGTCAAAATTTTAAACATCAATCCCATTTGTTCAAAAAATACTTACAGTGTATACATTATCACACCACAAGCCCATCTGAAAAAAGAGAGTAGTGTTACAAAAAAATGTGCAACAAAAATGACCAAAAAAGACATAATAGGAAAAAATAAATTAAATCAAAGTGCTTTCTCCTTAATTTCTTCATTAAAAAAAGAATTCTAAACATTGGAGCAATAATTCAATAGGTACAAAATTGGAGTTAACATAAAAATACTTTATTTCCAAATACTTCAAATTTCCTTCCATCTGTACTATTTCTAGTGGATTAATTTTTAGATCTATGAAAACTTCCCCTGTAATTCTACCATTATTTCCTTTTAGATATGCACAAAATAATTCACTTGCAAACCCATTTAATACTACATTTGCCTTCAAGAAATAATATGTAATACATTTCATTATAAACAGAGATTTTTGACAATGTGGCAAACATATAGATAACTTTTGAAAATATATTTTATTATTTTTCTCATAATTTGCTTTCAAATTATCTAATTTTTCAAATTTCAATAGTTCCAAATTTTTATTAATTAGAAGAACACTTCTTCAATACTCTTAAGAAACTTTACAATTAACAGCTCTTTCTTCTGAAAAGTATTAAAAAAATTGAAATGAATAAAGGGAAAATTTTACAAATGATAGCACATGCCAAAGCACCACAAAAGGTTATTCAACAAGGCAAGAAAGCATGCATATGTGTACTCATGCATGAATTATGCAAAAACACATACCAGAAAATTATCAGAAAAACAAAAAGCAATAGTGAGAAATATTCCTGCAGAACATTAACTATGTTTTTTATTATTTAGTGCTTTTAAGTTTCTTTCCCACCACATCCTTAGTTCTCTTTCATTTTTGAAACAAACTAATGACCTCCCGAAATGTAATGACAAAAACAAAAATTGATTGTAACATATTTCCATTACAAAATTATATGTAAATATAAATGCAAAAAAGTTTCATTAGATTTCCAGGGCCGCAATCCCAAGCTAAAGTACGCACTTATGAAAGTTCTAATTGAAGAAACTTATTACTACTTATTAACATATTACTTACAACTATATCATCAACTTCAATTATTAACAACTCTAATATTTACATATATTTTATACTAAAAATAATATATTAATAAATAAAATATTTAACTAATATCATTAATTGTATTTATATTATGCTTTGGAACAATGAAGTGGTCCAACTTCTTTTTCATTATTTTCTGGTGAAGAAAAAAAAATCTGATCGACATCAAAATACATTAATTATACATCTCAGTACTAGTGAAATGCATTTTCAGAAGTTTTAATGACTGTACAAGAAAATAATATATATTCATTTATAAACCAAAATATTAATGAAGGTCAAATGGAATAGAGAATGGATGTGACAAAAATTAATCATATCTAAAACTAGGAATAGAAATAGTTATAAAAAATTCTTTGAGCAATTTTCTCTCTCTCTAAATTCATAGGATGTTTTCAAATAGAGTTTGGTCACTCATTTACTCTGGGTAATTAACAGCCAATACAATGTCTAGAAGCTGAAAGTTTGTTTCTACAATAATTAAACGTTTTTAGAAGACCAATATTAAACAAATGTTAAAATTCATCTATCAAGGCTAATGACCTTGTTATTTCAAATTTTTAAATGAAAATCAGAATCCTGTCATGAAAGCTAATAGCGCCTACAAAATCTGAATCTCTTTCTATTTTTTCAATAGAATATGATAACCTTCAATATTTACTGACAATTTAAAAACACAAAATATTCTTGTTTAGCCAACACTCTGAAATGACCTCTTTGTAGCATTCAGAAAATTGTACATCTTAAGAACAGCACACATTTTATTTTTAACCCATTTCTAATGTCAGATACACTCTACATTTCATCAAAATATTTAAACTGGATACTACTGAGAAAACCTAACAAGAGTTTTTAACAGTTCTTTGTGATAATTCAAAAACATAATAATCCTGAATTCAGGTTGTAAAACAAAAACTTCTTCACACAGACATTTTAGATACAAGCTTTGATTATTGTAATAACACAAGCTAGAAAAACCTTTAATACAACAGAATAATAGTTGGTTAAAAGAACAGGATTAATTTTCCTGTGCTTTTTGTTTGCACATGTTTTGTATTATCGCAATCAATGTAGATAAGTAACATTCAAGTGAATAATTTTTGCAACTCTTTATACAGTTGCAGGTAGCGCAAGACCACACAGTAATTCATTTTTAAATTGAAATTAGGAAATACCCAGCATGTCCAATTATAAATGTTTCTCTATAATTTAGGACTTGCAGAAGGATCATTTGTAACTGCTAACATCTACAATTTTTGCTATCAGACTACACTTTTAAGTATTATTTCAGGATTCTCTAAATGTATCTGCAACACACTAGTCTTAAAAGTATCATGGCCATAACTTGCAATCAAACTCTGGGGAAGCAAGAGAAGAAGTTATTCAAAGCAAACATATTAAAATGTTTAACATTTTTTATTAATTTATCTTTGAAGTTTTTAGAAGATTGTGAAAATTTACTAAAGCTCAAAATATGGGGAAAAGGGTTGCCCTTCTTAGTTATGCTTATGTTAAAAGGGACTGAAATTCTTTTCAAGTTATGCAATCTGAAAATGTTTCCCAACCCATTAGACACTTAACTCGCTTGTTATTACAGTAGAACCTGTCAGTTCCTTCAAAATATTTCTGTTTTGGCAGGTTTCTGTCTAATAGAGAGTTGCCAAAAACTTACCATATAACTTAAGTCTAATACTTTCAATATTATTTTGTTAGTCTAACAAAATAAAGCATAATTTATTAATAAAAATATTGCAGGAAATAAAAAAGTTAAGGAAAATATAGGACAAGCTTTTATTCCACACTTTCTTCTGTAGCGTAAGTGTTTTGCACTTATGTTTTAAAGACATTTTGATACACTAGCACACAGCCTTCCAACACTATACTACGAACATTCACTAAATTGTGTGGTCTACACCTTGTCAACACTGACTGCTACATTAGGTTTGATGACAAGAGAGCCTTCCTGAGATTCAGTTGTTGACTTAAGGAAATTTGGTGAAGATTTTGAGAATCGAATGGGGTGTCGACAACTAACATTAAGACTTCAGAGTGACAGCAACAAAGTCACACTTTGCGAGTGACAATGACAATCACACCAAGGCATGAGAAAGTCACAGTGAATCAGTTGAGAAATTCGCCAAAGGTTTGCTGACAGCAGGTATGAGAGGAACAACTTGTCACTCACTCAATTACCTCAGGTTTACTCTATTGCCATCACACTATGCGATTCCCAAAACAGTGCTGAAATTTAAAAAAAATTCTTCTTAGTCAATTAATAATCTCTTTACATTGTCAAAAAACACTATATTTCTGCATTAGAGAGGTTTCCGGCTTATGGAGGTAATTTTCACATATAAAATCGTTCCATTCTGAGATTTTTTTGTCCGGGATAACAGGTTTCCATCTTACAGTGGTTCCATTTTAGACAGGTTTTACTGTATTAATTGTAATTAATAAGATACAAATTTTAAAATTTAAATTGGTTGTTACTATTATTATTGTTTTTGAATATTTTTCAGTCCCTTTTTTCAATTTAGGACAATTACAATAAATACTTCAAAAAAATTTTATATCCCATTTTTATTTTATGAAATTCAACATTTTGGAGACTGTTCTGTTATGTTCTCAGGTACAACTGAATTATTTTTTATATATATAAAATTAAATTTTTTTTAATCATTGAGAATTTTTATAAAAGACATTGAATTTGAAATTTCTTTAAATAAATTTGTAAGATAAAGCTATTCATAATAATTAATTCCAAGATATACATATATACTTAATTTCTGTGCATATCTGATTACCACAATTATACTAGAAACATATACAATATATATATATATGGATATGGATTTAAATAATGTAATTGTGCCCCTATTTAATGATATTGTGTTCAATGTTGTGCAACCCATTATGGCCCACAATAATTGAATAAACAAAAAATTAATTATTTTCATAAATACTACTCATTCCCTCAACTATTTTCTCTTTTATTGAGTGTGATCTTAACATTAGGAACTGCAAGAAACAGAACATCATACAGATGATCTGAAGAACCCCAAATTGTAAACTACTGCCAAACAGTGTCCACTCCAACAAACCTCCCCTACACTTAGGTCAATCACATTTAGTATTTTCATAGTTTCTTATCTCCTCAAACATCTACAAAATCACAAGAAAAACTGTGGAAGCATCTAGGCAGGAATGCACTGCCCCATCCACTGGTATGGAAGGCAGGACTTACATGTCCACAGACAGTCCATAGCCTCCATATGACTCGTCCATGGCAGTGTGAAGCAGCTCTGGAGCCATGTACCCCGGTGTCCCACACACATCTGCGCATGCAGCAACAACACATATACAGGTGAGACCCAGGCTCTCACTTGGGGTAAGTGAGAAGGAGAGGCCTGGTGTTTGCCACACAGCATGCTGCAGGGATCATTCGACAGCACAAGTAATATCAATACACATATTTAGAATAGTGATTGGTTCAAGAAATTACAAAGCCTTCACCCAAGTTAATCAAAACAAAAACCGAAATAATATCTCCTTCCATTCTGTCACCATATATTTCTAATGATTATTGCATTTCATTGATTTAAATACATTATGCATCGGATTCACTTCTTAATTTAACAGGACATTTGTCATCCTGAGTAGCATAAATGGTGAAGAATGAAATGGAATGACTCTTCTTTATTCATTATGCCTTTTCAATCACTGTATGACTGTTAAATGTATGACTGTTAAATTGTTACAAATGTAATGTTTGATTCCATAGCTCAGTCACTTAGAGCATCAGTCTGGATATGAAGGGGTACCAGGCCCGGATCCAGGTGGAATCAAATATTTGCAATTTGTGACAATCGATTTTCAAAATAAATATTTGTTTGTAGTAGCTGAACTGAATTGTTCTTTCAGTTTCTTATAAGATATATCTCAAAGTCTACAAATGAATTTCCATTTATTATCTTGCTAACAACTGTTAAAAAGCCCTACTATCTACAATTGTAAGTTCGAACAATATGAGTGTTTGAATCCCAAGGGTGAAAATTAAAACTCTTATTGGCTTTTTTAATTTTCAAAGAACATCAATTGAAAACCATTAAAATATATTTATAAAAATGTGAAACACGCTTTTTTATAAAAAAAAGTAGTAGTTCTCTCTCGTCAATAAAGAGAACTGCAACATTTAATATATAATAGTCCATTAAATGAGTTCCATCCTGTCCAATGAATCCATTCACATCTACTATTTTAGCACATAAAAAATGTATTAAACTAACACATCAAAATCAACATCCATTTTAAAAAAATTCTATTAGACAATATTGCTAAATTAATAAATTGACTAGTCAATTAATATACCTGTTTGCTCATTATACAAAAACATGTGTCATTTGCAAGTCCTACAAAAAAAAAGGGGGGGGGGGGAAAACACCTTTATTCCCTTTTGCAACAATATTTGTATTAAAAATTAATAACAAAATCCATTACATTTTAATGTCAAATAAAGCCCAATGACTCTTCAAAACACAGCAATGTAATAAACTATATTATACTAGGACTTAAGATACTACAAATATGTCTAAAATGTATTCTCTATTTTCAGTTTTCAAGTGGACAGTGCTGATTTTTTTTACTAGCAGCCAAAGATGCAGTTAATGAACACATGGAATAAATTACATCACATTTTGCATGACAAGCACTTTGTCAACAATATCAATAATTCTAGCTTCAAAATAATCCAACCCTATACAAAACAAACAAATAGGGCCTACTCATCGGTGGACCTCTGAAGTCCCCCTTTGATTTCACTAAGGTTAATAATTTTTTCATTTTATAAATTCATACTTATAATTTATTTATATTTATTGAATTATTATATTATGCAACTTCTACTTATTACTATTATAATTATAAAATTTTTAATAAAAATAAAATAATATTAATTTTTCTACCCACCTGAGCTACACCCATGATCAGGGATTATTAATAGAACAAATTATGATACATATTTTTAAAAAATTCTTCTGACTAAATACAATGATACCAAAAAATTTTATATTCAGTTCTATACTTAAATGAAATACTATTTACACCAAAACCCTTGTGGTAAAGAAATGAAGCTTGCAAAGAGATATGGTAACTTACTACTTCTGAACATTAACCCTTTTAAATGTAATAGGAATCTAATTTCTTGAACTTATCCAAAGTACCTCGCCTAATTTCACACCTTTGTAAAATAGACTAAAATGAAAGTCAAGAGTTGACATATCACAAATATGGGGCAAGCTGACTACAACAGCCACAATATCATCACAAAAGGATTAGGTAAATATGTGTGCCATGCTAAGGAACACATTGATACGTTTGAGAGAGATGAAATAAAAAAGGGAATGCATTCTAAGTGCATAGTTAAGTCCAAAAATTTCAATATTCTCTTTTCTAAAGAATTTCTTGGTCTTTAATCTGCAACACATAAAGCTAAATAAAATATTTAAAACAAAAGTCAGACAATATAAAGCTGTAAAATAAATTAAATGCCACTTTTTCTATATTTTCATGTTTAATCAATGCAACATTCTCCAGAACATATGCTGGTGAAAATTTAATTAAATAAATTAAGGGGTTAAAAATAATACTCAATATCATAAGATATCATACTACTTATAAATCTAACTCAAAATAAGAACTTCTCCCACAATACACACACTGTTGAATTTTAAATTTCAATACTGTTGAATTCAGTGTCGATATATTCAATTACCAGTTTGTTTATCATGTTAGAATAATTCTTATTTGTACTATATGCTGTCGAGTTTAATCCATTAACAAAAACCTTCCTATTTATAAATATTTTATGTTACTGTTATAAAGCAGCTCTACATTTTTCCAAATTTGGTCATTTCTAATAGTAGAATCACTGAAATTTCACAAGCTGAATCTACAGATGTCATCGGAGCAAAAGCCAATTCTGAAAGAATATTGCTCAGACCCTTGTCTTCTTGATCTCACTATGGTAAGATATGCACCAGAAACTGTCCTCCATACAATATTTACTAAATTTGTCATTCTTTCTCAAGTATTGTGAGCAAAAATTGAACTTCCCACATCAAAAAAACTGAGGGAACAATGAAGCAGGACCAAAGCAAGTGCAAAGGATACTTTGAGAAAACAAAGCAATGAAACATGAAAATCACTAAATTATTTGTTAGAGGAGAGTAAGGCAAACAAGTCAACAAAGACACAACCAATTTTAAGTACACCTACAATACAGCTATTTGTAAAAAAAAGAAGACCAATATCCTCATGAACAATGGCCAATTTAAAATATATAAGATAATTTTGTTTGTTTGTTTGTAAATATGTTTTGGGTTGTATCTCAGTAGAACAAACAAGGTGATGAATTGAAATGTTAAATTCAGTTTCAATTAAAGCTTTTTTAAATTTGAGAACATCCATATGAACAGGCAAGGTCCAAAAAAGTTTCTTTAAAAACAAAGTAATATTAATATAATCAGGGAACTGTCAGTCATTAGACATCATACAAAATTGCAACTTCCAAATATAAACTTTATGATCTCTATCTCTATACAAATCTCTAAATGTCTTGATAATGCAGAAAAGCAAAAGATTTAATGGTGAAAAAGCAAAATAATGAAGAAGTAAAGGAAGTTTGTGATGGATGCTCTACTGATTAAATGGCACAAAAACAGAACAATGCTTGGGATATCCATCTACATTTTCCCCACAAGAAAAACTCAAGTAAATAGTCTTCATGAAATATCACTTTAGTAAAAAGTGTCAAAAAATAAATAAATGAATAATGAGAAAAATAATCATGTAATAAAGACAGGCATGTCATAATCATGTAATAAACACTGGAAACAAATAGCCTATTAAATCAGGGACTTCAAACAGATCAGTCCTCAATAAAAACAGGAAGAGCAACCATTCGGTTTAAAAGTCCCAATGTATAAGCACCTTCTGACCTTTTTAGTCATATGATTTAAAAAGACTGATTTGCAAAATTAAAGAATTTGTTTATAATTTTTTTTTAAATTTTACAAATTTTGATTTCTGAACAAAATAAGAAAGTAGCTCCCCAAATTGGTACAAATTAATATTATCAAGAATTTTCATACTAATTATACTTCAGGTATTCTTCCACTTCAGTAGAGATATAAAATATTTTACAGAAAGAACAAGTAGTACAGAAAGCAACAAGCTTGGACCATGATAATAATTCAGGTTTCCCACTAAGCTTTGCAACTTACAGTTTACAAATCCATTAAAACGTAGTTATTTTACCAGCTAGAATGTCAATTCTTCACATCATTTGGTGAGATTAGTTTTTAAAGTTAATTTCATACAAAAGAATCGTTGGTCTCAGCCAACAAAAAGTGGTGGAAACAAGAAAATATGTTTTAAGGTAATGATTTCTAATAAAGCATTTCTTCGATTTCATATAAAAAAAGTTCACTTTTTATAGGCAACTCTGCTTTTATTCATGCAAAAGGCTACTACTACACATCATTAGTCATCCTACAAACCATACTTTCCTTTTACATCGTATAAAACATTTTTAGGATGACTAATGATGTGCACTAATAGCTTTTTGCAAGAATAAAAATTGAGCTTTCTATAAAAAGTTAAGTTTTATATGGAAGCGAATATACACCAAAAGACAACTTCCTACAATTCATATTAACTGAAGCATTTTTTATTAAGCAATGATTTCTTAAAAGAATCTTACAGCTTAAATTTTGTATTATGTTAGGTCCATAAAATATACAACAAAACAGCGGGAATGTGCAGCACTAAAACTTTTCCACCTCTTAGAGTAATGAAATTCATAATTTCGATACTGAAATGAATACTATATGTGCTGATGGTAACAACTCATCCCTCTCTACCACATCAGAAAGAAGGCTGAATACATTGCCTTCCCACAGTCACTGAAAGTATTGTTTACACATTTTTGGGAAATGTCAAAATTACTGTCAAACAACTCATTTTTTTTAAATTGTACATGACATAATTTAAAGATATAAAATTGAGGGATAAATTGTATTGAGAAAGAAATCTCTAGGTGAAATCTCTATTGAAGGTGTATGATGAGTATGATTTTTAACCTAGTTCTCTACATTGGCTATCATTCAATCAGATAATATAAATTACAAATCTAGTCTTTAATACGAGATAGCATCAATACCACCAATCAAGCATATTAAAAAAAAAAGAGAGGGTTCACTTTCACAAGGAGAAGGGACATATTGTCTGATGAAAATGTCACTTGTCTACTCGATATGCAATAAGAAAAACACCAAATTTGTGATTGACAATGATTGAATTCTTCCTTTGTTTTCATTTTTTGGCTACTTCAAAATTCAACCTCCTTTCAATGGTTATTTTATCACACCAAGATAGTATGAGAACTTTTTTTAAATATCTCTTATAATCATTTTTGCAAAAAGATATCATAACACACCCTTATTAACTTCAAATGGCAATTTCAACTCTCATAATTCAGGTATCAAAACTTTCTGGCTGTTAAATAATAAGCATTGATTATCATTAAAATATTTTTTCACTACAAACCCAACGAATGTAAAATAAAGAATTTGAACACTCAGGAAAAAACATCAACTTCTAGATGCTGTAGGCATGAATAATTAAAACCTTGCAACACCCAGCACAAAACAGACAGACAGATGTAATATCAATTCAATCACATTCTCAATGAGACATAACAGAATGCCTTTGGACATAAATAAAATAACATCTGAATTTGTTTCACTGAGGTGTCGTTTTAAACATCATAGGTGTGTTCTCTTTCCTCAAAGTTGATGATGGGAAAGGATCCACATTCATTTTAAAGCTGCAAGTCTGGTATATTTTCTACTTTAGTAGAAAGAAAAGCTTGCACAGTCCACCATTTAGTGAAATAATTGTAATTGAACAATGCTAAAATAATAATTACATCTCTATTAAAATTTATATTAATTCTATCCATTATTGTATTACAAAACCATTGTCAAATTGTAGTTCCCTGAAGTCCTCTTTGAAGGCCATTTGTTCCTAAAATTGACAGGCATCACTCAAAAACATTTATCTGAGGGACCATGAATGATGAACTTGAAAACTTATCATGAACAGAGTAAATTTGTTCAAGAGGTTTTTAGATGCTCTAAGACAAGGCAACCCCTCTCAACAGCTACAAAATTCAGTGACATTTCCAACAGCCAACTTTAGAGGCACTTACATGTCAACCTCGTACGAGTACCCCTCTGCCGTCTCATACATGTTGCTCTTCAACACCTCTGGAGCAAGGTAGCCTGGAGTGCCACACAAGTCTGCCACAACCAGCAACACCAAAGCATCAGCAACCTTCCTTGGCACCTCAACTCCCTTTCTCCCACCCTCCTTACCACTCACAGCATCATGTGCATTACAAAGCAGCATGTGTGAACAGTCATTCCTATATTTACTGTACTTGCGTAATATCCTTTATGAATTCATCTCAGTATTTCTAACTTGTGCACTTTGTCAACATCTCTAAATTTTTAAATATTTAAATGCACATGTATGAAAGCATACATTTATTAAGAATAAATATACATTTATACACAATTCTGCATATTCCAATGAAATCATCTTTAGCAGAAGTGCAAAAAAATTTGGTTATTTAAGAAAGGTAACATAGATCTTTCTAATCAATTCTTTACAGATGAAGAATCAACCCAATCAATCCATCTACATTTATTTATTTGTTATTTGTTTCGATAAGTGTATTTATTTGCAATAATCTATGTTTTTTATTCCACACAAATGGGGTAAAAAGGTAGAAAGAATTGCCAAACAAAAAGATGATCAATTTTCTAGCCACAAGGAATATTATCATTATTTATTAATTAATTAATTAATTAAGTAAGTAAAATAAGAGTAGTTCTGTGTATTAGAGACATAAATCATTTTTTCATGTCATTCGAAAATACAAATTTTGGGTTCAGATGAAACACGCAAATTTTCATAAAGAAACACAAAATTCAAGCTCTTCATTTATTCACAGAGATTTCACAGTATGAATTTAAGATGATCAGCAATTTTTCAATTTCAACTACACTGACACATAAAAAGTGCTTTGGATATTCTCCAAACCTTGCCAAAATAGGTAACTAAAGCTATTATTTAAATTATTCACTATTCTGATTCTACTGAATAAAAGCATTCGCAGACCAAGTGGGAAAAGATAAAAGAAACTTTAATTCTGCTTGTAATAATGAAATACCAAAGAAAACCCACCCCTGAACAAAAATTTAAATGGATGCAAAAAAATTTCAAACAAAAGGAAAAAATCAACCATTATAGATGTAGTCAACATGAACAACTTTTAAAATCTAATTGTGAGTTTCAAAAGAAATTATTAGCTCACACTGAATTTAGTTAAATACACAAAATGTTTCTTAACGATATCTCTGAAAACAAATTACAACATTGCAATAATCATAAATATGCCTAATTGCATTTACCTTAAAACTTACATCAATTTAATATGTATGTTTGTGTGAGTAAAAAACAGGAAAAGAGGAGTAGAAAGAAGAGGAAGAAGTAATAGTATCAAAAACCCATTTTAACTAAGTACACTTATTAAACTAACCATGATATTGTAAATACATTTTTGAAAATTCTACTTGCCACCTTATTTAACAACCAGCCTCTAAATGTGGCAACATTTTGGAATAATTCTGTAGAATACTACAGCAACTGGACGATTAGGCAATGATATTTTAAACGTAGGCAAAGTAAAGCTCTAAAAATTGATGACATAATTATTCCAATGTTTATATTAATATCTTACTTCCAGATTTTAACAAATTTTCACTCAATTACTTGGAATTGCTTTGATATTATTATATATTAATCTTTATATATATATATATATATATATATATATATATATATATATATATATATATATATATATATATATATATATATATAGATAGATAGATAGATAGATAGATAGATAGATACACAGCATATTTGATTTCAAATATATGATATAGCTCATATCGCAGTACCTACATACATTCTCATCTCAATGGTAACAATGAATGTTCGTTTACACTGCATCCCACATTTTATTACATAAGGTCTGTCAAATAACTACTTTGTATCAATTTGGTCATCAAAATAAATTCTTATTAGAAAGCCCAAGAATAATGAAATGAAGGTCATTTTAATGCAGTGTGTGGATTGCACAACTTATTCTCTTTGGTTTCAAATTTATTTTAACATAAAATATCATTGCAATTGAGTTTTCAACTAAATCATTCTAAATCAAAATATTTAGAACATATTTCTCCATCAACACGTACACAATAATGATCTAAATTTGTGTGAAAACAAGAATATGTATTCAAACACTATATCAAAAATTGTTGGAATTATAAGCTTTCATAAGTTAATCGATACAATTTGACCTATATAACAGTGTCTAACTGACCATAAATAATAAGCAGGGAACGGAATTTATTGCTATACACTAACGAGACTAGATCAGCACATATTTTCTCGCATCTTTCAAAACTTGCAATTTTCGAAAATTAAGAGACTAACAAAAAGGATACTTGTGCCATTCTTTTAAGCATTCCTTTTCTCAATGGAAAAAAATTGGGGAGAATTTTTGTTTGTTTACTTTCTCACCCTCACTTCGTAGGAAGAGAAAGTACTGTAATCGTGTGCCGGAAAAAGGTGAATTTTCAACACAAAAAACCTTAATGTCGGGCCATGGTAACAAAAAGGTGGATACATTTAATCCCTATATATAGTAAATTAATCTTCCTCTAAAACGTTGTTTAGTTTCCTCTAAAACATTTAGTCTGAATCCATATTTTTTGAGTCCTTGATACCGAAAAATCGATTTACGGCAAAACGTCCGTCTGTCTAAAGTCAATGCTAGCGCCTCAACAGTTCCGCCAAATTTCTCCATTTGATATTCTCCGATCTAATTAAATAAGCTCGAGGCCCTCTGGGTTTGAAATGAATATTTTGAGAGTACTTTATATAAAGCTTCAACTTTTCAAAATTTTCTCAAAAAGATCTTCAATTTGTTTATTTAACTTTGTCCTTGGATAACGTAAAGGGCGCTCAAGAGAATGATGCAGATGTCATTTGCGTTGAAATCTCTGATTTTTCCAACATCTTCCTACAACTACAATTATAGATAGAGATTTTTTTCCTAAATAAAATCTGTTTATAAAGACACCTTGAAATAAGGTCACGTATATTTTATCAAAAATATTAGTTTTTGCGTATTTCTGTGAGAAATGTAGACAATTTTTAAAATATTTTTCTCACAAACGGCTCCAATTTTTTTCTTTGAATTTTCTCCTTGTATGTATCAAAGGACAGTAAAAAAGTAGTGCTAGTCCCGGCGTATGATTTTCGAAAATCGTTAAATTTTAATATTTAAAAACTACAAAATTGAATATAGCTATTTTATCGTTAAACAAAATCTGTTCTACAAAATCAGCTCTTAAAAAAACGTCTGCATACAATCTTTTGAAAAAGTGAGTGGTTTTACGTAATTTGTGTTTGAAATTTATTACATTTTCTCAAAAACCGTTCCAAATTTTTTCTTTAATTTATTTCCATTGATAGAACAAGGAATGCTAAAAAGAATGACGCAGGTCTCATTCTCATTGAATTTTCAAAAATAGCAAATTTTCAAATAATACGAGAAAGTAAGTGCACAACTATTTTTCACATTGCTTTAATTTCAAATATAATTTCATTTGAAAATTTTTTTGGGCAATTTTAGAAAATATATTGTGTTGGAAAAGAGACAGCAGTATGTTGTTGTTTTGCCCTAGCAACCATCGCCTTTGGGGAAGGTGGCCTTCGCGGACCCTCCCCTCCCTGCAACAGTAACCGGCGACAGTTGCAAGGTATGCTATAGGAAATATAGTACATTTGATTTAAAATCAATGTCAGATAGTATAATATTATACTCAAAACTTTAACATATGTTACATCATTGCATTCCTCTTTTTAAAACCTATCTTTTGCTAGTGAGAAAAATATACGACACCATTTAAAAAATTAAAAGGGATTAAATTTCTCGAAAACTAAAATTTCCAACAATATCTTTACCGCATATTATTTTCCCCGTGATTGAACATTGTTGAACAAAAACATTTCGATATCATCAACAGCTTAAATGTTATGGGGTAATCCCATAGTTTGTGAGACTCCCTGTATATTACAATGTAACGAAAAATGTTGTAAAAGGTGAAATAAAATAAGATAAAAATTGTTCTAGAACATTCAGAATGTCTTGTTAACACTAAAAAGAAGTTCACACATATCATGTTCCTGTAAAAATACGAATTTAGATGAATATTTGTTCTCTAATAATTAATAAACATGCCAATGAAGGTTTTCCCAGATACACAAATATTGATATTACTAGCGAAAATAAATAATACGGCTTGATTAACTCCAGAACTAACTTCCTGACTTGTACACATCAGTTTGTAGGAGGCTTTTCAAAACCAGCCTTTAACGTGTGTCACATGAGCGTTGCGTTGACGCGCATCAACTAACGCTCGTGACAGCCGCCTCGATGCCTGCGCACACGATTCAATTAACACACAGTAACGGAGCTCGACAATTCTGGGCCCGGGGCAATGCTCAAACGTAGTCACACACACGAACCCCCCCCCCCTCCCACACACACGAAAAAAAAATGAAATGTGAAAATTGTAAAAAAACTATATACTAACAAATAAAAATTACGTTCAGCTAGAAAAAAGTTTTTGGAAATATATTTTAAATATTAGTTTTAAGTAAAAGTATTTAGTGATCAAATAATGCAATTTCCATACCGATCTTAAAATATTAACAAATTTTGTTTAGTGAGTGTTTAACAAAATCATTTGTAAAACATATTAAATAATATGGATTTCAGTAAAACCTATTTTAATGATGATTTGATTCATTTCATACAGTCCTACCTTATAAGTAAAACGTAATATAAAACGTATACAGTCCTACCTTATAAGTAAGTAATGACTAGCCATTTAATTAAATATTTAAGATAAAAAATTAAAAGAAAATTTTACGAAATATCAGACCATTTTACCGTGACTTATTAAATACGATATATAATAACGATCTCTTCGATTTCTAATTTCTCTTTCAATGTTTTACGAGTCAGTCCCATCACCAGGCTCCTTGGCTCGATCACTAGATTTGCAGGGCTTCGGGAGACCGCCCCATCTGCCCGTGCCTAGCGCCACCACTGTTAACACTATCTTACACGAAACGGCAAACGACACACGGATGCTCTTGACGACGTGCGTTGTAGTCCACGCACGTTCAAAGCTAAAACACGCGGTATCTCGACTTATCGTAGAGCTTGAGCGACTTGCTGGGGCTGAGGGCACAACGCACGTCGCCAAGAGTGCTCGTGTGCAGTTTCGCAACGCGCACGCACGCGCGCGCGCGCACGCACGCACGCGCGCGCGCGCACACACACACACACACACACACACACACACACACACACACACACACACACACACACACACACACACTGCGGTACTGAGATTGGAGTTACGACATGGCGCGGAGACCATTGGCTTCGCTGACGACGTGGCGCTCGTCGTAGTGGACAAGCACCTGGAGGACGTTACCCGCGTGGCCAACCGCTCCATCGCGATAATTCGCCGGTGGCTGTCTTTGGTCGGGCTGGTCCTGGCCGATCACAAAACTGAGGCAGTGCTGATTACCAGCAGGAAGACACGGGAGACCATCACCCTCAGAGTGGGGAGACACGAGATCCAGTCCGGGCCACACCTGCGGTACCTCGGCGTATGGATCGACGCGCGTCTCCATTTCACGAACATCTTCGACTCGTTAGCCAGAAAGCGGATGGTGTGATCTCTGCCCTGTCGCGCATTATGCCGAACACCGGTGGCCCCAGGCAAAGCAGGCGGAAGCTCCTCGCCACCGTGGTTAGCTCGACCCTGCTGTATGCAGCGCCCATTTGGGCCAGCACCCTGGCAACAGCAGCATACGCCAGGAGGACCATATCCGTCTACCGTCGGAGTGCTCTGAGAGTGGTCTGTGCGTACCGCACGGTGTCATACGACGCCGTATGCGTAGTAGCAGGAATGACGCCTATAGAGATTCTGGCGGACGAGCGCCGACGGATCTACTATCAGGGTAGACACGGCTCGCGAATAGAAGCCCTCGCTGCGCTGGAAGAAGAGAAGATGAAAACGATGAGACAGTGGCAAAACCGCTGGGACGCAATGCTGAACGGCAGGTGGACCCACCGTCTTATCCCACGGATCAGCGAGTGGGCGTCGAGGGTTCACGGAGAAGTGGACTTCTTCGTGACTCAGTTGCTGACGGGGCATGGATGCTTTAGAGCGTACCTGCACCGATTTAAGCTAGATGACGACCCGACGTGTCCAGCTTGCCCAGGACAGGAGGAGGTGGAGCACGTGATGTACAACTGCCCGCGATTCTCAGGAGAAAGAGACCAGCTGCAGGAAATCCTGCAACAGCGCCTGAAGGAGAACACCAACAGCGCCAGCGGAGAACACCATCCCATTGATGATGTCCACGGAAGACAGATGGGCCGCAATTGCGTACGCTGCCCGGGTCATGCGACGCCTCAGAACTGAAGAGCGTGCGAGAAGTGAAAGCCAATAAAGGCGTAAAGGAGGAGGGCTAGAATAGCCCCACCACCCCACCTAACGAAGTAATGCCTGACGGCGGTTCCGTAGGTGGGGCGAAGGAGGACGTAGGGTTTTAGTGGGTATTATCCACGGATGAGTCCCACACGAATCGGCCCGGATATGTGAGTCTGGGTCGATAGTGCGTAAATGCATTTCCCCCGTCGTTTAAAAACACACACACACACATATATATACACATACATATACATACATATATATACATATATACATACATATACATACATATATACATATATGAGACACCCACCCACACTTACACACATACATACGTACAGGGACTCCAGTTTCGAGTAAGATAGCGTGAAGTAACGCACGTCAACACAATGCACGCGACACTCAACGGAGATGAAATTTCAAAGGGTTTGCACGGAGGTACTCTCCTGACAAATGTACAGGTTGTCATGTGACAATGTATGCCTTCTTAACCAATTGCACTTTGAGACAGTTGTCTGTGGCTTGATAAAAAGTAGCTTTGCAGCGCACATAATTGTAAACAGATTTCATTACCAAATCAAAGAAGCAAATAATTACTTCGCTATCATTTCTGAATTGAGCCCTCTTCCAACAACAATGTAACTAAATGAGAATTTTAAGTTTCATCTTTGAGCATTGTGCTACTGCGATGAGCCTATCTTGTGTACATGGAATTTACTTCCATTCTTCCTAGATTCGTGTGGCTACATATATAAGTTAGTAAACCTCCATTTAAATATAGATATTCAAATTTTCAAAAGTAACACTTCTGCTGTAAAAATTCCAGTATTCAATCCACATACATTTCTAGTAAATCAATATGTGATCAGGGAGATTCATTTTCAAAAATGAAAAATGTCATCAACTTTAGGTTTCCTAAAAAGCCTAGAATCAATTTTGGTATGTTTTCACGCTCTAAAATTTATCATATCTAAAAACATTTCAGCCTAATATTTTATGGGTTGCAGAACACAAAAAGAACATTTATGGTTAATTATCGAGTTCCTAAAAAATCATCATTCACATTATGTTGTCAACATCATTCACATTATGTTGTGCACAAAATCTGTCAGCTTAATTTGCTCCTAAGAACAATATCACTTCAAGAATTTGAAACCACTTTAATGAAAGGAAAATAAGGATAAGTCATTTACCAAATAATTTTTCTCCGGTCTTCAAATGTCGAGCAAATCCAAAATCTGTCAGCTTAATGTTGAGATTATCATCTAAAAGTATATTTTCAGGCTTCAAATCGCGATGTACAATACTCTTACCATGGACATGTTGCAAAGCTTCAAATAGTTGTCGCATAATGTACCTAGCAATAACAAAATTTTGGATATGTAGGCTGCACAAACATAGCTCATAAAATTCACACCAGTAGATCCTCTCACTGAGAGGATCCCAATAGCATGTGTGCTTACCTTGTCTTCTTCTCAGAAAGAGCAACAACTGATGTCAAATAATCAAATAACTCTCCATTTCTACATAATTCAAATACCAAGAAAACAAAAGTATTTGACTCAAATACATCATGAAGTTCAACTAAAACAAAACCATTAACAAAAATGCATATCTAAAACAACATCCTTTCTGGTTTGTTTATTTATGTCACTTTTACTTACTTATGTAAGGATGTCCTGCTACCATTCTCAATATATTGACTTCTCCAAGAGTAGCTTCTAGCATAGTTTTTCCATCAGCTACTTCATGAGAATCATTGCTTAAATCTATGATTTTTGCAGCAAACTCCAACCCGGTTTCTTTTTCTATACAACGTCTGACAGTTGAACTTATACCTCTACAAAAATGTATTCAAGTTAAATCAAATTTATGATTTTGAAAAGCAATAAAAGTGAGGTTAATACATACCGTCCTAAAATTTCCTTTGGTTCATATTTGGCATAAAATCCTTTGGCTGCATCAACATCGGGTAAAAGGTCTTCCAATTCTTCCTTGGCCATTTTTTAACTAAACGATATACAACAATGTTACCTAATAGATCGTGATTCAAAGAACTATATATAATTTTATTTATGATGACCATAAAAAATGTCACAGTGAACAAATTAATAAATGCAATTGCTTCAATTGACAACATACCATTAACTGTTTCAAATCATCTTTCAGTGGCAAAAAGTATTATTGTTTAGTTGACACACTCAATCGCAGCACAAAGCACAGTGAAAGTTGCCGCCATGTTGGCTGCAATCAGCTGCTGCAAGTCGTACGGCCCAAAGAGTATATTATCGGCCAATGTTCGTTCAAATCACCGCATCGGCCAGCGGGCTAGTATCGCAGACAGGAATAATCTTTATTGAGCTTGTGTGCTTGAACACCTGTGATAAAATTTGTGTTAATTAACCAAATCAATCAAACGTAATAATGTAATTTAACTATTACAAAAATTTATTAGAGTAGATTGCAAAATGATAAAATGTAGCCGGTACAAGTAGGTTTTCCCACATGCATATTGACAAAAAAATGGATGTATTATTGTTGTTGTTTTTATTGTTCTTAAATCTGAACCTCATATAAAACAATTATAAAGTAAATAAATATCTTTCACTTATCAATTCATTAAATACATGTAAGAAAGCAATAAAAATATTGAACAAATATTAAATACCTATTATATCATTAAAATTTCCAACATCAATATTAATAACAAACCAGAATTCAATCATGTTCCTTAATATCCGCAAAGGTCATTTCTGTACAAACTATCCACCAATATGTTTTGAAAATCTTTATATGGAGCCAACACATTATATTTCATGAAACTCACTTGATCAAAATAATTACACTATTCATATGTTTTAGTATATTATTCTTTCTCTACTCTTCATGGTTCCTTACCTTGAAAAGATTTTCTAAAAGTTCTGGTTTTAAAAGCATGAATCATGTTATCAAATCCTGAGAAAAGATCTTATTTCAAAGGATAACAATGCATCACAACTGCTTGCATTGGGCAAAGCAAAAGCACTCCCGGGACTTTCAATCAAACATTATACTAATTAACAATATTTTAAACACTATTACAACTGGAATTTTATCCTATTCACAATTTATATTTTAGAAATCAGAAATGGAATAGAAATAGTCCTAAAAGTCAGCAAACTATGTTTTAATTCACTTCGACAAATTGTGTGATGTACATTTCCTATTTCTACTTCATGGTCATTAATATACAATGGTTAAATTAGAATAGTAATGCAATGTTAATTATGAAATTGCCCCTCAACATTGAATGGGTTGAAAGTTTTAAATACTTAGGGATTATTTTGGATGAATACTTGAAGTTTGACTGTCACGATACAACATTAATAAGCAGTGAGCAAAATCTTTATCATCTAGAAACGAATCTGACTGAATCATGAAAATTGGTTAAAAGTTATTTGTACATAAATGAATTGAAATTAAATGTTGATAAAACTGTATTAATCAATTTCAAGTTTCATCATAGTTACCAACACCAATACATTAAAGTGAAATAGGAAATTAATCAGTGAATCAAACTGATTGTCATACATTTCTAGGAATATTCATAGATCAAATAACAATAACAAATAAGTCAACACACTTTGTAATAAAGTAAATTTCAATATATTCCTTTTGAGATAGTTTTCCAGATAATGGTAGGAGATGCACTTCTTTCAGTCAAATTTTGGCACAATCTTGTCACAACTTCAATTTGGTATTGAAATACGGTACAATAATATGGATAATAAAAAATATGGATAATGAAAAAATGTCCTACAAAAGAAATGTGTCAGAAGCATTTTCAAACTGAATCTGAGACATTCTTTAAAGATTCCTTTATTGTTTATGAATTTTACACTGTTGTAGCACTCTACTTGGACAAAGTATTGCTACTATTGAGAAATAATTGGAATTAATATCTTGTAAGTAATAAAGAGACACATACCTACCCTTATAAAGGACAAAGATATTATCACAGGATATACACTATCAAGTTTTCAACTATCAAAAATCCTTTCTGCACTGCTGCTCAGTTTTGTAATAATCTCCCAGTTACCATAAAATCAGATGATAATAAATACTTCAAAACACTACTTAAACATTACCTTATTAGTGTGTGTCCATATAATATATCTAAATAGCTTTAACTTTTCTGTATTTAAAAACCATGTACCACTACAAGAATGATCACTTTATGTACCAGTCATTCAGTTTGATAAGATAATGCACTATTTAGTAATGTAGTAAATAATGTGACAGGATATTGAAGCACTTATAATTATTAACATCTAATGAATTCAATCTATTGTAAGTTATTTAAACTCTAAATGTAAAACAATGGACTGATTCTAATCATAAGGCACAGAGAGCAATGTGAAATCAGTTGTCTGACTGCTGCTGTACGAGATGAACGTAACCCGTTTTGTGTATTGCTCATGCATCAAGAGAAACATCCAAGACCGACCCAGGGAGTTGGTTGAAGCTCTTGAGAATAATGCCCTTCCATATCAGACACTCGGGTGTTGGGCAGGAGAGTAGCAAGTGTGTGGAACAATGCGATGCGTGTTGTAATTGGGCATCTGCCGAATCAGGTCTTTAGAACAAGTATAATGCTTGGGATGTTGTGATTCTTCACAACATCCCAAGCATTTTATATATATATTATTATTATTTTAGTATATGCAAAAATACTTTAGAATATGGAACCAATTTCTTCTTCTTCTTCATCATCATCATCATGAACCGCAGAATGTAAGGCTGGGGGGGGTCCTGGTTAAGCACTAGACCTGAAATACTTGTCCAGGTGTTCCTGTTATTTCAAATACCTTAATATGAGAAACAATTTTGGTGTGTCGTTAAATGTCCATGCACTTAGTTTACACCTTGTCCTTTCATATGCATATTTTACATTTTCCACCCATGCTTGTATTCTCACAAAAGAAAAATAGTTGCAATGACTCGTGCCCCAACCCTCTTGCCAGTATTCCATGAATCCACAGCCAATCTTTCTACCCATGTTATATTAGCAGTATTGTGTGAATCAAGAATGTCAACCTTGGATACAATATTTTCTTTCGCACTTTGTCTTTGTCTTTCTGTACTTGTTGTTTAGCTCTTCCCCTCCCCCGCAACGTAATCATTGTATCATATACCTTGATTTAAACATAAACAGTGTGACTCTCAATATTAAAAATTAGGACATAATGAAGCTTCCAATCGGACGTCCCAGCTGATTAAACATCAATTCTACTTATATTTAAACCAGAGATTAAATTAATGATTTCTATCTTCAATACTTGAACAACACACTGTAAAAATTATATATATATATATATATATATATATATATATATATATATATATATATATATATATATATATATATATATATATATATATATATAGATAGATAGATAGATAGATAGATAGATATGTAGATAGATATAGATATTTGTATTCTACACTAGTAAAAAGATGAATTGAGGATATAAATGGGAAACCATACAAAGGAGTAGAATTGTTTTTTATTGAACAACTTTTCACACATATCCATCATCGCCTCCTTGTATACATTGTAGGCTTAATTTAGTGTACAGAAAACAGATCTCACATTATTCCAGTCTTACCCCATTCTATTCTCATAAAACTTAACGCAACATTTCAAACACAGGACACCATGCTTCAGGGAGGAGCTACAAAAGGGCAACTGCACTCAGTAATTCTCACAGCATTGCACTGGAATTAAACACGGTTCAACATGGTAAAAATATAATAATAATCACTGAATTTTTACAATTTTTTCAAGATATCCTGTTCTGCAGGTATGTACATAAAATTGCGACACAGGCCACTGTACATAAATAGCAACTGCTTATTATTCCTGGTCAACCAAATATGGCATATTGAAATTAAACAGATAATCAAGGAAACAAAAATTTCCTTTCTCAGTGGACTAGTTTCCAACAGAGCATTGCTTTCTTCATGGCCTTTCTCTGAAACATCATGGATCCAAGGTAACCTATAAAGCAAAACAAGAAATGCATTTTCCTCTTTAATCAACTTTCTCTAATAACTAAGAAAATCTCCTAACACTAAGTACAAAGAATTCACAATTTAGAATAAATATCCACAAGTGGAATCAGATTTCAATTATTTCTAAAACATTATAAAATCAATTTATTAAAGTAACTTTTATTAGAGTAAAAAAAAAAATTAATAAAAACTATTTTAAAGCGAATTATTCTCTTTATAAAAGGCAATGCAATTTGTTATAGGGTGGTCAGGATAAGAACTCTGATAAAATCATGTGGTTTTCTCCTGGTCTTCTCAGCTATATAAGATAAAAATATACTAAGAGACCAACAACACACACATATACCAGGAGCTGTAACTAATACCAAACTTGAAAAATCAAACAATGTTACTTAAATAACCCAAAGAATCTTACATTTTTTGCTGATAAACTAACATTGTCATGTCAGATCATTACTAAGAGTTTTTCCACACTCAAATCTTAATTTTCTCTATTGGTTAAAGCCTTATGAATATTATGCATCTTCACACAACAGAATTAAATTAATGGTCTCTTTTTTTACTAAATCTTGACAGTATTCACAGTTTCCTGTAATTGTCACTTATGTTTCTCGAACTTAATTTCCAGAAACAAAGTTAATTGCTAAATACTGTAGAACAGTGACAACAGTACAGATGTCTCATTACAGAAATTTTGTTGATTATTAATGAGAAAAATGTGCATTTTCTATCGAAGAATGCCCGCAGGTTGCATCGCAATATGAGCAAAAAGCTCCACATAACCTTAACACACTTGACATACAAACGTACCTTTTCAATATGCATGATCTTCTGTTTGGGTTTTCCCTTAATGAGAGCATAGCATACAACAGTCATGGCCATAACAAAAAGAAAGTAACTGGTATGCATAAGATGTAGATTTATGAGCGAACGATCATTCTGAAAAAAATAAATTATAATTATAATAATATATATATAGTAATTATAAATGTACTTTGTAGAATGTGAAGCCGTGAGTTATATCCATGCCTGCATTTAAATCAAAAGTGAATTGTGTATTATTAAGTTAAGTTACACAAAAATCTGAAATACTCTGCATTTTTAACTTTTTTATTATTATGATATTTGGGCTGGCTGCCTGTGAGTTGACTTGAATAAAAGAATGTCAACAATACAATAAAATGAAACAAATTAAATATTTAAGATTACATAGATAAGGAGATAGCGTTCTTCACCTATCTTCTTAAACAATAACCAAGTTGTATTCAAGACCTGGATTTAACTATCTAACATAATAAATAATTTAACAAGGTACATAAGAGCTATTAAAACCCTTTTTATTGCATTTAAGTAACAAAATTTAATTAACGACATATTAACATTTTATTGTTTTTATACATTCGGCAATTTTATCACTCCACCTCAAAACATTCTCATCAGCTGACTCACCAAGAAGGCTAAACAGAATATGTATCAGAACCTTTATACACTATAAACATGGGAATCAATACACCCACTTGAAATAAACCTATGTTATTACTGGGTCTGAGACACCATTATCTCAAAAACATTTTCAGACTCTTAAACACACAAAACTTTGAAATGAACCACAGAAGAACAGAGAGCAATGCCTCATAGCACACCTGTCAGATTTAAAGGGTTTCCAAAAGTCCAACAAAAATTAATTCAATAGACCAAATCTTAACAAGACATCAGGTTTGGACTGTGTAGCTGGGTATTAGATCTGGCTCAATGTACGAATGTTTTTAGAAGAGAATGTTGAGAACTGAAACAAGTGTGATGAAGCTAAAGATAAACGAAGGCAAACAATTCAGTCCAATCAAGAGTTATTAATTATTTTCAAGGGATGAACCACATTTCACTTAATACATATATAGTGAGTTGTTTACGGTTGATGCCGCATCTGACTTCCCAATCTCTATTTTTCTCAATCTTCCCAGTCTCCTTCCTGTAGTCCTCTGGCTGCCATCGTGACTTGTACAACTTGGGTTCAGCTTGTAGGTGGTCAACCCAGTTTTCGTCTCTCAGGAAAAATCCATTTCCATTCATTTAGGCCATCTAAACTCCTCCATTCTTTCTAGATGACCATACCAGAGGATGCATTTGGTTTCAATTTTGTTGATAATGTTTCTTTCAATACCCATCATATCCTTTATTTTCTCATTCTGTATGTGTTCCAATTTGGAAGTGCCACTGCTTCTTCTCCAAAAACCTATTTCAAGTGCATGAAGTCCGTCTCGTTCTTTTATGCAGTTCCCAAACTTCTAAGTCATAGGTAGTGATACTTTCAACCACTGAGGAGTAAATAATATGCTTTGTTCTTTTTGTTACTTTATTGTTTCACATAATTTAGTTGCCTGATCACTCTTTTACCTTGTGCACTTTTATTATTAATGTTATCATTGCTTTTACCATTATATGATAAAGTGACCCCTAAATATTTAAGGGTTGTACAATCTTTCAGTTTTTCAGTCTATCTCTATATATTCCAGCTCGTCATCTTCTACTTTCAGATACTTAGTTTTAGACATATTAATCTTTAGGCCCCATATTTTTCATATTCCTCTTTCAACTTACAGAGCATATATCTCAAGTCATCCGTATGCCTGGCCACAATGACCTGATCATTGGCAAAGAGTAGGGTATACATAATTTCACTGCTGACTGGAATGCCCATACCACTACATTTCCTCTTCCACTCTCCAAGGACTTCCTCTAAATGGGTTTTAAAAGCGTCGGCTCATACAGTCGCTGTAAAATTCTTTTATGGCACTAACATAAAATTATCGGCACTGTATTCTTGTAAAAACTGTACCACAACTTGTTTTGTGTAAAAGTGTCATAAGCCTTGTGTAGGTCTACAAAAGCTAGACGAGTTGTTAAACTTCTACACTCTTTTTTATCATCAGGTTCTGTAACGTAAATATCCTATCCATACATGAGCACCCTGGTCTAAATCCATTTTGCTCTTCAGCATCCTTCACTTTCCTCTCTATGCTTTCAAAATACGGCTGTAAACCCTAACTAATGACAGCATTATACTGATTCCACAATACTTGGAGCAGTCTTTCCTATTACCTTCCTTATACAGCGAAGTGATTATTGCTGTTTTCACCCCTGAAGTATATCTCCTTTCAGACACATATCTTGGCCAGGATCTCATGGAGTATAACTGGTGCGGACTTTATTAATTCGTTGTATATATTACCAGCTCGACTGGTCTTACTTAATTTTACAGCTCTGATTATTTCTTGAGATATAACAACTTCTTGAGTTATTATTTTGCTTTATACCTTTCCTTATTATCATGCAAACTATTAATTTTAAAGATCTACAATTGAATAAATTCATGCAGAAAACATACAGGCCACAAGAATCAATATGATTGAAAAATTGCTTGGAAAGTTCAGACATATCTTAAAAGTTTTGAGCAGTATGGATGCACGACAAAAAATAGATATGTATAGGATGTGGCTGAAGAAAAGTTCTACATATTCACTCCATAAATAATTGAAACCCCCAAAAATATTGCTTGATGACGTTCAGTGTTAAGTCTTAAACACTAATAAAACAAGGAAGTTCACACATTCTGGAACAATACAAACACTATTCACTGTGAACACAAAATTTCAACAACTTTCTGAAAATGTAATGGAAATGTTTTATATTTATCAAGGTCTGTACATGTATGCTGTATGGAAAGATGTATGTTTAAGAATGGTTGGTTATGTTGGGTTGGGTGTTAAGTTGGGCTGTATGTTGGGCTATGTTAAGTTGGGCTGTATGGTTAAGAAATCATGCTCTCACAAATCTTTGTATTAATCTTTGAACTTAAGTAAACTGTCTGTACTAGCTTCTTCAACAATACTCTTGCACTGATTGTTTTTTCAAAGACGAAAGGTTGAATGCTTTCAATAGATTAATTACAACTCTTTCACAATGAAATAATGTACAAATGATGGCAGATAAATGTTCATTTTATAATTTTTTTTTATTAAAATTTAGTATTATTTAATACTATAACATCGGTTAATGTGATAAAACATCTGAAGCCCACTATCTCTCATTCAAACAAAATTCACGAAATTTGATTGAGTGGAAACCTCAAACTTAAATACATTTTTGCAATTTTCTAAATGTTTCTGTCAGAACTAGACCATACTTATAAATTTACATTTTTCTATATAAGCGAAAAATTATTTAAAAAAAAATTCCAACCATTTTCCAGAAAATATCATGTAGGCTCCAAGGTAGCCCCTGAAATTAAAATATCATAATGATGTCTGGAATGTCACAATTACATCGCACACCTGACGTATTTTCCAAATTTCAGCTCAAGAGCTTCCAATCTAATTCGAATCCATAGTTATTCACAACCAATCCATTCACCTAAACAAATCAATTTTCAGGAGCAGAATGGCATGCATCTCCTCTCCACCAACACTAACCTTCACCATCTTTGGAGCAGTACTAATGACCTTAATCCTGACATGTAAGCAAAGTTACAACTAAAAAGAACCTAAAACGTGCATTTACATCTCATATTTGAAATCATATTGTTGAGATGATTCCTATACTTTTTCCACCCTATATTACGGTATTGAGAGGAAAAGCGAAAATAGATTTGGCAAAATGTCAAATTAATGCAGTACAAACCATTGGCTTTAAGTTCCTGGAATTCTCTTGGTCTTGAATTCCCATTTCTTAACATAAAATAATTTCCTCTTTTACCCTTTTGAAATTAACATTTCCTGACATTCACACTTATTACCTGGCTGCATGAACACAAAAACAACAAGTGTGGTTGTGGCTCTTACGCGTTTGTTTGTTCCCAGATAGCACTAAAAATATTTGACTATTTGTGATTAGAAAAAGTCAGAATTATTCCGTATGGTTCCAGGAGTCACAGACTAGGTGCATTTGTTTCCAATTCCAAAAATTAATGTGGAGATAATTACAAATGTGTAGCAGATTTCCAAACTTTTAACAGGAGGTTTCACCTAGCAGAAGTGATACACTTGACAAATGCTCACTTCACTTCCAATTTCGTATATTAAACTTACACTTTAAATCAGCAATTATACGATTTTGAAATTATTAGGAATTTTTAAATGCTATTTACCTTTCCCTTCACATCATTTATACTTTCCCTGTTTTCAAATGAATATAATATAAAACTTTGTGTGTTCTGGTCAAGTCTGTTTTTCAAGACAGTGACAAATGCTGAATACAGTAATGTGTTAGTGTTTTGGGTATGGTTTAAAAAATTAATGTTTATTGATAATAAGACAATTCAAAAGAGTGTATCAAAACTAGAAAAAAATTAAGTAGTAATTTTTTTTTTTTTTTTTTTTTTTTTTTTTTTTTTTTTTTTTTTTTTTTTTTCTTTTTTTTTTTTTTCTCCGACAAGTAGGACATACGAAGTTCAACATTCACTCATTCCACTTAATAAAATGGGTTGTAATTGTTTGGTATTTTATTAGGGCAAAAATAACTACCAATCATTTTCACCAACTTATCTAGATCCCTTGAAAAATGTAAAACAGTGTTTCTAATAGGTGAATTGTAAATGCTTATTTTCTGTATGATTTCCAAAAACCGAGTCAATGTGGATTCTATTCTTCAAATGAAGGAATAAGTTCCAGGCAAAAATTACAGGAAAATATACAATAGATATATAGCCTAGTTTACATTAGTAAACTCTGTGGTGTATCTGCATAATCCACATTGAGACAGTTTTTTTTAGAGATCATATGAGATGGGCTTTATGGGGGTGAGGGATCAGGCCATTGCCCAGTTCTAAAGATAGGATTTGTACAAGATAGTAAATACACTTCAGAAAAAAAAGCATCTATAGCAGAGCAATCAGCCTCTATACTTTGATTTAAACAAAGCTGTCGACGTTTAAGCAGCCATTATTGTATCATTCAATCGGGAGCTTAAACACAGTTACAACAGAGACGTTAAGTTCTTAACTGGATGACACTGTAACAGCTAATTAAACGTCAACAGACTAGGTTTAAATCAAAGTACAAAATTATCATCCACGCTAGTCATCCTCAAACCAGATAATTAAGAAAACATGCCCCGACTGACTTCAAAGAAAATTCAGTAGCAGTCTCATAACTACATACACTAATGCTCCCGGTTTATAGTACAAATGAATTCATAAGATTTATGCTTTTTTGCAAATCATAATAAAACACCAAATGTGTTTGAGCACACTAATGTTGAACTAAAAACAAACTCACAATAGTAAGAATGACAGCAAGTTCAGGGTTGGACCGGTAATCCATTCTCATGATTGCTCCATCTTCACACCAGTCATCTTCAAATCTCTCTCCAAGAGCATCAGGAGCACGACTGCGTCCTGAGAGTTTGGCCGTTGCACCATTCACAGGTAGAGGTGCAGGTGTACATACAGGAGGTGACCTGGTCACAGGCAGCAGCGCCCGAGGTCCAGAAAACGTTACACATACTTCTTGACCTTGAGAGAGATTCGCAGGCAGGTTCAATGAGACATTCAGGAATGTGCCTGGGGGAACATCAGGCCCACACAGTGGATCCCATTCTGCAGAAAGAAATCACATTCAGAAGTTCAAAACAAGTTTTGCAATAACATTGGAATTTCTGTCTATATACAATGATTAATACAATCAATTCCACAGAAGAAAAAGAAAGACAAGTACGTAGCAGTTCAAAATTAAATCACTTCTGAACACACATTTTAAATTAAACATGAAACATTCTAACTTTGACTCTCTAATCCTGATAACAAAACCAACATCAAAGTAAAAAAGTTGAAAATTGATATCTAAGGTCACTAAACAGCATAATAACAAAACTGTATACATACCTCCAATAGCCAAAGCCCCTGAAATTATACTCAAGTTATGCAAAGAGTTCAAATGCTGCACAAGGCTCAACGATGCAAGAACAGCTATAGAAACATTGCCATATCCATCTCCTGCTTCTGTATCCACCACCATATGACTCGTATTACCGGCAATCCTTGCATTTTCATCTACTATTACACACAAGTCAAGGTCACTTAAGTATTTCAAGAAACCTGCCCAATCCTAAAACAAATTCATATAAGATTATGCATACATGTCCCAATGAAGAGCGAAAGGAACATTTATCTTATTTAATTTGCATTTAAATATTCTAACAATATATTTCTTCATCTTTAGTTAAAATACATCACGGAAACATTTGCCTTACCGATCGTATGTCGAAGTTGGGTATATTTTCTGCATGTCGAATGAAGTAAGCCAGTGAAAACGTTGTCACCGCAAACGCTGTTAAACACAGTGTAAAAACCATCAGAGGTGGTCTGCTTGTCGCAAAGCCCTTAAGATTTCCGTAAGGTGAAATCAACCCCATTTTCGCTGGTTTAATATGGGATCAATCAACCTAAAATTATGAGGTTATTAGAGCAGGCATTTCACATCCTCTTCAATGCAACACAATTATTATTTTACAAACCAACTTAGTACGTGGAAAAACACACTGACTATCATCACACACGTTATAACTTACTTCTCCGCTACTGTTCATTCTATGTTTACTGCGAACTGTCACCTACACCGACAACCATGACGTCCATTTCTTGGACGCCCATTTTATTCATTACAGGGGAACTACCAAACTACGTGTTAATTCTCGTGGCTAGCGTTAGTGCTGCGCTCGAACGGGCGGCACTTTAATTAAACTGAGCGGTGGTAGGGCCGTACCATATTGGGGATAATGACGTAAGATATTTCCACCAATTCGATGCACAGTATTTTCTTATACATTCCTTTTAGGATAATTTACAATTGAATTTAGGATTCTGTAGGAAATGTAGGATACCCTGCCATGCAAGTGACTCAAGATAACAAACAACTAAATAAAATTAAACGACACCGATTTATTAAAATTAAATCGGAGAAACAATGGTAAATTTTCTAAAGAGTTATACAAATTCTCAAAGTAATACAATTTGATAAATATTGGTTTTGGAAATAATAGCAAAACATCAAAAATTCACAACCATCATTTGGTTACTTCAATGAAATCTGAACAATAAATCAACATCATATCTATTATGAAAATACTTAATCTTGAAGTACCTCTGAAGAGAAATCTCTTCCATCAATCAATATTGAAGTGATTAAAAATTCACTTGCTATTACAAACTACTGAAGGGAATGAAAACTGCTTCAAGATATCAAAAATTTATAGTATTGATATTCCAATTATGTTTAACTGTGTTGCCAAGACATTACTTATGAAATTGCAAAAAAATAACTAGTGTAACATTACAATATTGATTTCCAAATTAATAATCCGACATGACAATTCAAGCAAGCAAAAAGGCAGCTCTGTATTTCACTGCTTAGCAATAGCATTTAGCATTATATATTAAGTCATGGTTTCAATACTATTTTTGAAATTCTTATTAAATAAGTGTACTTCACAAAACAATTTAATGGAAAAGCAATGTAAAATGAACAATTCTTTAGAAGAATTAAAAAGTTTAATATTCTGTTTGGTTGTCTTATTCAAAGTGCAATTAGATTAATATCTAAAACAATAGCGTTTGGAATGAAAGTACCTGTATAGTTTTGTAAATTCGTCTATTCTTCCAGATCACACATCTTTTCCAAATTATTTTACACACAATTATCTTATTAATTTATTTGATAATTTTAATGTCTAAAACTGAATTATTGTTGCACTAATAATTTCTTATTTTCATTGTTTATTGAACTGGAGTCCAAGAGACTAATAGTGACATTTAAGTAAATTTTGAAAACATTTTTAAACTACTGTGTTCTTCTCTTCAATATTATCCAACTTTCCATTTCCTAGCAAATGCTAGAAAGAGTGAAAGAAGCTAGCCATGAGTGTCTATTGCTCCTAAATTCTCAATCTTACTCACAAATTCACGCAAATTAGATAAAACATCTGCATTATCTTTCTCGCAGTTAAATTTACCATTGGCACCAATCATCCCATTCAAAATACATGTTTTTAAAGTTGAATCATACTGCAGTCTTGTAGGGTTGTTGTTGCGAATACCACGCTGCCTCACAACACCGCAGAGTTTCTCAAGTGGATCTTGGTTGAGAGGTCGAGTTGCCAACGATGTCACTTCCAAGTCTCCGAGCATTCTCCACTATGTGGAAACAGCGTCGGTATTTCGACACCAAAGAGACGAGTGATGTCATTAATAAATTCAGCCAAATACTTGGCCCCTTCCACACCACGTTTATATAGTGCATTAGCAACAGTTACACTCAAAACCTGAGCAGTTAACTTCACTTTCATTTTCCTTTTTGGATAAAAATGTTCATTTGTGATATTCCCCATGTTCTTATTAATTTTTTTTCAATTCAGAAAAGTAAATTAAAAATTGCCAGCTAGTTTTTTTTAACTTTTCCACTATCTGTTTTCAAAGTAATTTTGTTGTACAAAAGATCGGTCGCATCCGTGTCCTTCAAAATCTCTTTCTTTGTTTAATATTCACTGTCTACGACTGCCGGGCCTCCCGACGGGCGGAACCCACACTAATACTTACCGAGAACGCATGCCAAACCTAGCCATATTAAGCTAGAAGCCCTTGGCAGTATATAAGCGACTGACAGTTCTCTCGTCACGTGACCTGCTCTTAAGCAATCAGCTTGCGAAGATTTGTTTACTTTCTTACAGCCAGGGTTTAGCGTTGCCGCTCGTCTGACTTACACGAAGTCAAGGAGGCGAAAGTTATGAACATGATATCAAGGCGTGTAGGTGGTGCCATGAGCGTAGTAATGTCTGACAACAGCGCCTTCATCGGTCAGTTATATGCTGTGGAGGGTGGGGGGACATTGTCCCCCTGGATCCGTCACTGGGTACCTCACTCCGAATTTTTAAGTACCATACCCCATGGGCTGAGATCAGATGATAAAAATACGCTCGCTTAAAAAGCAGAATTCAAAGAAGTGTTATAACGCATGGACTAGTGTATTTATTGCTTTTTTTATGGGGCCTAATAATTTACATTATTTGGTATATATTTAATTTTAAATAATATTGAACACTATTTGAAAACGTGAAATGCTGAACAGTAATCCATTCTCATTGATGTGTCACAGCATGCTATCAATAATACAATACAGTATATTTTTTTGAGTCACATACACAATTACAATTGTGTATGACAATTCAATATTGTCTTGGAGAGAGTGAAGTTACATTTATGACCAGAAGCAGAACAAGGGGCCATCTTAGTACTTGCTCAAGGGACCAGGGAAACTGGACAGAAAACACCGGATCGAGATGTTACGAATTATACTACAATACTGCAGAGCAGGCATAAAAAACAGAATTCTCTAAAGAACGGATAGTGAGAGGGTCGATTACTTAGACCTGAGGGAGATCAAATGAAATCATGAACACTTTCAATGCTCAACAATAAACTTCAAAGCAGACTCGCAACTAGGGGTCTGAAGTTCTTTCTGAAATATATTACAGAATTTTAAGCTCTAAAACTTTCAAATTAAAATAGCATCTAAAATAAGAACTAAAATGTGAAATTATGAGTTATCATCGTCACGAATAGCAGGATAGTAGATCTGATGCCTGTTACAATTAAAATAGAAGATCTGGTGATTATTCCTCCAGATGATCCTGAGCAATCCGTCTTTTGTTGGGCCTTCCCATATTTCTTCGCCCTATGAGTTTATACTATGTCGTAGACTTCATTTCATATTACATTTGCAGGACCGAGTCACTTAAAGAAATAGTTTCCTATGAACCTGATATGAACGTGGTTTACACTAAATGAGCTTAGATCTTGGTAATGTAATGGGATGGTCGCACATGTCAGATGGCGACGCGAATTAAATATTAAATTTAAGATAGAAGCGCGCCTGCGTAAAGGGCAGCAGAAAACGTGCTGTTTGCGATACCTGAAGGCCGCTTAGCGCGCCGAGGGAACGGAGGAATGCACCTCCTTTGTTCAACGCAGCCCACGCCGGCCGCACCCTCGTGACGCATGGGGAAATACGCCTCTCGCACCCCCAAACCGAGCAACGGAATTACCCGCGCCCAGTTCTTGGAATTTACGTGACGGAGGTTACTTCGGAGAAAGTTGCCGGAGCGCAGCTATGCCGCTGGCGGTGATAGGGCGGAGGAACCACGGGTGCCACGACTACCAATCGCGATGAGACGCGGGGGAGGAATCACGTGACACGCGAGCCTTCCTGATGGACCACCGAAGGACAATCGAGCACTTGTTTTTGGAGCGAGCTGACTTGTTTCGGAGCGGGTAGACATGTTACTTTGATTCGGAGCCGGGACTATCCGTGCCTGGTCGCCCCGAATGCCGCGCCGCCTCGCCACTATCGCAGCCCGACTCGCGTGACGGAAGCCGAACTATGGGACGGGACACCACATGTGATTGCCTGACCGCAAGGGCAAAGTGAGTACGAGCCGGGGCGTGAAAGACACGACCACGAAGCGACCTGCCATCGCCCGGGCGCGGCCCTGCCGCCTGCCAGCGCTGAGCGACGCCGGGGCGCCGTCCTTTCGACGCACGCCGCTGGCCTAATCCGGAGACTGTGGGCCTCCACCGCGGCCTCCGAGTGGTCGCCTCAAAGGGACCTGGGGCAAGCACCGACCGTGGCTGTCCGCCGCCAGACCTGCCAGGCGCTAGGATGCCCGTACGCCGCCCCTGTAAGCTGGGTCACGACCGCCCGGGAGGGCGAAAACCACGGAGCTAATATGAACTCTGGCCATATCGGCCTTCTTTAAGTTAAGATTAGTTGTAAGTTAATTGTAAGTTTGTTTCTGGCATTGGGCTTCACCCGCACTGAATCCAATATTGATTAAAGTAATATTAAGAAAATGCCTCAGTCTTTCTACCCAGTATTAGGCAATCACGCATGCCTCCCTCTAGGGAGTCTGCCGACGAAGCAGCCGGGCAAAGCCGAATCGCCGAAGGAATCAGGTAATCGGGTGAGTCAGTGGTTACAGTAGACATGCCAAATTAATGTGAATACTATAGAATATTACATTGTTACAGATCATTACGCAAGAACAATACCAACAGTGTTGAAAAGAAACAAATAAAAACATTACCGCACATTCGCCCAGGTAAAACAGTTATGATACAAGTGCCATTTTATTTTGCGAGTTGGAAAAGTAGCACCACGAGGCAAATATATCAGATGCCCCAATCCTACCAGCAAAAGAAAAACACTTTCCCCATATGTTTTTAAATAGTATTACTGCCTTTCATATTATTTTAATCCAAGAATATAAATCATTTAACACGTTCATTGCCCTATGACATGGTTCAAAAAACTCAACACCCAATGGTTTTTAATGTCTGAATCACATGTGAGTCACAAACGTTTACAACTTATAAGGCAAATATTTTCATGGAACGTGCCGTAGCTGCATAGACTTTGAATTTGACTTGCTAGGACGGTCATAGAATTTTGAAATACACCTGGACGTGTAGAAAAATACAGAATGGCGCAGGGAAAACGGGAAATTTTGAATTAACGTTATTTGCACGAATAAATCCATTAAACAATCTTTGTCAATTGTGAGTCGTCTCTTTTCCAGAACACTCTTGTCCAACAGTACCCACTTTTATCTCACCTCACTGAGCAAAATATCGCGGACCGAAGAGCATTAATCCATAAATCTGATAAATATGTTTCATGTACTTGAAAAAATGAGATTAAAGCTGAAGTACAAGCACAGTTAGAGCAATAAGGGATCACAGAAGCCTCAGTAATACCAGTCACACAAATTCAAAGCCCAGCATCAGGCATCCTCTGCACGAAGCGCCTTCAGACGAATACCCTACTTTCAGAGATCAACTATATGAAAATCTCGAATCATAATATCGGCTGGCAAATATTCAATATGGAGAAATGAATCCTAATGTTAGACCAAGAGTCCCGAAATAGCACAACTCAAAGAAACTGGCAATGCTAATTAAGATAGCAAACGAACAAATTTTGGTAAATGAGACCTCTCACAATACGACCTATGACAGCCTTGATACTGCAATATATTGTATGGCAGTGACAATTGTGAGAGCAAATGATGGTAAAATTATTGAAATTCGCCCACAACGGAACTCCTAGCTACATCAGAAAGATCCTCCACGGAAAATCAGACTACAGAAGAGAATAGAACGCCTCCGATCAGACATCGCTACACTCGAAGCCTTCCGAAGAGGAGACAGAAGTAAATATCTGAAAAACAGAGTTAAAGTCATTAAGAAGAAACATCGCAAACACACACACCATAATCCTGATAATAGTATCTGCTTGAATTTATAGATACTCTAAAACATAAACTAAGAGTTTACAGCCAACGCATGAGACGTTACACCGAAAGTCTAAAGCGGAAAGTAGAGAACAGAGATTTGCTCAAGAGCCAAAAGGATTTGTACAGAAAGATGAATGAAAGAAGCAAAGAAGTGAACAGCTTACCAGAGAAATCTACTTTTGAAGAGACCTGGCGTAAAATATGGTCGACGGAAAGTCGCTTCAACGCCAACGCACCTTGGCTAGAACAGGTCAGGAATGCAGCAGCACAGATCACCGAAATGACAACCGGTCAAATCACCCTAGATATTCTACATGAAGTTGTACAGAAACTTCAAAACTGTAAATGCCCTGGATCAGACGGTCTTCATAACTACTGGTTCAAAAAGTTCACCTGCCTCCATGGGAAAATTCTAAATCTCATAAACCACTATCTGAATAATCCTGAAGAAATGTCGCACTTTCTGTGTGAAGGTGTCACATATATGAAGCCAAAAACCAGTGATACTACAGATCCTACGAAATATAGACCAAGCACTTGTCTCAATTCTTTCTACAAAGTCATCACAAGTTGTTTGTCAATGGTTATCGAGAAACACTGTGTAGCAAATTCTATCTTAGTAGAATGTCAGAAGGGATGCAACAAGGGCTCCCTTGGATGTAAGGAGCAACTAATCATTGATAGTGTGGTCATGCCTCAAGCATGTAAGAAGAAACGCAACTTGTTCACCTGTTTCATTGATTATAGAAAGACCTATGACATGGTTCCGCATGATTGGCTCCTCTATGTGCTGTGACTATATCGTGTGAACTCGACAATCGTGAATTTCCTGAAATCCATCCATGGGCAAATGGAAGACAACTATTCGTGACACTTCAAAAAATGAAACAATGGTTACCAAGTAAATAAATATAAAGCGCGGAATCTTTCAAGGCGACAGCCTGAGCCCTTACTGGTTCTGCTTGGCAATGAACCCGTTATCGACACTCCTAGAAGACCTGAAATTACGTTTCGAACTGAGAGGCACTGAAAGATTGCAGATAGCCCATTTAGCGTGTGTGGACGACATCAAACTCTACTCTGGTACGATGCGTGGCTTAAATATTCAGATGAAAGCTACTGAAGACTTCTCCAGTGACATAAATATGCAACTAGGCCTTAATAAATATGCAACTAGGCCTTGATAAATGCAAAATACAACAAATACAGAAGGGTATACTCACTAGTAAGCTCACATACGAGACTGTTGATGGAGAAACAATCACTGCTCTGGAAGCTGATGAGCTCTACAAACACCTTGGGATTCAGCAAGGAAATATGATTGCACATCATCAACTGAAGGGCATACTGAAAACAGAGCTTGCCAACCGACTCAAGTCAGTGTTAAAAAACTTCCCTAAACTCCCGAAACCTCAGGGCTGCCATTAACTCGAATGCTATATCCATTATCACCTTCTCGATGGGTATTCTTAAATGATCCACAACCGACCTAGAGGAATTGGAGAGACTTGTAAGCGTTTAAATGACACGCTTCGGTTGTCACCATCCTAAAAGTGCGATTCAGAGGGTCACACTGCCTCGACAAATGGGAGGGCGTGGTATTGTGAAGTTCACGAATCTCCATGCCAAACAGATAATAGCCATGAGGAAGTATTTTGCAGAAAAGGCACGTACTTCTCGACTCTACAAGATACTTGTGCAGGCAGATGACAATTACACGCCCCTCAGTCTAATACAAGATATGCAAGTTCATCAGCACTCTTTACAGCAAGAGATCGATTCCTGGAAACAGAAAGCACTCTGCGGTGCATATCCTGCTGCAGTAGCCAATCCAAATGTCGACCAAGAAATGTCATACAAATGGCTCAGTATAGGATATTTGTACCCTGAGAGCGAAGGTTTCATGATAGCAATACAAGATCAGGTGATTCCCACAAAGAATTACCTAAAATATATCATCAAAGACCCAGGAGTACTAACTGATGAATATCGCATGTGTGGTCGAGATCATGAAACCATTCAGCATATTATATCAGGCGTAGTTTTATAGTTCCCACTAACAATAAAGTGAGACACGATCAAGTGGGCCACATCATCCATTCCAAACTAGCTAAAAAACACACGCTACCTCAGAAAGTGGATGCACCATACTACCAGTATCATCCAGAAGCGGTACTAGAAAATGAGACGCACAAGTTATACTGAGACCGCAGAATTCTTACAGACAGGACAATTCAGCACAACAGACCTGATATTACTCTTTGGGACAAATCTGCAAAGATAGTTTGGTTTATTGATTTTGCAGTCTTAAATACCAGCAATATGATGACAACATACCAGACTAAAATCGACAAATACAGAGAACTAGTATTTGCCGTCAAAGAACAATGGCTAGTGTCAGAAGTGAAAACTATCCCAATTGTACTGTCAGCAACAGACATGATACCAAAAACTCTCTGCAGATCGTTGGAAGAACTCTGCTTGGAGAAGAGCATTATCATCGGCCTCCAGAAGTCTGTTATAATCAGTACCTGCTCACTAGTCAGGAGATTCATGGGAGGACATGTTGGGTTTTGAAAGCTCATTCTTAAAATTGTATTTGTTATTAGCATTTGAAAACTGTTATTTTATGTTTACATCTGAAAACAGTTATTTTATGTTTATCTGTTAGAATGCCTTAATTTGTTTTGTAGATTTTAAATATGTCTGTTACCATGCTTTGATATTGTATCTGTGTGGTATCCATGTGAAACCAAAAACATTGTGAATAAACAAAATAACAACAACAACAATAATAATATTAATAATTTATAATTCCAGCAATTTGAAATTACTTATTGCATATGTTTTGTCAAAAATCAAACACACCCCACATGACTTCTATGAGATTTTAATTTAGTATATATAAAATGCATTGGTAGGTAAAATGGTAAAAGGTATCAGTGTATTATAAATTGTGTCCGATACGGATAGTGCAAATGTTAAATAGCTAACTACCAGCACATCGCTCCTAATGACCCATGTTATGAAAGAAAGTGAAAATATTTTTTTGATACCCCATATTTGCTTAAAGCAGCAAGAAATATGTTTCTGGAACACTTATTGACACACTTGACAAATGTTTTGCACATAAATTAAAGCCACATAAATTCAAATGCTTTTGAAAATATGAAAACAAGTATGCAACTCAATTATTTAGGATGTGTTGCAGCTGGAATGACTTTGTACGTTCTTTTTAAAAGTTTTTCTGCTGATGCAATTGGGATAGTGAAATGTGTGTACAGAATGAACAAGTTCTATTTATTTATTCAATTCATTCAAACAGTAAAATTGACAGAAAACTTTTGATAGAATTTTTAAAAGTGAACGATGTCAATTAAAATTTCTTGATTATTCATTACTTGACCAGTTAAAACTATAATGAAAGAAAGTGGACAATACATCACCAATTGGATGAATTTTTTAACATTATAGAAAATGGCTACATCTGCATTGAAAAAATTGTGGTCTTTTGTAATGCAAAAGGACTTGTATCAATTGCAGTGAGAAAGCTAATTCAGGATACCTTGGAGAATTTGGAAGGGCAAATTGGACAAGGAGGTAATTTTAAAGGGAGAATTGGACAAATCCAACATTGCTGACTTGAGATCTTTTAAGAAATTACTTGGTAATGTCTTACACAGTTGGGGGGAAAATTGTAAAGACTATTTTGAAAACAATTTTCTAGATCTTAATCAGTTCAAAAATTGGAAGTCCCCACCCCCAATCAGAATAAACCACATTAAGATTTACATCTGATGACACTAATTATTAGGGAGAGGATATTTATACCCTAAAAATTATTGAAATATGATTTTAAAATGTGCATTCATGTCTTAAAAATTCTTTAATATGCAATTAAAATTAACATTTCCATTTTCTGTATAAACCGTGCTTGTAATGAAAAGATAGATATATTTGTGCAAACAATATAATCTACCTTAATTCACAGGAAAAATAATTGAAGTAAATATTCATCTAGTATGTCTTGTTGAATTTCTTCTGCCAGATTTAAAAAAATATGTCAAGAACCTAAATTTACACTATTATTTATTCATCTGTAGGGGAAAAAAACAAAAAAACAAATGCAAACTGTGACAAGCTCTTTTGAATTAATTAACTCATAAATGGAAAGATTAAATGTTTTAGAGATAATTCTATATTTTAACGAAATAAGCTAAATGTGCACTTATAATCACACAAATACGCATCAAAATCTGCCAAATATGCATTAACATATTAATGTATACAGCATCCATTTATAATCAAATGTAAAGAAATTTCACTTAGCTATGCCCTGAAGCATGGACAAAAAAATGCAGAACTCTAGAAATCCCCTCCCTGCTGATTATAGAAACTTAGGAAGAACAGAAAATAATTCTATTAAGATGCATTTGTGGGCATTTAATGAAAAATTTAAGATGAAGAAAACTTTGTTGCATTCGTAAATATTATACAATTCTCACTGAACAGGTACACACTTCTAAATGTGTACTTAAAAATGTGCTTCTCTAGAAGCGTTGCGGAGGGGAGGGGAGAGAAGGGGAAGCATTGTCTCCTTAAGCCCTCCCTCACATTACGGCAAGTGCTCTGACAGACAGGGTTGCCAGATTTGGCGATTTCTCGCCAAACTGGCGACTATTCTCAATTATTGGCGACAAAAATTTACATTTGGCGACTTGGCGATTTTTTGGCTACTTCATTTTTTTAATTAAACAATTCATATTTATATGCCTGCGATAATAAAAAGCAAAGCTTTTGAATGTAACCAATGATGTAGTAATTCTATTCTAGTTATGTTGGTACTACTGTTCTTGAATACTGTTATGTTGGACACTGCCACTATTGGTATTAAACACTGAATGGGTTTAATAACACTCATAATTGTGGGTATAATTGTGATTTCGATGCTAATCATATAAGAAAGTTTGTTTTGTTTTAGAGTTTTATAGATTAATGTTTAAAATATAATACATTTCATCCATTTTTTGAATAAAATATAGCATTTTTAATGAGATGTGTTTTTTATTAACAGCTTATACCGTTTTGAACTTTGGCGGTTTAATGGCGACATCTGTCGAATGCTTGGCGACTTTTGGCGACATGTGGCATTGTAAATGGCGACAAGGCGTGATAATATTCTGGCAACCCTGCTGACAGAAATGTATAAAACTTACCGATTGGCGATTGGCTACTGCTCGTAGAGTTTGGAGGCGCGTTCATGAAACGACAAAAACCTCTCAGTACAGCAAAATGCTGAAAACCATCGTCTAAGCAGTTATAAGACTTCCAACAGTCCGAGAACACGACGGACCCCGGTTTGACATACTTAATAATGCCCAGCTCCTCTCTGCTGCGTGTTTGAACGACCTTGAAAAAGGCGCGCTTCGTCTTTCGTTCGACTCTCCCAAACACCCATTTCCCAACCACTCTCCACACCAGCGCCTCCAATGGGTTCACCCTTTACCTGACGCACGACAAACTCATCCACTCGGCCATGGTTCCGTTTTTACGTTTAATTCATTCATAATAAATTCACACGGTAATTTTATGAACCAAAGATAGGCTCATACCTGAATTATACCCAGCTTTCGTTCTGCGAACCATGACCCCTTCCGCACATTGGTCCCTTTCTTGCTACACTTCCACTCGAAACCATCACACAACTCCTTTCGTTTGGGCAACCTCATTGGACACTTACACACAGGACACCTAAATCCTGTAGCAATCAAACCACGTTCTTGCGCCCATTCAATAATAGCTAAATACCCCCTTCGGCGCAACGCGTAAAAAAGCCACATTTATTCTCACCATCGTAGCAAGACACACGACACTCACAAACACAAATCACAAAGAGTGAAGAACGCAATAAACGTAACTGTGCGACAGCAACCCCGACACAGAAATAAATCACAATCTCCACGATATAGGCATCGACAAGATACGGTGAAATTGCCCTCCCCTCCTAACTTTTGGAATCACGTTCATGACCAATTACGAACCATTAAAATTAATTGAGAAGTGTATTCTTTACAATTTTTTTAATTTGCAGCTTCGCCGGCGAAACACTTTGCCCACACTTTGCTTTTTATATCATGTACTACGTTACTCACCACCCCCTCCCCTCAAGATTCCCCTCGCCCCCCCCTTTAGATTTCACTCTCGCCGGAGCGCGAAGTTCCGGTTTAAATGACTTCCTTACGTTGTACCGTATATTAGACTTCAGCATAAAAATCGAACATCTGCAAGAGCGTGTGAAGTTCCTTCAGGACAAAGCACTGTCTACTCGCAGGAGAACGAAGGAATGGAACAGCCTTGCAGATGAAATTGGGGAACATATTTCGCCCTTATTTTATGGCCTCCTGAAGGCTCAGTTCAGCAACAAATCCAAATCTCCTTTTGGTCGTAGATGGTCTACAGAAGTGAAGGTAATTTGCTTAGCCCTTCGCAACCGTAGTCTTCAGGCATATAGACTCCTCAGGAAGTTCATGTTACTTCCTTCTCCTCATACTCTCCTCCAACTTTCCAATAAAATTCCTTTTCATGTTGGCCTCAATGATGTTTTGCTACAACATTTAGATGATCAATTAAAATTTATGACTCCAAATTCAAAAATTGTTCTCTTATTTTTGATGAAATGTCAATTCAGAAGAATTTAACATTTACTCCGTCCAGAAATTATATATTTGGCTATGAAGATATAGGTTCCCAACGTAGGTGTCAGTACGCAGACCATGCTTTGGTTTATATGGTTCGTGGTGTCATTGACAATTGGAAGCAACCTGTAGCGTACTATTTGTCTCATGGTACAATTTCGACCACAGATTTAGAAAAGATAATTATGGATGTCACAGGTGCTGTACAAAGAATTGGTTTTAATATTGTGGCAATTGTGAGTGACCGGGCACCAACTAATGTTTGCAGCTCGAAAACTTTATAAAACCTTAAAAACCTGCAATTGGGTTAGACTAATTTTAAAAATTAATAATTGTAAAATTGTTGTAATTGCTGATCTTTCTCATGTTCTCAAAGCAACAAGAAATGCTCCTTTGGACAACAAAATTATTTTTAAAACAGTTTGTGTAGAAGTTGAAGAAACTAGCTGGCAATTTTAGTGGACCTTTCTGAATTAGTAAAAAAAATCATTTAATAAGAACATGGGGAATATAACCCATGAACATATTTTTCCAAGACCACTGAGTAACACATCTCAGCATTTAGAATTTTGGCAGAGAATGAAAAGGAAACTGAATTCATGGCAGTTTGTTGATGCAGATGGCAAGTCTGCTAGCACTAAGATGAAGGAGGCATGGTGTCAAAATATTGATGCTGTTTCCACATTGTGGAGAATGCTTGGAGACTTGGAAGTGACATTGTTGGCAACTCGACATCTCAATCAAGACCCACTTTAGAATCTCTTCAGTGTTGTGCGGCAGCATGATATTCGCAACAAAAACCCTATGGGTTTGGAGTTTGATTTGCTTTGAAATCATGTATTTTGAATGGGATGGTTGGTGTCAATGGTAAATCTAACTGCAAGAAAGATAATACAGATGTTCTGTCTAATTTGCATGAATTTGTGAGCAAGATAGAGAGAGTAGGAGCAACAAACGTCTGTGATGATGTTGACAATTCACCTTTCTTCAAGGGGGAGAGGAAGTGAAGACACGTGCCTAGATACCCACAATGCCTTCATATCCCGTAGACAATCCTCTAATAGCTGATGAGCAACAAGTGAAACCAGTAAAATTCTTAACAAAATTCCCAATCTGAAGTCCTTCCATTCTTGTTTTGTGTCCTTTATCTATTGCCACCATACTCCTCCATGTGAGGGAAGTAATGTTGTGTGTGTATGTTCCAAACCAAAGGATATTGTTATTAAAACATTCTGGGAGATATCTTTGAAAATTTTCAAATTTTTAGAAATCAAAGGACATACACCAAAACTTCTTGAGGAACTACAAAATTGTCAAAATTCAATTGTTTGGCTGTAAAGAGCATTACTCTGAGATTCAAAATTTAATAAAACTGTTGCTAAGCAAGTACTCGGTTAATGAATTCTGTGCCAGGATCACAACTTCTTTGAAAAGAAGTAGGTTTCAGTAAATTAATTAGGTAGTTGTCATGTAATATTTAATAGTTTTAGTTTTCAGAATAGTTCATTTTGAAACCTACTTCTTTTCAATTAATTGCTTTATTTAGAATATGTTTGACCCTGGAGCCCCTGGATAATTCATTTGTTCTTTAGTTACAACTTGTACACCATAGTATTTATGCTGGTTTTATCAGAGAAATGTTGCCAACAATTTTTGTTAAAAATGCAGACAAATGTTACATTTACCACAGAAAAACAAGTAAACTAGATTTTACTTCATTGTGTTCTGTTGCTAGTTTCTATCTGATTTGATGAACCCATGAACTTGGCGAATTTCCCCATTCTTGTCTGTTGGGTTACTTTCATTTCTTTTGTTCTTTTGTGTATTGTTTCAATATAGAAGTGGTAGCACAAGCCCTGGATATAAGGTGTCATTCTAGTTGTAGTTAAAACACTGCACATAAAATGGATGTTATTTTTCATCCTTTGGTAGAATGCAAAACAATGAGAGGTGTATCACTTGCAGTAATAACTAAATATTAAATTTCATCAATAATTTAATAACTACTGCCATTGAACTATAATTTATTAATATCTTGTATAAATTGTATGTAATGATAAGTACAATTACTTCTGCTCTGTTTACAGTCTGAAAGAAAATTACAACTTGGCATTCTCTCTGAGACTTGCTAGGAAATGCAATGTTGGATCATAATGAAGAGAAGAACACAGTAGTTTAAAAATGTTTTCAAAATTTACTTAAATGTCACTATTAGTCTCTTGGACTCCAGTTCAATAAACAATGAAAATAAGAAATTATTAGTGCAACAATAATTCAGTTTTAGACATTAAAATTATCAAATAAATTAATAAGATAATTGTGTGTAAAATAATTTGGAAAAGATGTGTGATCTGGAAGAATAGACGAATTTACAAAACTATACAGGTACTTTCATTCCAAACGCTATTGTTTTAGATATTAATCTAATTGCACTTTGAATAAGACAACCAAACAGTATATTAAACTTTTTAATTCTTCTAAAGAATTGTTCATTTTACATTGCTTTTCCATTAAATTGTTTTGTGAAGTACACTTATTTAATAAGAATTTCAAAAATAGTATTGAAACCATGACTTAATATATAATGCTAAATGCTATTGCTAAGCAGTGAAATACAGAGCTGCCTTTTTGCTTGCTTGAATTGTCATGTCAGATTATTAATTTGGAAATCAATATTGTAATGTTACACTAGTTATTATTTTGCAATTTCATAAGTAATGTCTTGGCAATGCTTGGAAGCACAACACAGTTAAACATAATTGGAATATCAATACTATAAATTTTTGATATCTTGAAGCAGTTTTCATTCCCTTCAGTAGTTTGTAATAGCAAGTGAGTTTTTAATCACTTCAATATTGATTGATGGAAGAGATTTCTCTTCAGAGGTACTTCAAGATTAAGTATTTTCATAATAGATATGATGTTGATTTATTGTTCAGATTTCATTGAAGTAACCAAATGATGGTTGTGAATTTTTGATGTTTTGCTATTATTTCCAAAATCAATATTTATCAAATTGTATTACTTTGAGAATTTGTATAACTCTTTAGAAAATTTACCATTGTTTCTCCGATTTAATTTTAATAAATCGGTGTCGTTTAATTTTATTTAGTTGTTTGTTATCTTGAGTCACTTCCATGGCAGGGTATCCTGCATTTCCTACAGAATCCTAAATTCAATTGTAAATTATCCTAAAAGGAATGTACAAGAAAATACTCTCTTTCTAGCATTTGCTAGGAAATGGAAAGTTGGATAATATTGAAGAGAAGAGTAGTTTGGATAAATGAGATTATTGTAGCATGTCACCAATGTATTGCCCTCTTAAAATCATTGCAATTTTATGATTCCAATATTTCTATTATTATTAGTGTTAGGACAGTTAATTAAAGGCTCCAAGAGTTGCAGTATTTGATCACTTCTGTACCTTTAATTTTCACCCTTAAATGAAAATAATATTTCTACATACTAAAAAGTTTTTATTTTCTTTACGTAATGATGCATTTGAAAGTTACAAAGATGATTACAGAAAAATATTTCTTTTTATTTCAGATGCTAATATATATTTATGAAAAGCATTCTGTAAAGCTCAAATTTTCCAAGCATTTGTGTAGACCCAAAATCCATTATTTACCACCAAATATTTCGTGGAACGTAGTTGCCTGGTATCCGACATCTGCGGCACTGGCATCAATAAAATGGATATACAACCTAAAGAAAACTCAGTCAGTAACAAAAATTTAACACAATATTTTAGAAATAAGGCTTGGTCTTTTACCTTGAGTTTGGAATACCCAAAGATTTCTCTACATGATCATGCAAGACTTTTGCATGTTTTTTATTCTGCTCAGTGCCCAGTTGCCCAATACTCATTAGTGTAGCAATTCCGCAAGGTTCGTCTGTTCCAGACCAAGACATAATGGCATCAGGGACTACAGTAGTAACACAATACTGTGAAAAATAACAATTACGTTTAGAACCCACTTATCACATCTCAAATTCATTTTCAAATCACAGCTACTTACACTTTCCGGCTTCCCCAAAGTTTTTGCAACCACTTTACAGGTTTCTTTCAAAAAACCTGAAGGAATTTTGCTCTTTGGCACATTTGTTTCGAGCCGAAAATGCGGCATGGTTTTATAAGTACTGAATGGAATTCACGAAGTAAAGCACGAAAACAATATTGTCACTGAAGTGAAAGAGTGACTGTATATTGTGGCCGTTCGTATCAAATCAACCTGCACCTGGTACGATAAATCAGACACGTCGTGACGGACGTACAGTCTTTTTGATAACCCACTATACGTCCTATCCTCCCACAAAACAGCCCGCGATTACCGATACGAGCAAGTTCGTGTGAGATCGGGCGAAATCTGGACGAGCCGAACCGAAGTCGATTGCGTTCTTTGACAGACTTTACCAGCTGCGTATCTATCTGATTTTGGACTTTCAGAAGTCTCCTCATGTGACCAGAGTTCAAGGATGGTAAATTCTTACATAAAAGTCTTATACAAGTGTTTATGGTTTCAATAAAGAGATGACTAATAATGAGCCATGCATACCAAGTTGTTCACTGCATTGCCGAAATCAAATTATCACCCCTACACACAATAATAATATATTTTCTGTGTTACGACATAGAAATATAAACTCTCTGGGATTATAAAGAACTAAAACTATTTATATTATTTTTGTTGTTTTTGTAAGTTAATTATATTTTTATGTTATTTTACACTAACTACATAATTACTCTAGTTTTTTACATTTGCAACATTCTCTACCCATATCTCTCTCTCTCTCCCTCTCTCCCCCTCTCTCTCTCTCTCGCTCGCTCTCGCTCTCTCTCTCGCTCTCGCTCTCTCGCTCTCTCTCGCTCTCTCTCTCTCTCCCTCTCTCGCTCGCTCTCTCTCCCTCTCTCGCTCGCTCTCTCGCTCTCTCTCTCCCTCTCTCTCGCTCTCCCTCTCTCGCTCTCGCTCTCTCTCTCGCTCTCTCTCGCTCTCTCTCGCTCTCTCTCCCTCTCTTTCCCCCTCTCTCTTTCGCTCTCTCTCTCGCTCTCTCCCGCTCTCTCTCGCTCTCTCGCGCTCTCGCTCGCTCTCTCGCTCTCTCTCGCTCGCTCTCTATCTCGCTCTCTATCTCTATCTCTCTCTATCTCTGTCTCTCTCTTTCTCTTTCAATCTCTGTCTCTCTCTCTCTCCCTCCCTCTCCTTCCTCTCCCTCTCCCCCCTCCCTCTCCCTCTCTCCCTCTCCCTCTCTCTCCCTCTCCTTCCTCTCCCTCTCTTCCTCTCACTCTCACTCCCTCTTCCTCTCCCTCTCCCTCTCTCTCTCTCTACTACCCTCTACCCTTCTCTATCACCCAAGAAAACAATTTTTCAGAATTGCAAATTAATTTTTTTATGGAAGTCTTTTGATATATGCATTTTAGATTGTTAATTATAGATTACAAATGACTTTTGATGTTTATTAATAGGTGCAAACAGTTTGGAGCCAAAGAATACTATTTAGGGTTTGCAAACAAATCTAATCTCAATCTCAAGAAGGCAGGGGCATGTCATCATATCTGAAGTCTGTCATAAGGGAGCCAGGGGATTCAGTTGTATCACTCTGCTTTAATAAATTATTGGTACATGAAGTAAACAATTATAGAAATGGATCTTTTTCTTCCAGTCATGACTGTAATTGAACCTTTCAGACATGAAAACTCATGGTTCCAGTTATCTTTGATCATCATCATTATCCTAAAGGCAAAATAGAGCCTTGGGGCTGCCACCATGACATTCTGTCCTCTGCTATCCTCTTCATCTCAGCATAGTTTTGAAGTGTAATTCAGTTTGAAGTTGTTTTAAAATTTTATTCACCTTTCTCCAACTACTTTACAGTCTGAAATTGTGCTTAAGAATTTGTTATGTCTGAGTATATGTCCAAAGAATTTTGCTTTCCGGTTCCAAATAGTTTTTAGTAGGGATCTCTTATCTTTCACTTTTTCTAAAATTCCATTGTTTGAATTATTTTTCATTCCAGGAAACCTATAATATTTTTTGCCTCAACCACATCTCACAAGCTTCTAAATGACTCCTGTCTGTTTGTAAAAGTGTTACCCTTCACATCCCTATCATAGGACACTTCAGATATAACTTTTCAGAAATTTCTTTCTGATATCCAAATTTAGTTTGGTATTTGTGAGCAAATTTATTTTATTTAGGAATGACTTCTTTGTTAGTGTAATTTGCTTTCTTATTTCTGTTGTGCTTTTATTGTCTTTGGTGAAAGTGCACCTTACATAGAAAAAGTTATGTACATCTTATATTTCTGTTGTATTTAACATTATTTTATTTGATGATTAGTTTTTCTCTTTTCCAAATATCATGAATTTATATTTCATGTTAGTTTTGATGAGGAATCTTTACAGAATTCTTGCAAGGCTATTTATCATTTTCTGTAAATCTTTTCTTGATCTAGCTAACATTGCTATATCATCAGCATATCTTAAACAGTGTATTTCTAAACCATTAAATTTTATGGCCTTTGTTTTTCCTTTAAAATATTTGATTGCTTCTTCTTTAAGCAAGTTGAATAAATGGGGTGAAAGTGAAAATCCTTGTCTTACTCCAGTTCTGATCTTTGCTTTGGTCTCCTGGTTATTCTTGCATATTGATTTTTATGGAAATGCAGGATAATTCTTCAGTCCTTCCAGTCTAGGTGTACGTCTTTCATGACCTAAAATAGTATTTCCCAGGGAACCTTGCTGAAAGCTTTCTCCAAGTCCATGGATGTAACATATGTGGCCCTGTTCATATCCATTTTTCTGTCTAAGATGCTCCTGAGTGCAATAACAGGTTCATCTCATACTTGTTCCTGACCTAAATTCAAATTGATCTTCCTCCAAATTTTGTTCAGTTTCACCTTTTATTCAGTTTTTGATTATTGTGATGAGAATTTTGGCAGCATGGGTAATTAATAATAATAATAATAATAATAATAATAATAGTAATAATAATAATAATAATAATAATAATAATAATAATAATAATAATAATAATAATAATAATAATAATAATAATAATAATAATAATAATATTTATTGATTATAATATAATACATATCAATTATGTTTGCAACTACATCAAATTTAACAATAGTAGTACATTCTATATTTATAACTTGAAATGGTGAGGAGGCAAGTTTTGACCAGTTCTTTTCTTCTTCTATTCTCCTTCTATTTCACAGGATGTGATATGTAGTTCTTTTTTCTTTGCTTGAGCTTGAAACAGTTCACATGAAACAGAAAGTCTAATGGGATAAGAAATTCTTATTTATTTATATTTTTTAAGGGAAATGTTGTAATTTGAAAATTCCTTTACACTGTAGAACATGTTGTTAAGCAGGAAAGCTTTCAATTTACTTTTAAATGTATGAATTGTGTTTATGTCTTTGATATCATTGCCTAGTTTGTTGTAAAGTGTAATGCCCTCTATTAGGGTATGTTTTTGATAAAGTGTAGTTTCAGAGTGGGGAACGTGTAGGTTATCCTTTTGACGGGTGTTGTAGTTATGTACATCAGAATTTAAAGTAAAAGTGTCTTTGTTTTCCATGAGAATTTTCTTTGTGAAGACCACTATTTCAGATATGTACATGCATGGTAGAGGAAGAATCCTTAGTTTATTAAACAAGGGTTTGCAAGACTCCAGCTTATGAGTGCTGGTCATTGTTCGCAGTATTCTTTTTTGGATAATAAATGTGCGAGTGCTTTCAGGGGCATTTCCCCAGAATATTATTCCATATTTTAGGTGTGAGTGCACATTTGCAAAATACATTGTTCGAAGTGTCTCAATGTTGGAGCTTGACCTGAGGGTGTATAGGGCATAGCAAGATTTGCTGAGCTTCTTGTTAAAATTTGAGATGTGAGTGTTCCATTTTAGGTTTTCTTGAATTGTTAGTCTGAGGAAGGTAGTTTCATGAGATATCGTTACAGGGTTATTGTTTATAAGCAAATGCTGTGAGAGTTTTTCTTTAGATCGAGGATTCATGAAATTTAGAGAGACTGTCTTGCTGGTGTTTATGATGAGTTTGTTGTCTTGAAACCATTTTACTAGTGCTTGCAAAGTTTTGTGAGTTTCTTTTTCTAATGATTGTTGTGTTTTTGCTTTGATGATGATGTTTGTGTCATCTGCAAACAAAATTATTTTGTTGTTCCTTAAAGCCAAAGGCATGTTATTTATGTATATAAGGAATAGTATTGGCCCAAGGATGGATCCTTGCGGGACTCCACAATTTATTATTTGAGGACAGTAGTATGAGGAGATTTTGTTTTCTTTAGTGTGTTGGAGGACAACTATTTGTCTACGGTTTGATAAATATGATTTGATCCATTGGCCTGCAATGCCTCGAATCCCTAGCATTTCTAGTTTTCTTAAAAGTATATGATGGTCAATGATGTCAAAGGCTTTTGACAAATCTAAGAAAAGGCCAATGGGAATTTCCTTCTGATTTAGTGCAACAAGTATGTCATTTAAAAAGGAGAAGATGGCTGTGTCTGTGGATCTATTACTCCTGAAGCCATGTTGTGCATTTGTAAGGACATTATTTGCATTGAGAAATTGTTCTATAATTTTCATATGAAATTATGTTTCCTTTTTTATGTATGGTAATGATTTTGAAATTCTTCAGGTATTTGACCAGCTTTGATAATTGTTTGTATTAGTTACAGGACTATGATTATTTTTTATGCTTGGTGTTATAAAATGACTATTGTACCAATTGTGTTATTTTGCTATGAAGGTTTACTAAGTCAGTTCTGGGTAAAACATACAATATGTTATTAGAGTTTTAGTGTATTCTACATATTTCTTTCTTGCTTCTTGTATTAGGCAACACTTGACTGATAATTACTAGAATTTCAGGATACATTGCATACAATAAACATTGTAAAATTATTAAAAATACATGTGAAAATAAAAATTCAATTACAATGAATTTCACACACACCCTATGTAGTTCAGTTGTGATTAAGAAAAAAATAGAAATTTTTCAGTCTAGAGAGATTAATATACATCAAGATGTTAGTGTATATTATCTTTTTATGGAACAATAATAACTATCCACCAACAGTTTGTTGTGTATTAAGTCACCTCTTAAGATGTATGGATTCACAATTTTTCATTAGTAAGAAAAATTAAATGAATATTTATAAATATTTGGTAGAATTGTATCAGTATTAATTAAAATAATTCATAGAATGGAAAATGTATTAATTATTTATATTTTATTTATTGTGACAGTGCATGCATGTCATAGTGCAGTATAGGTACATTCCTAATGTAAGTCTGAATATCCTCTCTACATACAGTAAGGAAAGATGAGGATTGTTCCTTTTGTTAGAAACCATGGACAAAAACCTCATAAGTAAGTTTATTACTGCTAGATAGGTAGTCCACAAATAATCTTTTCTATATCATAATCAATAAAATGAGATCTTTTTGCATGTTCTATAATTTTTTTTTGTCTCATCACTGTAGCATGGGTTTTTCGAAGCACTGAAAGTTGGGTTCCAGTGTAAATTCCATTTTCATGTGTAATACAATAATTTTTTAAATCATGTGTTTTGGAGATTGCAATTTTTAACAAAGAATCTTAGGGGGCTCTTCTATTATATTTTTTGGGGTTTTCTCTGTCCTGGATAGTCAAACTAATCTGAACTTCCTGTTTCATCCAGCAGTGGTGGCACTGCACTTTGTGCCTCTGTAATATTTAGAGAATTTTGTAATAAGTTTAATTTTAAATTAAATTATAATTAAATTAAATTAAATTTTTGAATTTCCAGTTTAATTTCCATATTGACAAAGTCAGAAACAAATAGTGAACATGTGAAGGAACTTTTTGTGGAATACTTGAGGAAACATTTTGATGGTACATCTGGGAGAACATGTAAGGGACATGGAAGAATATGAGGCGGACCTGTGAACAACATATGATGAAACATGAAGATCATATGGGGAACATGCAGAGGTACCCACTGGAAACATGTAGAATTTTCATTTTTATTGTTAAATGCTATTAACATTGATCACTTATGGTCCAGCTTAGAAACTAGATACCTATGAACAAATCTACTACTTTGTCTTACTTCCTAACTTACTCTAATGCCCTACACTATTTACTTTACTTACAGTGTGCAACGTTAATTTCACAGTTTGAATGTTCCAGGCATTTCTGCCTCTCATTTTCAATTTATTCTTATATACCATTTACATTTGGTTTTTTTCCTGGTTGACTATGTTAGAGTCATGTAGAGAACACGTGAGAGGAATATATTTCAAGGAGCATATAGGGAAACATGCAGGGGTCAGCTGCAACAAATAACTGAGGAAAGTCAGCTGTGAAATGGTAAAAATATCGCGAGTGTCTATAATACATAATTACGATATTCGCGGTCGTATTTTCGACATCCACCAAGATTTGAGCGACGGTAATTCTGACCGATGTTTTTGAATGGGCTGATAAAGAGGTATTGTATAAAGTGAAATGTCACGTAGAGAATAAATGCCAAGATTTTGTTACACGATGCGAGTTCGACGGCCGGCGAGTGCAAATCAGCGTTTTGCAAGAGACGGAAATAAAAAAAAAATCACATTGATGTAGTGACTACTGGTCCTTAAGAGCTCTAGGATGGCGCCCTCCCCAGAAAAAACAACCTCGGGAAAAGTAGAAAGAATTAAACTTTCAACAAATCGACTTGTTTAATTTGTGCATACCACCAGCGCAATTTTTGAGGGCGAATTTAGTTTTGTGTCTGCTTAAGCAAAAAAAAAAAAAAAAAAAAAAAATTAGAATGGGTTGTCTCGTGAACAACTGCGAGAGTAGCTGGCTCCTGCGAGGCGTTGGGAGTGTGGGGATGTTGGGAATTGGCTGGGAGCAGCGTGCTGCTGTAAAGGTTTTGTTCGGCGAATCCGCTCCTATTAACTTGGCTCATGATACCGACACTGTTCATTTGATTTCATAAATTACTGTTTTCTTTGCTGGAAATATTTATTTTTTAATTTCTTAGTTTCACAATTGTATCTTCCGTTATCAATGTCGTTCCGTTATCAAAGTTGTCTTAGACAATGATTAAAATCTTGTTGCGCTCAAATCGCTAGTGCGCCCAAATCGCATGCTGTAGTTTTCCTCGTTCAAGAAATATTTTGAATAGGTAAAATGTAAGTGATAGTAAACTTGCCTCTATCTCTCAGTTTACCTTCGAATTGGAGGGTCAGAGAGGACAGAGGGTCAGAGTACGTGTTCGCTGTTCGCAACTCGATCTCACGAACATGAAACTATACCAATTTCAAGTATTTTATGTTAAAAAACGATACAACCAAAACATGTTTCATTTTGTAACTTATGAGTATTTTTCATCTAATTGAAACGTATTCTTTAATTTGGTCCTAGCATACTTGCACACTGAGTATATGAAGTATATTTATTTTTTATTACTCAAAGTATTTTATTCATTTGAAAACATGTTCACATTATTAAAAATTGGAAGATAGTTTGCATGTTTTGGTCATTTTACAGCATTCTTAAGAATTAATTTGTTTGTGTGCAAAGCCATGTGTGCTAAATCATTTTCACTTTAAAGAATCATTTGAGTATCTCCTTTGGAGAAAGAAACTGCATAAGCTAATCAAACGATGCAAGAATGATAAAAATATCTTCGTTCAATTTTTTTTGGAATCACGTTTGATTTGTACAATTAGCTTCGTAACTGGAAAGTGACCGGGAGAGGTGGCTCAGGGCATCAATTGATGTCACTGCAGTGCCTCTGACTGGCAGGTCTTAGATTCGAGTCGCGACGGTGGCCAGATTTTCGACACTAGCTGGATAGATAGGTCGAGTTATGTCACTGTGTGGAGGAGAATTCAAACGGGCGGCTGCTCTGATCGGTATTTTTCCGTGGTTTCTCCGATCAACACCAGGCGAATGCCAGAACAGTACCCTAACAAACGGGCTACGGATCGCACGCAATCCTTTCTTCCTCTTCCTTGTCCTATAGTTACCCCTTATATACACACACTTACCCTTGCATGCATTACACTACCTCACTCGAGATGAGACTGGTCGGGAGTATAGATAAGTCGGGTCGAGTCGACTAATATATTATTATTATTATTATTATTATTATTATTATTATTATTATTATTATTATTATTATTATTATTATTTGTATTATTATTATTATTAGTAGTAGTAGTAGTAGTAGTAGTGGTAGTGGTAGTGGTAGTGGTAGAAGTAGCGGTAGTGGTAGTGGTAGTGGTAGTGGTGGTGGTGGTGGTGGTGGTGGTGGTGGTGGTGGAGGTGGTAGTGGTAGTGATAGTAGTAGTAGGAGGCGGAGTAAGAGTAGTAGTAGTAGTAGGAGTAGCAATAGCAGCAGTAGCAGTAGCATTAGCAGTAGCAGTAGCAGTAGTAGCACTTGCAGTAGCAGTGGTAGCAGTTGCAGTTGTAGCAGTAGCAGCAGCAGCAGCAGCAGTAGTAGTAGTAGTAGTAGAAGTAGAAGTAGAAGTAGAAGTAGAAGTAGAAGGAGTATGAGAAGGAGTAGGAGTAGGAATAGGAGTAGTAGTAGTAGTGGTAGTAGTAGTAGTAGGAGGAGGAGTAAGAGTAGGAGTAGGAGTAGGATTAGGAGTAGGAGTAGGAGTAGCAATATAAAGAATAATCTAAAAGGTATTTTTTATTCTACAAGGAGCAAAAAATTAGACACATTTTCATTTTTTATTTATTGTTAAGTAGAATGCAATAAGAGATTTGGATTGCACAGAGATATTCAAAACTCTTGAATGAAATTATTTGTTTTGTTTCTTCAGTGGAGTGCAATGCATTTAATTTTCGCTTTGAAAGAGTCCAATCCTTGTCAATCAGAATCATCTGAAAAAATATTATTTCACATTATATAAATATTATTACAAATATTATTTCACATATATTAAATAACATAAACATATAACAATTTTTAATAGTGGGTAGTGTTGAGAAGTCTGATAAAGAGAAAGAAAAAATATTGTAACTTATGTTTTTAAGCATATTGATGTAGCAAGTTCAAACGAGACTCTGCTATGAATTTAAATTTAGCAAAGTTCTGGCTGAAAAGAACATCAACCAGTAATGAATAAATATCGAAATATGTTTTATACTACTACTGTCCACCTTCTTCGCTGGAGATACTGAATTGAATAAAAATCTAACCATTCAAAATTGGTAGATAGTTGATCCAGCCTATTCTGAATAAAATGTTTGTAACCATTTGTTTCAACTGCTCATTGTTTCAAAAGGATCTCATTTGGCCGTTTTTACAGACAGTGTTTTGTAGTTAATTCTGTGTCGGTTCGTAGAATTGTTGCACAACAGCCAGAAATTTTCGGCCAATGTCCCTTGACACGTTAACATTAAAAATAAATAACTTTATAACGCGCCAGTGGTCTACTTTCGAAGGGACTTCGTATCTGCGAGACGAAGAGAGGCACATTGAGCGTCCGCGCCAGTGGTCTACCTCCGAAGGGACTTCTTATCCACTAGACGTAGAGAGGCCCTGTGAGCGTCCGCGCCAGTGGTCTACCTCCGAAGAGACTTCTTATCCACGAGACGAAGAGAAGCCTTGTGAGCTTCCGCGCCAGTGGTCTACCTCCGAAGGGACTTCTTATCTACGAGACGAAGAGACGCCCTGTGAGCGTCCGCGCCAGTGGTCTACCTCCGAAGGGACTTCTTATCCACGAGACGAAGAGAGGCCCTGTGAGCATCCGCGCCAATGGTCTTCCTCAGAAGGGACTTCTTATCCACGAGACGAAGAGAGGCCCTGTGAGCGTCCGCGCCAGTCGTCTACCTCCGAAGGGACTTCGTATCTTCGAGACGAAGAGAGGCCCTGTGAGCGTCCGCGCCAGTGGTCTACCTCCGAAGGGACTTCTTATCCACGAGACGTAGAGAGGCCCTGTGAGCGTCCGCGCCAGTGGTCTACCTCCGAAGAGACTTCTTATCCACGAGACGAAGAGAAGCCTTGTGAGCTTCCGCGCCAGTGGTCTACCTCCGAAGGGACTTCTTATCCACGAGACGAAGAGAGGCCCTGTGAGCGTCCGCGCCAGTGGTCTACCTCCGAAGGGACTTCTTATCCACGAGACGAAGAGAGGCCCTGTGAGCGTCCGCGCCAGTGGTCTACCTCCGAAGGGACTTCTTATCCACGAGACGAAGAGAGGCCCTGTGAGCGTTCGCGCCAGTGGTCTACCTCCATAGGGACTTCGTATCTACGAGACGAAGAGACGCCCTGTGAGCGTCCGCGCCAGTGGTCTACCTCCGAAGGGACTTCTTATCCACGAGACGAAGAGAGGCCCTGTGAGCGTCCGCGCCAGTGGTCTACCTCCGAAGGGACTTCTTATCCACGAGACGAAGAGAGGCCCTGTGAGCGTCCGCGCCAGTGGTCTACCTCCGAAGGGACTTCTTATCCACGAGACGAAGAGAGGCCCTGTGAGCGTCCGCGCCAGTGGTCTACCTCCGAAGGGACTTCTTATCCACGAGACGAAGAGAGGCCCTGTGAGCGTCCGCGCCAGTGGTCTACCTCCGAAGGGACTTCTTATCCACGAGACGAAGAGACGCCCTGTGAGCGTCCGCGCCAGTCGTCTACCTCCGAAGGGACTTCGTATCTTCGAGACGAAGAGAGGCCCTGTGAGCGGCCGAGGATGGCGTCATCAAGGGAGTTCAACTGCAACAACCGGGCGTCCGGGGGACGCACGTGCCGAACATCTTCTTGGTATTATCTCACGCTGTTGTCCATGTGTTGCAAATGATTCTCAGCACCTCTCAAGCCTGAGATGGATTTCAGACACTGAGGTATATGGAATTAAGAAGATAAATGACACAGTAGCGTATGTTATGTGGACGAGTTCTGTGTGAGCTGAGTGTGCAGAGAATCACGTTGAGAACAAGTAGTCCAACGTCATTTATTAGGTAATTAATAGGTTTATGGAACTTGTATATGTGAGTTTTTGACAAATTCTGCACAGGGTTTACAGGATAAAATATTTTCTCAACGTTCTAATGAAGAAAAACAGAATACAAGAACTCGGAAGACCATTGCCAAATTTAAATATAGTGCAAATTGTAAAGACAGTAAATAGACAATTGAAGATGTTTTTAAAAGAGAAGATTATTGTAGAAATGTGGTGGATGTGGTGAGAAAAATTCTGTTTGTTTCAATCAAACCTTTTGCCTTGTTTGCCGCTTTTTCAATAGGAAAACATTGGTCGGTTCTTGAATTTACACCGAACGTTACCCGCTCAAATTAAAGGGGAAAATATGTTATCTGAAAGTCGGAGTCCTAGGAATGACGTATGTCTGCAACAACATGGTTCGTGCGGCACCAGCTGCCATTGAGCTAATTATATTCCAATATGAGAATGAATCATCAGTACACTCTCTTCTGAATAGGCTTTATAATAATCTTAATCTTAATAGAATAAGTAGAATGTCCATAACTAATGTGTTTCTTGATAACTATGTTTCAAATAGATCTCATTCCAGGTCCTTCCACAGACATTGTTTTGTTGTAAATTATATGCAAATTTGAACACCACACGATATTACGAAAAGGTTGAAGTTCGGCAACCTCACGTGATTAATACACAGATGCGTGACGGATTGCATACGCAGCGTATAAAGGCTTATTTGATTGCAGTCTCTATTATAGAATCTGTTATTTTTAAAATTTTTAGTACACTACATACATAGACTGTCGTACATGCTCCGCACGTAAAATGGTTTACAGTTTTAAAACGAAACCAAATCTTTGCAGTGTCCTCACGGCCATTCTATTCATATGATTTACGGGATTTACACATGGAACGACGCATCTATTTTGTCCGCTCCATTTCCTCACAAAGAGCGAAAATACCATGGAAAGTGACTTACGGGCTTTGAAATATAAATCGATTATCAGTCATAGAAAAAGCCGTCCATTGAAATAATAAATGATAAGATTCTCGGTTGGGCCGTGATCAGTGTCTAAAAACTTATTAAAACCCGAGTCGTCCTCGAGCCTCTTCCGGCCTAAATTTAAAATAAAATAAAAATTATCGATCTAGTCACATCTCACAGATTACAAAGGCTTACATCTTACATATTATTTATGTCATAAAATGATGGAAATACGCATGAACTTAGGACATAAAATCTGAAATAACAGGAATACAAATTTGACATAACAAAATATTGTTATATAGTATTTATAGTGTACTGTGTAAGAAATGATGTAAAACAGAATAATAAAATCGTGCGCAAATGACGATTTTGGTAAAATATTGCAAAACATTTTTTACATTTTTGTATAATTATTTTACTTTAAAAACAGAACTGCAAGTTATATAGAAAAGCATTACTGACTAAAATGAAGATCACAGATTCCTCGCTAGAGGTTATCTGTGCACGCTGTCAACGCTTCAGCAATGCTTCGGTGTCTGTAGATTTCTCCCCTCTAGCTTTTTTCCCTCACCCCAGTCAGCGAGATTAAAGTGATATTTTTTTAACAATTTGTTCAAAATAAAGTTGACTCAACAAAATACGAGAGGTAAACTATAAATGCAGATTTGTCACGAATGTCACCTTTCTTGACACATTTTTCGCCACCGCAAGGCCTTAGGGCTCCACTCCCGAAGGGGAAGGGTTTCCGGCGCTGGCTGGGAAGCGAAGTCGCATTCACTCGCTGTCTGGAGCGGAATTCTAAATGCCGGCTGCTCTGATCGTTTGTTTTTCGTGGTTTCTCCGATCAATATCTGGTGAATGCCGCAGCAATTCCCTAACAAACGGACCGCGCGCAATCTTTCCTTCCCATTCCTTGTCCTCTCCTCATTCCTTACTCACACACTCTTTCACTTACACGCACTCACTAACACTCTTGCCGGGCGGCCGGGCGGCTCAGGCGCCGTCCATACATTACGTAATGCTGAAGGAGGGGGAGGGGGTTTGAGGCAGCGTTACGCTGCGTTACATGGGGGTAGCGGGGGTCATAAGTTAGTGTTACGTGATGCTGATATTTATTTTTAAAATCTATCAATATTTGCTGAAATAAATCCTTTTATTGAGTCGTTTACTAAAACAATCCATATTAACAAATTAAATTAAAAATATAATAAATTAAGCAAGTTATATTGTATAAATTATTAAAATAAATGAATCTTTTTCATCAGTGATGTATTGATTGAATCTCGTGTGTGTGTGTGTGTGGGGGGGGGGCTTGTCGCAAGCATTGAATAATTATTAGAGGGTGTTTCAGCGCGCGTTACACGTGCATTGCGGGGGCGAGACGGGGATTCAAAACACTCCAAATTTACGTAATTCCTGCACGGCCCATTACTGCTTGTCTCGCCTGGGGTGGTGCCCCGCTGGGGAGGTACCTGGTTGGGGAAACGCCGGGTCTCGCCGTCCAGCGGCGGAAGAACACCGCCACCTCCCGAGGGAAACACGTGCACTACACCTATGGGACTAAGGGCCTTAGCAGCACTAACCAATCATAATCACGTGCAACGAATATTATAAATACACGTTTGCAATATTATAAATCTGCGTTATGCTTTGTGAATTGTCCTTTACTCTTGCAGGGCGGCCGGTTGGGCCGCTCGGCTTTTCGTTTGTTCTTTGATAACCAACCGGCCGCTCTCGGGCGAAGCCTGCTCTTCCTCCAGACTACGGCCGCGAGTCTCTTGCTGCAATGTTACTGCCCAACGTTTTGGCAAAATGGCTTATTGTTAAGATGTTAATACATTTAAGAAAGGGAATCACTTACCAACACCGGCAGCGGCGGGGGAAAGAACGAATGGCTCAAGCGTACTAGTGATCGCGTGGTTATGGGTTCAACCCTCCAAGGTGGCAGAATGCTACTTGATGTGTTTACATGGGCGAGTTCACAGTGTCTGCCACTTCTTCGTAGGGGTGGTCTGATTGGTGAGTTTGTGACGTCTGTCGGAATCGAATTCGTGAGCCGACTGCTTTAGTTAGTGGTTTCCCTGATCACTCCCCACCTGCTGCGTTTAGCTCAGAGCCTCTTCTCAACACTAGCTACACAGATAGGTCGTATCCAGCCTCTGACTGGAGGAAAATTCTAATGGCCGGCAGCTCTGAAAGGCATAGTTTTCTCTGGTTCCTCCGACCAATATCAGGGGAATGCCGGAGCAAAACCGAAAAATGGACTACGGACCGCTCGCAGTCTTTCCTTCCTCTTCCTTGCCCTATCGACTCCCCCTTACGTACATCACGTACACTTAGAGGGAACGAGGGGTGTGGGCGGCGGCGTGCGTGCTCGGAGGGCTCCTGGCGTGGGCGCCCCTGCTGACAGCGATCGCCAAGGGCTGTGACTTTGTATCACGACCCTGCGAGATTTCTCGGTTGGATGTTTGGTTACTCTGACTTGGCGTACGATTGGCCATTTTGATTAGGAGTACTCGTTACCTGGATTGTAAATTTGCTTACCAGTTTGTAACTGCCGTATGCAGTCTTGTAATAAAAGCAATAACATGGTTTTGTATTTTTCTATATATACTTGGTCTGCAACACACTATACTAGCACACACATGGCATGAGAGCAATCTAGAGAGCTTAAAGCTTGTCCCGACTGGGGCAGTGTCCTACCTGGGGAGCTACTTACGAGCGAGAGAGGAACATCGTCCTCTCCAAGCCTTAATGGGGCAAAAGAGCCCAGCTGTTGACGTGCTCGGCAACATCAATCAACTGATGAGGCAAATGACAAAGCAGCGCTCTGTGCAACGGGCCACGGTCTGCGCGTGAGCAGTTTATTCCCGTATCCTTATTCTCGTCGCCCTCATAACCCGAGTAATCCATTAGTATTTTTTTGAACTCCTTAATCAATCAGCATTCATAAGAGAAACGAAATTTTAATATAGGTATATGAAAATTCGAAAAAGTTTTGAATTGGCTGGAATTCATGAAACAACTGCGGACGGGTGTCAAAAGATTGTAATTAATCTATTTGCCTATATGTTGGTGAAGGCAACTTAGTTCATCAAGAACGCAATGAGCTTATAATGTAGTAGGTAAGCACATGGGACTTCTATAGTAATCCTTGAGCATAGACATTAACTAAACTAATTTGTGGATGGTATTTTGGATCGATTTCCTGACTGCCGGTTAATTAACGGTGACCTCCATGCCCAAGCCTAGTTTAATTCCCACGCGGAGGGGGGTAGAGAGACTGAGGCGAACATGACGTGTTACATGACCTTCACCATAACTAGCAAAATTCGCCTGCCTTAGACTTTTTCGTCCACACAGCAACAGAAACGGAGACGATTTTCAAGGAAAGCTACAACTCTCGTTTGCCCCCACGGGTATTTGAACTCGGAATGGCACCGCGGGAAGCTAGTACTGCCCATGAGCCACCTTAGGGCTAGCGACTAATTTAAAGATAAAATAAATACACAACAGTAAACAATTGCAACTAATTATTTAACATTCTAAGAAGTTAAAAGCATACTATGAGAGTCAATATTTCTAGAAAATTGGAGTGCGTTAATGTCTTTTAGATCACCTTAATCATCTTCAATTGAAGGTTTATTTAAATGGCGTGAAGTGTGGCGATCCAAATTCCAAGAAGTAATATTATTCCCTAATTTGAATAATTATGTTAGAGATACTCGTACACCGACCAGTATTTCGAAATTAAGTGGCATGGATGCGACACGATTGCAGTGCTCTCTGCCGTGTTGCCTGGCCCGACGTCTCAGCTAGGAGTCTCGTTTGATTCGTACGAGTCCAAGACAATAGGGCGGCCGCAGAGGGAATGGCCTTACATTCAATCCTTCTCCGTTAGAAATTTCGAAGTGACACAGAAAGCGTCATGAGGGTTGTGGTAATGCCCAGTTTCTTTCATATTGGAAGCTATTATCAGAGTTCATTATATATTTAAAAAAATGTTTTCTGCAGGGGATAGATGTCTGGCTGGTTACGAAATTCTACAACTAGTGGAGGTACAACAACACATCATCTTCTCGCATTACGTAACCTTTGAAATATTCGGAAAGTCAGAAACTTCAACGAAAATGAGACATGCAATGTTTTGAGCGTCCTTTCTTCACCAGTCGAAAACTTCAAAAAATAAAAAAACAATTCGAAGCTGTTTTCTGAGATATGTTTTTATATAAAATGCATTACTTTCAAGCAGATATTACGCAAAAATTATTTTAAAAATGTTCAACTTTTCTGAAGATCTGATTTTTTAGAACAGATTTTATTTAAGACAAAATTCTATATCTTCATTATTGAACTTTTGCAATATTATTTTTTGCGATGTTCGAAAATGCAGACAATTTGTCGAAAATGAGGCTAGCGGCAATGTTTTGCCGTCCTTGATACATACGTGGAGGAAATTTAAAGAAAAATGAGACCGCTTTTGAGAAAATAATTGTTTAAAAATTACGCGAAGACTAAACCTACTCATATTTTCCGATTGTTGTACGTGATCTTATTTACAGACCTTCGAACAACAGATTTCTTTAAGAAAATACTGATGCTGAAGCAACAAGTACATTTTGGCCCGTATTTCCACGCTAAATTACGCAAAACTCAAATTTTTGAAAAATTGTTCATGGCTTTTGCAATTTGAATTTCGAAAAATTAGAGTTCATGTAAAGTACCCCCGAAAATTAAAATATCGGTTTCAAATTCAAGGGACCGCGACACCAGTCAGATGGACTGGGGAATATCAATTTTGGAGGAAATTGGCTGAACGGTTTAGCCGCTAGCGTTGTACGAGTACACAGGCGGACGGACAGAGGGACTGATAGACGTTTTACCGTCATTCGATTTTTCGGTATGAAGGATTCACAAAACATGATAATGGCTACATCAGATGTTAGGTTTTTTTTTCATTTAGCAATTGAATTTATCCACATTTTCATTACTAGGGTCCATTCATGAAACAGTTTTTCTGCCGAAAATTGTCCGTTTTTACGCATTATTACAGAGCTTTCTCTCTACTCTGTAGCGAGAAAGTAAGAATCTCTATCTTGTACATTGCAGTTGTAGGAAGACACCGATAAAAAATTTGAACTTTTGCAATTTTCGAAAAATCAGAAATTTCAACGAATAGAGATCTGGGTCATTTCTTTACATTTTCGTTACGCTATTCGAGGACAAAGTGAAATAAAAAACTTGAAGACATTTTGGAGAAACGTTTAAATGTTCTGAGAATGAGAAAATTCAAAATCATGATATCTGTTTCAAACTCGCGGGGCCTTGCGTTCATTCATATCGACCAGAGAACATTAATTTTAAAGAATATCGCTTGAGTGATTGAGGCGCTAGCGTTGACCAGTCATACGTTACGCCGTCAATCGATTTTTCGGTATTAGGATCCAAATATTACGAATTATGATGATTCAGCGTGTTAGAGGAAGTAATTTACTACATATAGGAATATGATTTATCTATTTTTCGCTACCAGGGCCCGATAATGAGAGCTTTTCTTTAGAAAAATGGCCATTGCCGGCGAACGATTGCTATTCGCTCCCTTCTTACAAAGTAAGTCGAGAAATTAAAAAGTAGTAGAAGCACTGAAACTACATTTAAATCGTTCTTTCTGTATATTTAGGAACGTATAGAAGATGTATCTAGCGGTTCCAAATTTAACTTCGTTTCTTATTTAATCTTGATCCGACTTCGATTGGCTGAAATATCAAGTTGCGATCTCGATGATATTACTTACATTGGATTACTAAATTTTATTGATGACATCTTTGTAATTTACTATTAGGATATAACTGTTAAAATATCTTTAAAAAATAAACAAATGAAGTCAACTGCTGTTGCCTGTGAAGAGGCCCTGCCCTAAGGAGGAAAAAAGAAAAGTAGAGACCCCGGGGGAAAACTTGGGGTTTCGCTGGCTGTATGGTCCTAGATCTGTCCCTGTGTGGACGTGATGCGTCCAGCGACAGCCTCGGAGCTCAGAGAAAGGCGGCGCTCGCCAAAGAGGTGCCGAAGGTCGGCGTAGGCGCAGGCGCAACTGGAGGCGCACCGCAAGGCGAGAATAGTATTTGCGCCCCTGTCAGCAGACTTCAATGCAGGGGTGTTATTTGTTTTAGTGGGTGTAGTGTAAGTAGCGTCCCTTGCGAGGGCCGCCCATGGCACGTGCCATGTCTGCAAACCGTAGATACGCGTCTGGTTGTAGGAGGGAGCTAAGGAAATATTTCTTACACTCCCGGGATGCGAGCTCCGATCCTGCTGTTAAGCTTCCCAGTTCTCTAAAATAATGTTTAAATAAATGCTCGCCACCGATGAAGTTTTATTTTGACTAATTATCCTTGTACAGATTTGCGTGTTCCGTGTCCGGTAGAAGCTGAGGTCGCTGTCGTAGGATCATTTTTCTGCGCTCCTTTTACGCTTCCGCTTCCGCTTCCGCTTCGCCTTCCGCTTCTCCTCCTTCTCCTTCACCCGCTTCCCCTCCTTCCGCCGCTTCAGCTCCTTCTCCGCCGTCCGGCGCCTCTCCTTCCGCAGGCTCTCCCTCCGCGCCGCCTTCGCCCTCGGCTCCGCCTCCTTCGGCCGGCGCGGCCTGGCCCGCCTCCTTGCCCCCGCTTTGGCTCGACTTGCCGCTGCTCACGCTCCCCTTCCGGTTGCCTTTGGAGTCCACGCTCCCTTTCCGGCCCTTCTTACCTTTCTTTTTCTTACCATCTGAATCCGAGTCGCTACCGCTTTCAGAAGAGGAGCCGCGCTGCTTCTTCTTCTTTTTCGGTTTGTATTCCTGCAGAAGTTCTTTGTAGGTAGTTCCGCAGTTGCCAAGATTCTCTGGCTTTTCGTCAACCAAACGAATCAGCAATCTGCAAAAGACAAAGCTTGTCAGGTGAGTTTACATTACAGTCACTCTCAAACGTGCTTTTCGGATAAACTAAACACGTAGACGAGTTTAAATCAGTGTTTGACAAAAGCCTCTCAGTAATCGAATCACTCTCACTCTAACTCTTGGGGTCCGCCCTGGGATGAATTAAAATCTACCGCCCGTGGTCATCAACAAATGAGTTTCTATTCCAACAGCCATGAGCACGGTGTCCGTAGTAATTTGCAACGATCCAAATAACTGCATCGGTGTCGATCAGCTGAATATAACGAATTTTAACTACATTACAGACACTATGTCATCTTCGATCGGTCAAATAGTTATCAATTTGCATCCTCCCTCAGTACGCAAGACCAGGCATTAATATATTAAGAGAAGCCAAAGCTTGGGAGCCCACACAAAATCAAATTACATAAAAATGCCTTGTTACAGCCACGCCCAGACGTTGCAATTATTACATTATCAGGACCAGCGCAGCTTTTGAAATGATTTGTAAATTGACATGCACATAACATTTCTCATGATCCTCAGTTGCTAGCCTGCGATGGGCGATGATGGAGCAGCGGAGGAACAAAAGGTAAGGGGAACGGAGAACCCCGAGGAACCCAAGTGCACATTTGAGCCCGGCTCTGCGGAGGAAGCCAAGGCTTACGCGTGGTCACATCGTGCATCACTCAATATTCGATTCTTATTGGTTGAAAAATCTGAAATTTAACGGAAGGATTTCAAGAATCCGCTCATTGCAGTGAGCTGTAAAAATGGAAGTTAGCAATTATAAGAGAATTGCAATTATAAGCAATTATAGCAATTATAAGAGAATATTTTAAACGTACTATTTTGTCTTTGTATCGGTTTATTCTACAAACTGATATGATGAAATGGTTGAAAATGTGAAATAATTTGCATTAATATATTGAGTCCCCCTATCGGACTGAGGTGAATTGGTGGAAGTAGTGATTAGTTATGTGTGGAGTTTTAAGGTTACAATATAAAGTTATTTGAAAATCATGTTAGTTTTGTAGTGTGAATTAAATACATTTATTTTTAGTGTCATTAATGAACTAATTTAAAGTTCGCATATTGATGAACGATTATAAAACGCTGTTTAAACTTAAATACGGAACCCTTATTCAGCGAGGACACTAAGCACGCACGCAGTCCGCTAAGAGATCCCTCCACCCCACCCCTGGGCCCTTTCCGTACCTTTTCCGGGAGATGCCGAGGAACTTCTCGAGATGCAACGTGAGGGCGGCCACGTATCGCTTGTTGCGCTCCTCGTCTATCTGGCCGATGGACATGAGCTGGGCGAAGCCGCACGGCTCCGTGCTGCCCCCGCGGCTCATGTTCAGGTCCGTTACCACCGTCACACAGCAGCGCTGCCAACAACAGCCACACAAATTTCAATGCTTCAGTTCTTTGTGGTGTAGTGGTCACAGCGCTTGCCTGCTGCCTGTGGCCACTGGGTGCAAATCCCGCGCAATGTTCGTGTAATTTGTGGTGGGCAGCGCTGTTTCAATAACTATTCCATCAAACGGTCTTAGATGGCTCAGGACATCAACTGACGCTACTGCACTGCCTCTGACCTAGGGGAGGAGAATTCTAGCGTCCGGCTGCTCTGATCGGTAGTTTCCCGTGGTTTCTCCGATTAATATCAGGCGAATGCCGGAGCGGTGCCCTAACCAACGGGCCACGGACGCGTTCTTTCCTTCCCCTTTCTTCCTAACATCACCGCCTACCTACACACACACGTACGTGCGCTGCACCACCAAACGTGTCGGGAGCGTAGAGCTTGTCCCGTTGGAGGGAGATACCTGGCTGGGGAAGATCCCGCTAGCCGACACGTTGGTCGGTGCCGCATCTCTCCGTCCAACGAGGGAAGATCACCGCCGCCCCCCGCGACAAAACACAAGCCTAATGACCTTAGCAGTTGACGCGCCCGGAAACACTAATCAACCAATCAACTATTCCAAAATTATTCAAACCTTCCACGTATGACTATAACGCTAATGAACTCTCATGAAAGTGAAGTCCACGCCTAGATACTGGTCAACGGGGATCTTGGCCTTGGAACCTAACCGTCATTTTTTGTTCTTTTGCTGAAAAATACATTGCGGTCAAACCCAAACTTTGCTTTTGCGGTCAGGGCACGTAAAAAACGTTTTATGTACCTATTCGAAAGAAAACGAAAAACTGCAACAAAAAAGTTTCTAGATGTTACAAAAGTGTAAAATGCTAATAACTGTTACTTGTCGTGTATACTATTGGTCTTGTAGGACGAATAAATATTCGTTTTTGCAATTTAAATAGGTCCCCCCCATTTTTCTCTAGAACGTATTTTGCATTAAAAAACGCTTCAATTTTGCGCTTTTCGATAACTTGTCGTAAATTTATAATCAGATAACAAAATATTTGACAATATATCTGAGTGTGTGACCAAATTTCATTTTACTCCAAATAACAGGGAAATACTGGTTATGTTTGAAAGAAAGAAAAATTGATATTTCGTCGACCTGTGTTACCTATAGGAAGAAGCCTCGAAATTGCCTCCTTTACATTGTTCAGAGAAAGCACAATTCTCGACAGGAATAAGAGCGAGAATGTAAAGAAATATTCATTACGATCACAGACTACTATGTCTCTTCGGACAATCCTAGGACAAAGTATATGATGGAATGGTATGCTGAAGTGATTTGGATGATGGAGCAAAAGTTGAATAAGAGGTAAGGGAAAAAGGATTATCACAAGGAAAACAGGCGTATTTCCCATATCTGGGTAAATACACATTCCAATTACATTTTCAGAAACATGTTTAACACTGTGTTCTAGAAGAAAAGTGATTCCATTGTTACAGAATTTTTAAACCTCTATCATTTCATCAGTTTTAGAGAATAAAAACATGTAACAATAATTTTGGGATTTTCAATTTTACGTAAATTACATAATGTAGTACTTTTCGGATACAACTTTTCTACAGTTCTTCCTTTACGGTAATGAAATTTCAGGGGTTCAGCTACTTTGTGTTTATTACCCAATCCATAATTTTTCACACTATGGTACAAGTATTGTGTAAATAAATAATTAAAACCTAGAAATTGGAGAAGGTATGCAGCAAAAATTCCGTTAGATTGCTTAAGCCAGCAAATAATTAAGATGAGCAGTAAAGATAGAGTGTATGAGCCCAGGATTTCTCAAGAAAAGTAGTTGAAGTGGAAACAGGCGCAAGCCGCAATCCTGCAAATTCGAAAAGTAATAGAACCTGAGCCGCAAATGAACATTTAAAGAATTCCCCTCATCATTGAGGCACGAGAGAAAATAACTATTTTCCTACTTAAAGTTTTGGTACTGGTTAGTTAACGTAAAAAATACGGAGATTATATACAAAATTTAATTATAAAAAGTAATTTTTATAAGCCAAAGAATTGCCAAGTACCAATACATGGAAGATCAAAACAGAGTAAGTATTAACGGACTTCCCCAAACATCGAATATTCTAAAAAATGTTGTCCCTATAGAAGCTATATTCAAAAATAAGCAAATTGAAACTCATTAGAAAGTAACGCAATAACTAAATGTTTGCAAGCGTACATAGAATGCAAGTTTTATTAGAAACCATTATGAATATACATTTATTTGGTATCGATCTGGAGAAGTAAATCATTTTTAAAATCGAATGTGCGTATAAGCAATTGATCAACCCTTTCAAAGAACGATATCCCGTAGGGGTAATTAATGTGTACCTCTCACGTATCCTAGATGCTGGATCGGATTAAATCCTCAATGGCGCCGGATACATCCGTCTTCATCTCAGCAAAACTCAATAGAAACGAGAATACTACCGGTATTCACCAATTATACTCGTACTCGATGTGTTGATTCCCATCAACAAGCAAATGAACATAGTGTGAAAGCTCAGGTGCTCAGATCTTTAACAAGTAATTTTAGCTTCGGGAATTCCCAAAATCGACGAAGTACATCCGGGATGACGGAAGCTAAGTGACGCGGTGTCTTCTATTTATGTAGTGGACGGGGCGCGAATGGAGAGGCGTGCATTGTCATGATGAAACAGCCAGTCAGTGTTTGCTCTCGGCATCCTTAACTAATCGAAACTCTATGTAGTTTCCTACGTGGGTAACTTTATCTAGGATTGATTCAACACTTATTCCTTCCAACCATTCTGATGCTCTGAAACTTTGCAAAGAAATTCGAAAGGTCATGTAGAATATTTTATTTAACAATTAAATTTCAAGGTGATAAAATAGATATAAAATATTAAATAATTGAGCTTCTCCTGAGACATTTCGATTTTAACACACATCACAATATAAAACATAGGTGTCTCGTTTCAGACTCCTTTCATCTCAAATAATACATTACTTTTGCGGTACAATAAATAGACAAGCTACTTCAATGCATTTTCTAGAGTACTTTATGGAAAACAGAGTATGAAAGGAAAAAAAATAAATTTTTTGCTAAAAACAGTATGGTAATAGATCAGCAATGTGGCATTTGTATATTACAATTGAATTTGCCCAATCGTTCCGCAATCTTTACTGTTTTATTAATGTGTTTATAGTAAATTTTACGTCTTCATGACCTTCTCCAGCAAGTTTATTAGTTGCAATGATTCAATAAACAAAATATATAGCGTTAATAATACATTTTTTAATAAAACATCATAGGATAGAAACATTTTTTGGAAAAATTAAAGGAAATCGTCTTGGAAGACCATAGTGTGTGAAATCGTATCACGTTTTGACATAGTGCTCTAGTACCAGTTGCATCGTTTAAGTTTATCACTTTGAAGATCGCACTGAATTCGTAAATTACGTCTTCATGTAGGGGTTAATTTCGTTCTCTAATAATATTGTTAACTTTTCTGTAGTGTAGTTCACTCGAGAACATTTTCACGTCTTCCAGTATCATTTCACTACTTGTGCTTGAATTCATTTGTCATCTTCACACCAAAATTCATTCGTGAGATGTAAACAAGTTTCAATAATCAACATTTGCATTTAAAAAGGATTTAAAGCAAATTAACGTTAATAAATTCTTCAGTCATAAGAGACAGATGACGAAATGAAGTTTCATTGATCTGATTTTTTAACATTCACCCGAAAAATATTGCAGTAGAAAGAACAGCTCGAAAAATAAAATGGAAGGAATACCTTTTCATGTGTGTGCGTGCATAACAACGCGGACGAGTTTTTAGGAGCTTTGACTGTTTTCGTTGTGAACACACAGAATGTGTTGAGTGATGACGTGCTTCGCCCGAATCCATAATCCCGGAAGCAACTGACAGAGAAAGCTTGCCTCCAAAAGAGGATTTTCGAAGGGCACTGTTGATAACTCATAACCCACAGAGATGGTGGTCTTTGTGAAAATTAAGGAGTAATGCTGCTCTCAGATGAATTTTCAGAATTTGAAAAACTTCGTGTGTACTGTTCCTCTTCACCACTGCTTATGCATGATGAGCCGACTTAGTAGAATCTACTATTCATTCTCTCGCAAGCCACATCCCTCGTCAGCTTCCAAAATTACGCGTCAAAAATCCTCTTTTGGAAGGATACTTTTACTATCAGTCGCTTCCGTCATGATGGGCTCCCACTTCCAGCGGCACTCCTCCGTCGACCGGACGAAGACAAGCGTCGTGGGCCGATAAGAGCTTCCCAAGACATTCGCATTGCAATGGAAGCTCAAATGCGTTGAGTTATTCCGATCCCATTCACAGATATTATGCAATACTTCGACGTACGTAAAATACCCACAAAGAAAATAATCAGAACAGATAGTTTCACCTAGTCGTAAATCCTTATCGTCAGAAGAAAGAAAAGACCATCTTTGCTAATATAGATCGAAATATTTTTGATCGCTGTCATTCGAACTCCTAAGATTCCTCCCCATATACGATCTAAAAAAACAAGACGCCCGTATGTTCATAGTTTTAAGATACTGGAATTGATTAACCAGTTATTTCATTTCTCCGCAGAAAATATGGAAGGACCAATATACGAGTATTTATAATTGATAGTGTTACATTTCCAGCACCTGGGTGACACGTAACTGCAAAGGTTTAGATGGTCCACTGTAACGAGAAAACTGCGCTTAATTTTCTGTGCAAGTTCCAAACACCGAAATCAATACATTTCTGGTCATACACGTCAGTAAGAAAACTGGAACCCATCAGAGGCCATTTGCTTAGGTACAATAAGTCTTTAACCATCTATTAGCTCAACACAGAAATGATAAATCTGATGATAGATCTGAGAAAGATCAGAAGAGTCTTTAATGAATAACTGCTTAAAATAATAAATAATTGCAATAAAAATATCCATATTTGTTTAGTAATATTTTTTAATTAATCATGATATTTTAAAATGGAGACGAACAATTTCTATTTAATTAACACTGAAATTAAGAGAATGAAATTATATTACAATAAAGTTTTCCTGACCCGGGTGACCACTAATTAATTCATAATCCCCTCTGTACATAAAACATAAAAAAGACGATTTTGTACCATTTATAAGAAGCCACCGAAACAAACCCGCAAGTGCTTCTGCTGGATAAGAAATTACCCCAAAGGCCTGCACCAAACAGACGTCGAAGAAATTAGAAATTCCCAGATTATGATGTAAGGGAAACAACAGGCGCACATGCAGCCCACTCTGACCGGAAGGACCTAGGGTTCGAGTACCGACGGTGGCAGAAGTTTCAACACTAGCTAGACAGATAAGTCGAATTCGGCCGCTATCCGGAGGAGAATTTTGCTGACCGATTGCTCTGGTTTCTCCCATCAATGCCAGGCGAATGCCGGAGCTGTACCCCCACGCTCCATCTTTCCTTCTTCTTCCTTGTCCTATCGTCACCCCTTGCTTACACACACACGCACTTGCATGCCCAGCACTACCGCCACGAAGTGAGTGCAGTCGCGAGCTGAGAGCTCAGTTGGCGCGCCAGGAATCAGAGTCCGCAGCACGCGTTACGCTGCAACCAACCTCATCGCGCGTCAGTCGGAACCGGAAACCCGAAATGGAGATGACGACTTTCAAACGAGACCTCTTTGACGTTCGACTACACTTTTTGATTCATTGATTGATCGCGTCATCTTCTTTGGCCGTTAGTTCCGTTAAGTGCGGTGTTAGTTTTTACTGAAGGAGGAGATCCAGCGCGAACCCACACGTCGCCTTGCAGAATTTCCCCATTCAGGTATCTCCCACCACCGGGGCACCGCCCCAGCCGGAACAAGCTGTAAGCTTCCGATTGAACCCCACCTGTAGTAATGTAGTGGATGTAAATGTGTGTGTGTGTGTGTGTAAGGGCTGAGGATAGCAAAAGGAAGGGGAAGGGAAGACTGCTCGCTGTTCGTGGCCCGTTTACTATGGTACTGCACCAGCTTTCGTCTGATGTTAATCGGAGAAACCACAGAAAATTACCGGTCACAGCTACCTTTGGCTAGAATTCTCCTCGAGAGAGCGGCTGGATACACGCTTTGCCCTCTGGCTGGTGTGGAAACGCCTGCCACCACGGGGAGTGGAGGCCCTGAGCCGCCTCTGCCGGAGGGCATGCACACGCTTTGGGGCTTGCGTAGTACAGGTTGGCAGGTCCGTTCTACGTTTCTTTCCCGCATGAAGCTATTTTCGCTTTTCAAACTTTCGTTTAAAGAGTACCAGTTGTTGGCTCGAGCCCAATACCTCTTTTTAAGTTAAAAAGGATATGTATGAATTTTAAAATGACTATTGCAAAATACGAGCATTGAGCATCTGTTTTGATTCTTTTCAAGAGAATCGTTTTGTTTACGGTAGTATTTTCATTTTTGGCACGGTGACTTCAAGCCAGGGAATCTTATGATAGGTATTTCAAAAAATACCGAATACCACGCAATCGATTGCATGAACCTGTCGCTTTATTACAGACATACGGGATAGATGATTGACGAATACGAGTATTATGAAACAACAAATGGGAAAATTATCGAATGAAGAAAAACAGCAAATGCCAACATTCCAAGAAAATAAAACGTCCCAAATCTACTTTGTCCCTTGCCTAGGCAGACCTTTTCAATGGGATGGAGTCGACGGAGACTCTCTAAAATTGACCAGCATCCAGAAAAATTTAAACGGCATTCCCAGACATATAACGAAGTTGGTCACTCATTTACATATCCATCATGAGTCACACTATCCTTTGCATGACTGTACTATCACTGGAAATAATCTACATTTGGAACTTTGAGTCTGACGAATAATATCAGCGCAAACGTTGAATTTATAAACGGGACCCGTGAGATCGATCCACAGAAGTAACATTTTGGGAGGCGCCGAATGAGCAATTTAGTATCTCTGTTTTTAATGTTTATATTAATTAATTAATGTTTTAAATCAATAAATAAAAGTTCTTATCTTCATGATTGTGAGTTTTTTTTTTATTTTTGTAAAATACACACTGCAAAATCTACAAAAGATTTTTGTTAAATCTTTTGTATATTTTATTAATATCTTAGGAGCGAGATCTAAAATGTGCTGTCAGATTTCAGTTTAGAGTGAGTGCTCGGGAAGGCTAGAATGTTAAAAATATTGTTTTTCACATGCGTCACGCAATGCAGCAGTAGATAAGACACGTGTTAATGGAGACTGTGAATAAACGACCGGTCATTAGCTGGAGTGGCCACCAGCGCAGACTCATCTCCTGTACCTCCTCTCCAATTCGCTATAGCATGATGTTACTTGGCTCGTAGGTTAGCCATTTGAAAAAAGGGTATATATGCCGTCAGAGACCTGAAAATTTCCCTTACAAAATGGCAGAGAGAAGAAAGCACATGTGAAAAACTAACAAGGATTGATTACATTTCATCAATTTCTTTACAGGGTCCGCAGTTTCATGTAATTATATTTCTTTTTTGACTTCATGCCCAGCTTTGTTCAAATATATTCTTTCAGTTTCTGGCACAAATTCTAAACGCAAAAATGAAGATCATTCCCATTTAGTTCCGAAAATTCTGTCGCATCATCTTTTACATTTGATTCTTCCCCGGATTTCCTCTACACTTTCATATTTTATCCCCTAATTTGCAAGAGATTAAAACTTCACGAACTCAGTGTAATTTGTGTTCACTTCTACTTCTGCAATTGCTCTCTTAAACCTTTTGTATGCGAATCCAGCATTGCATGCGAATCTAACATAAAAATGCGACTGTTTAGTATGTTTATGTGAATAAGGTGTTAGTTAAGTTTAATAAGATTACGTTGTGGGTCACATTCATTTGAAAATCGATATTGGCACACTTAAGTAAGTCCTAATTCGAACATAAGATCACAATTTTTTCTCCGTATTCACTTGAAATTCTTCAAGTTTGATACATTGCAAGGCAATACTGTTAGTAGGTTTTCCAAATTTATTTTTAAAAAATACGTTAATTCGAATCTAAATTGAAATCAATCTGCAGCGCGATTTACTTGGTAATTCAATTGTCCACTTAAAAATATCAACATCAGTGTTGCCACAAAATTAAGGATTTGGCCTTAATTAAAAAAGTGCCTTTGGGTATTGGTGTTTAATCAACATCACCTATAGAGATCGATTTAGGAGGCGTCGATTTGATTCCAAGCATCATCACTAAGGTTGCAGAGCCAAAACAAGAAAAAAACAGGTTTTTGGCAATTTATTTGAATCTTCTGACCGGACCCGAAAACGAATTATCAGTTCCCCATCAGGAGACCGAGACGCGTCGAAGGACACGTCATGTCTCGGTTGGTGCGCGGGAAGTGGTCTAGCCGCGAGCGACGGAACCGCACATACACACATCCGCACAAACGCACATCCCCACACTCGGAATTTACTCAAATACTGTATAGGGGTTATATCCCTTTTGATATATTTCTTACGTATTCTTATCATTTTCTTTGCATATATATTTTATTTTTTGCTGTCTCATTCTGCACATTTTTGCGGACTCTAGTCATCACAGTCATTTCCTAAAGAACAAATGAAAATGATGAGCCACAGCTACGAGCCTATCGAGTAGTAGGAGGAATGTGAAGGCGATAGAATTGGTCGTCCAGCTAGTTAAATGGCGGGAACCCCACGATTATAGTATCAGCAAAACATTCTAATAGTTGTCTTATCTCTCGCCACATATGGTGAGTTCAGCCTCGTTTATTTTCTAACCTCACTAAACAATAACTGTTCGAAATAAATCAAGAGACAAACTGAATAAAAAGTTTGAAGGAGTGGAAATAACTTATCAATTTGGCACTGTAATGTTTTAATGCTATATCAGAATAAATATAGATGTCATGATAACATCAGATTAATGTAAAACTCGAATAAATCATACCGGATAATTATATTTTGAATTAATGATATTTCAATAAGTATACATTTTACCGTTGGTGTAACAGTGGTTACGTGGTAACGTTCGCCAGGAACAGTGGCGAATGAGTTCCATCGGCTCATTAGTTGTTAGTCGACTTCCTCGAGTCGCTAGGGGCTCGCTCCCGTTCCGAACGCAGCTCCCCTTCAACGCTGATAAATGTACGACGGCTTCCATTACGCTTTTCTAAGATTTTGCGTCTTAACAACCAGGCCGTCTGGACGCCTAAATTCCTGTGCTTTCCGCAGGAAGTGTCAAATTGGGCGTGATCAAACAATTTAGGGGTGAGATGAATTTTTAGGTCATAATGTGCACAAGAACACACACTCGTACAATCGATTTAGCTATGTTTTATGACTATTATTACATTAGCATTATAATTAAATTGCAACATTTTTTGTTAGCTTGTGTATTGTTGATATTTTGCGTGTCATTTCCTCGTAAGTCGTTTTTCAGGGTTTCAACGAGACTTATCTATTTTGTTTAGATTTCAAATGTAAACAAAATAACTCTTAGTCTTACGTAAAAAGACTGATTAATTACTGGGACAGTTACATATGATATCAACATTTCCTTTACATTCAAATTTGTAGGTGTACCCGCGCCAATAAGTACTGCAAACCCTTTGGTATGTGGCAAATAGAATTTCTGGGGGGGGGGTGATAGCTTTAAAATTGGGACGAGCAGCCACTTCCCACGGAGAGACTGCTGAGCTCAAGCGCGCGCAGACGAAAACAAGAGAGGAATTACACTTCTGTGCCCCTCTGGATCCCAATTCCGTGAAACTTTTTATTTACACTTGACATCATGGTCTAGTAATTAAAAGAAATATACTACAAGAAGAGCAAATACATTTAAAGATACAATAAACAAATACAAATGATTTTATGTTAAATCATTTATAGGGATACCAGTTGTTTGAAAATCATCTTTCCAAAATCATTCCATATTTTCAAATCATCAATTCCCCAAAGTATCAGCTTAAAAAACCGTGAAATCATGAATTGATCATATTTACGGAAATAAAGTGTTTTATTACGTAGGGCTTCAGGCCCCTTTCAAAATTTTCAGAAGCGTAACGCCCTCCTCTGTTTGCACGACTAGGTACACAGCAAGGTAAAACCCATCTAGTACCACCCCACCTGTCCCAGCCGCCTTCTCCAGCAACTTGACCATAAATTAAATTACGGGAACAAAATGTATTACGTAGAACATCGGGACATCTTTCGGAACTTGGAGGGGGCCACGACCGCGCTCGTGCGCCGCCACCTACCTCCGCCGGCTTCTCCAGCAGCTTGGCCACCAGCTCGGTGGTGGTCTTGTGGAAGTCCTTGGGCACGTGGCAGCGCGTCTGGTTGGTCTCGATCCTGAGCATCGGCATGGCGGCGGCGGGGGCGAGGGCGTGGCGAGTGTGGCGAGAGTGGCGAGCGCGGGGCCACCGTCGCTCGGCGACGCACCGTCGGACAATGCGACGCGCGGCTCTCGCGAGCCCCAACAAAACACAGGCGCGTTGCGCAACGCGCGTGACGTGGCGAGATAGCGCCGCCCGCCAAAGGTCGAGGCGCGCAGTGGGCCAAGCGGCGCCAGGCGCTACGGTCGTCATGCCCGTAAATGAAGTGCATGTTTTCATCCATAGAGATGAATCTTCCCTCGCTGGCTGGCGACATTCGGCGCCGATCTGCCCGTCGGCTTTCAGGCTTTTCCCTAAACAGTTAACTCCCGCAGCGGGGCCCAGTCTCAGCCGGGACGAGCTCTAAGCCCCGACTGGTCACCCGGCGTGGGGGGTAATGTAGTGCAAGTGAGCCTAAGTGGGTGTTAGTAAGAGGTGGAGAGAGGGCAAAGAAGAGAAAGGAAATATCGTGCGCGGTCCGTGACCCGTTTGTTAGGGTACTCTTCCGGCATGTTATAAACACACTAAATACATTTTTAAACCAATCCTTTAAAGTATTTCTGATTTCAGACCAATATCAGGCCCTAAAGATAGGAGCCGACTTGGAAACGAAGAACCGCGCGCAGTCAGTAGCTAATTGTTTAAGGTACTGTGCTATCACACGCTTAGAACGTACATTAAACATGATTATCAAACTGTGTTATTCCATGATTATGAAATTATGAAACTGTTCCTTGATATTACTGATGTATGAAATATTATGGTATTATTAAAACGTAATGTTTCATGATTATACATTTGAATTAGTATTACTCTCAGCGCAATCCATATTATTTCTTATGAAATATGAAAGTTACATTATGATATGAGACACACCTTTGAATTTCTCATTTGCTTCTCAGTCCCTGAATTAAAACTGAATCGAATGAGACTTTTCATAACCTTGGTGTTGGAGTTTTCTCGATTAGAACGGTCGAGTGTTCGGTTTCCACTCTAGGCACAGAACTATTTGACAAGTGACACTTGTCCATTCATTGACTATTTCCCATTTTATGGCCCTTAATTTGCCACTAGGGGAAACGGCCATGAATTTATTAATAGAAAAAGGCACTAGAAGATATTTCCTACTTCTTGAATAGTCACGAGTATTCATCGTGTACTCGTGTGAGAGTGAATCTCTGGTACTCAGCGGCACCGAGAACCAGTGTTACGGCAACCAAACTTAATCGTACCCTTCCCTTTAGAAAACAAAAAAATATAAATTGAAAATAAAAAAATAAAAATTAAAAGGCTACAATGTGTTTCATAAAAAACAATTTTTTTAAGAAAATAGTGACATAATGAGTGTTTATTTCCATAGATATCATGATTGTAAACAATAAAATAGGGCAATTTTTGACTGCTGAAACAAACAGCTAGTGAAATGTTAGAGAAAAACGTCGTTATATTTTCCGAATCCGTGAGAGAAAAACGGCATTTCTCAATAAAAACATAAAAGGAGATGGAACTCACAACTCTTCCACTTCATCGACCTCACTAATTCACACGATATATTTTTAATATACTAGTTGGTCTTGTGCGAGCATTACACGCTTTGTAAGTGTATGTATTTGGCTTTTTAGGGTCGGATTAATTCGACTTTTGCCAGCTAGAGGTGTTTCCAGCCCTGACTCCTGTTTTTATTTATTATTCCCGCCTGGAAGTACGGGAGGCATGTGATGAGTAAGACGTGTTCACTTCACCGTATCTCACATACTAGGGATGCCTGAGCTTTTCTTTTGTCACTCAACTATAGAGAATGAGATGCTAGTAGAGTAACGCGAAAACTATTTTTCCCCGACCGGACTCGCAGCCATGATCGCACGCGGAAAGCCAGAACGCTTTTAGAAACCATTGTTTTAAAAGCGGAAATAACTTCAGAGTAGACCCCATCCACAAACGTTTGTTGAGGGGGGTATCGTCATTTTGAATTCCAAAATTGCGTTCACGTAGGTGAACCCGCGAAAGTCAAAAGCTTCGCCAATCCGATTCCGAATGAAATCTACTTCGATACTTGCTCTCAATGTGTGTCACCAAGCACGTCCAAACGGCGTTTCTTTTTATACTGCAGCATAAAACGTTACTTTGTGTCCCACCGTGGAGACGAAACGTGATTTTAAGGGCCCACGTTGCATCCTTTCCGTTATTCGCGACGATAGTGTGTGTTGCGTATTGCGTGTACGCCTGGGCTTTTCTCTATAGCTTCATCTGCGAACATTTTCCCTCTTACATCTGTCTGATACGCGACACAGGTTTACCTTCCTCTCCAGCAGCAGCAGCACACACTTCAGATTTTGCCTCGATGTTTCTTTCTTTCCTTCGCGTATTATACTTAGAGGGAATAGTGTTACAAATTAAATTCTTATTAGAAAGCCCACCTACACCTTGGGCCCAGTGTGCCGGGGATGATGGGCGGGGCCTGGCTGACGGTGGAGGGGGGGTGGACGAGAACACATGCGGAGCACTGGCGGATCGGGGAAATTGTTTTGATTGCTCTCTACGGACCGTTGTATTCAATACACACAGATGTGAGTGAATCTCGTCGAGTGGCCTTGTGTACTTCTAATTAAAGCGCTGAGCCACAAGGGCGCCTGGAGCGAGCGCATCTGCAACCGTCGTGCGCACACACGCTACTGTGTGTGAAATATAGCACATGATAACATAACTGTAAAACTTATATAGCATGATGTTCTATCGCATGAGATAATTAATGATAGTCGCCGTGAGACGGAAGAAAAGAGGGAACCTGGAATAGAGAATAAACATAATGGACAATAAAAATCAAAATGAAAATGGTGATAATAATGCTACAAGATATGTGACATTTAAGATGGTAAAGTGCTAGAAGTTTGGAATAAAAAAATCAGATGTAAACATTTTCTCGTGAGTGAATTTTTTTAATTCAGTGGTTGCACCAGAAATTTTGAGGTTCTCCATGTCTTGTCCAAAGTAGAAATAATCGAACCACAATCGTTAAGTGTTTCAATAGTTATTAAAACATATAAATCATATTGTTAATTAAAAAAAATAAATGTTCATTTCTTTATTCTGCGCAACTTCTCCGTTGGTATCAAGAGTAGAAAGATTTATTTACAAACTGGATGAGAAATGCTTTATGTTGAATTTTTTTTTTCTTTTTGTTCACGAAAACAATGCAAACGATAATCGAGATCTCGCATGCGGAAAAGCTCTGCAAGCACCGAAACCAACAAACAGAAAGGGCTCTTTCTTAGGCGTGCGCAGCCTGAAACCAGAAGACGAGCCAACTACAACTCTGAGTCCCCTTCTCCATTTAACTTTTTATACAGGACGTATTTTAGTAGTAAATAAATTTAAAAAATACTACTAAGAGAATTAAATTACAGCTTGAAATTACTGTTGATAAATACAAATGCTTTTCTGTTAAACTATTTAGAGGATTGTTAGGCCTGGAGAGCCTCTTCACTAAGTGCTTAACAAATTCCTTAATTTTTTGGATTTGACACATTAATTTAAATTATTGTGAAAAGTTATTACATTGTTATTTTTCTATGTTTATTATAATTGTAAAATTTGCATAAAATAATAGTGGCCGTTAATGACCTCCGCTGTTTATAAAACGACCTAAATTAACTAATAAATTCAAAAAATCCCTAAACGCCAAGTAATCCCTAAAAAATCAAGAACAGGTACAGAAAAAAATGTTTGATCACGTATGGCTATGGAGCCCCTTGCAAAGTATTCACGGGGGCCACGGCCCCCTGCCCCCTTCCTATGCACACGCCTATCAAGGCTTTCTTCGAAGGCTTCAACCTTTCCCCAAAAGAAACTGCACTCATCAAACGTACATTTCGTATCAACAAATCTAATCTCAAATGAAAATAAATGCCACAAACATTCTAAATAGCATTGGTGATGCGAGCGTGTGGCGCGGGCCGAGGGCGCGCCAGTCGCCACGTTGACGCGCAGCGAGTCGGAGTCGGAGGGGGTCGGGACGCGGGACAGTGACGCGGCGTCAGTGCGCGTGTGGCCCGCGGGGGAGCTGCCTGGCTTGCAACTAGACGCCAGCAACATGATTTCATATGTCGATATTGCTGCAATATTTAGATTACGGAATGAAATTAAATGTAAAATATATATTTCTACTACATTTTAAGTATTTCAGAGGTCCCTGGCGTTGCGCAACAATGGCACCTAACCAAGAGCCGCCATAGAATACAAATTTTCTTACTGATGTAAACTGATTAAATTTTTTTTCAAGGTCACTGCGGAAGTTTTGAAATACACCTATATGGAGATTACAATTTAACCAAGAACTTCTTCGCACCCCTCCCGAAAATAAATTCTGGATACTGGCTTAGCTCGAGTGGCGAACGTCCCCTAAAACCAGTCTTAATTGTGCACACACATTTTAACTGCTTAAAAGATCTGGCGAGCATGTTTTCTTAAACGGTAAATCAGGAAACGATAATGACAGTATCTAATCTAGTCCTTGAACTTCAATGCAGAGTTTTAAAAATACGTTTACTAAGAAGACATTTGATAAGAGCTGCTCATGATAGAGAAAAAAAGTGAATTACAAAAGTAAAACAAACTTTACGTGTAACGTTTTCAGTATTCAAGTGTAAATTGAGTGAATTTTGAATATTTTGAATTATACATGATATTGCAAAGATAATCAAATATACAAATGTTTTGCGAAAGAAAACATAACAATTATTCTAACTCACTAGAAACTCATAATTATATCGCTCGCTATATAATTATATACATTGATCAGGGGTCTATGACTTACGGTAAGGCAAGATTGATTGATTGATCATTTTAAATACACTGAGTATTCGATTAGTTCGATATATTCAGGAGTGACCATAGATCAGCCACTATGCTATGTTCTAATCCATATGCGTTCTTAATAAAAAACTCATCGTGTTATTTACCATATTGTACAAGAGCAACTCATTTATAATGCACAGGTGGCATTTCATTAGTTTCAACGCGCCACGGCATGCGCACGGAGGGGACTGTGGCCGCCCTGAAAATTTGCAAAACGCCTCATACCTTTATGTACTAAAACATTTTATTTTCGTAAATATGCAAAATCTCGAAAATATGACGCGTAGCACCTTTGGTATCAGAAACATTTTAAAATATACAGAGGTGATAAACTTCTATCGGATGCGGCAGCAGAGGGCCAATGGCCAAGCTAGAATAAATTTAAAAAAAGAGATGATAAACTGATGACCTCATAAGTCTGTTTATTGTCATCGTTACATTTGAGCAAGTATGGATAGGGTTATACTACAAACTCGGCGTTAAAATGCATTTTAATGTTTATCTTGTGGCGTTTTAGTTTTTTGTAAAAACAAATGGTACAAAAAATTGCAAAATAATTGCACATAATTTTGCTGGCCAGTTTTGGTACATATTCAGTCTACTTCAATAAAATTTATAATGTACTATTCGGGTACATTTGCAATGCACTTGCTATTTTCGATTATTTTATTTTAACTTTTAAAACGATGTTCGAGTTGTATCTTTGTAATTTCTATAGATACTACATGTTAATATCAGTTCCACCAAAATAACAAACTTGTTATACTGAGAAAATTTTAATAAGTTATTTTATAAACTTTATGAAATCATATTATATATTCAAAGAAGAGGAATGAAATAAATGAAAAAAATTCCCCAAACTAAAACTAAAAGTCAGAATCGACCAAACACACGACCCGGCCAAATACTACACCCAACCAAAATAACATTTCAGAAATTGACTGAAAATAATGTCATGTGTATTTTAAAAAAAACTTTGAAGGATAAGGAGCCCAGAAGTGTAGTTAACTTAGGTTGCTCACGACCAAGCTTACGTGTTCTCTCTAAGGCACGTATATCACGTTCGTCACCCCGTAGAATTTTCTCCAGGACAATGGACATTTAATAACGATGGAAATTCGCACTTATAGTGCATTTCATTTTAGTCCACACTAACATTCACATCCATACATTTACCATTTGGTCCATGAATCTTTGCTTATCCGGTGGTGGTTTCTGGTAACTTTTGAAGATTCAATTTAACTAGTAGCCAACAGCAGCAAAAATTCTACCGACCAAAACCGTACAATATTGTTTTCCAACAAGTGTCACACATATCGTTAAAGAACAAAATAAAATACTGTTACAAGACAGCAATAAATTAAATATATTTAAACAAAAATTCATCCACGGTCAGAATCCATGTTTTGTGGGTCCTTGAGACCGAAAAGTCGATTGACGGCAAAACGTGTCTGTCCGTCGGTCAGTAGTCAACGCTAGCGCCTAAATGTTCAGCAGATTTTGGATATGTGGATTTTGAAGGGTACTTTGTATAAAGCCTCAACAACATTTTCAAAATTTTCTAAAAAATACTCAAATTTTCTTAAATTAAACTTTGTTCTCCCAAAGAGTAAATAGCGATTAAGAGAATGCCCCAGGTCTCACTTTTGTAGAAATCCCTGATTTTTCTAAAATTGCAAAAGATAATTTTTTCCGAATCGTTCTACAACCACAATATTGAAGATAAAGATGTTCTGAATAAAAACTGTTTTTAAAGACACGTTGAAATAAGGTCATGTTCAATTTTTCGAAAAAGTGAGTAGTTTTCTTATTATTTTAAGTGAAATACGGGCAATATTTATATTTTTAAACAATTATTTTCTCAAAAACTGTTTCATTTATTTCTTTAAATTTTCTCCCCGTATTTTTCAAAGGACGGTAAAAATATTGGTGCTAGTCTCATTTCTGGCAAACTGTATTTTTGAAAACTGCAAAAAAAAATTTCAAAACTACAAAATTGACGATAAAGATATTTGCCTTAGACAAGGATGCTTTAAAAATGTCAGGTTTAATTTTTTTTTAAAAAAGGAGTAGTTTTTACGTAATTTGTGCGTAAAATCATGCAATTCATAAAAGATATATTTCCTCAAAAATCGCTCCAACTTTTTTTTCACATATAGCACAAGAAAGGCTTAAAAGAATGACACGTTTCGTTTTAGTTAAGCTCTCTGAACTTTCAAAAATTTGAAATTTTGAAATGATGCGAAAAAGTATGTGCTGTTTTAACATTGCTAATTTTATAATATAAGAAATTGCGAGTATTTTTGATTGAAAAATGTTATTTTATGAATATTTCGAATCTAGCATCAAAACTTGTACATACACATAAATAGGGAGCAGATTTCTATAGTTTTGAATATTTTTGTCAGTTGCTTCAGAGCATAGCTAAGTGAAATTTCTTGCCCTTTGGTTAGAATTGAATGCTACATAGATTAATACGTTAGTGCCTATTTGACCGATTTTTCCTGCTGGTGCATATTCGTGTAATTATTGGGGTATATTTTGCATATTTCGTTAAAATTGAGTATTAAAATTTTTCATCTTTTCATACGATCTATAATTATTTGTGAGCGTTCATCAATTACAACAAGCTTGTCACAGTGTTTTTTCTTTTCTTTTCTATGAATGATAAAATACTTGTGCAAATGTAGCAAACTTGCAAGTTTGGTAGAAGTTTCGTTTTTGTAGGAACAACCTTCTGGTCAGTGTAAAAATCATGAATAGTGTCACTAATTACTCTTTTATCGTAACTGTCCAACAGGATTTTCCCACGTGTTCTTCTTCTGACAACAAATAAAAAAAGTTTCATGCACTTACTCTTCGCGAAAAAATAAAACATACTAAATATTTCCAAAAAAAATGTGTCACGTATTTCGTTTCATAACGACAGTATCTCTTTTTGCCTGGAGTTTTAGGTGACTGATCTGGGCGCAAAACCTTCATTTTTTTCTTCTATTCACGGATGCCATGCTTGCACCCTTGTCAATGGTCGCCCTCTTTAAGGTAGTGAGAAAGTCTGTGCTTTTCATAGCACCACTAGTTTATTCATTATTTATTTATTAATTTAAAAAGCTAACTTTTTAACAACAAATGTTTTCTGAAGCAAACATATCTTCAATTTTGTGGATTTGATGTTATTCCAATAGAAAAAAAAAACAAACAAGCAAATGGGCTGGTGCCATATTTCTTACTATTCTTTATTACATACATGGAGAACATTTAAAGAAAAAATTTGGAGTGATTTTTGAGATTTTTTGTTGTTGTTGTTGTTGTAAATATCAAGTGCAAGTTATGCAAAAGTATAATTTTTTCAAAAAAATTGAACATTACATTTTTTAAAGAGGTAATTCTATACAACCAACTTTGCCTGAGTCAAAAACCCATCTTCAATTTTGTACTTTATAAAATGGTTTTTTGTAATTTAAAAAACGACCAATACCCAAAAATGGGACAACCACCATATTTATTACCTTCCCTTATTACATTTGTGAAGAATATTTAAATAAAAAATTTGGAACGGTTTTTTAGAAGAAAGAAAAAAAAAATCGTAAATTTCAAGCGCAAATTACCAAATAACTACTAACATATACAAAAAAATATACAGGACCTTATTAAATACCTAATTTTGTACAACAGACTTTGTGTAAGCCAAAAATCTCTATCTTTAATTTTATAGATTTAGAACATTTTTTAAAATTTGAAAAATCAGGCAAGTCAGTAAAAACGAGATCTTAACCATTCTCTTAAACGTCCTTCGCACTAATGAACAACAAAATTTAATCAAAAAATTTAGAGCTATTTTTAAGAACGTTTTGAAAATGAGTTTGAGGATTTATGTGAAGTACCTTCAAAAATCAAAATATCTCTTTGAAATTCCCAAAGCCAAGAGTTCATTCAGAATTTGAAAAAAATCAGCTGAACGGCTTAGGTGCTAACGTTGACCACAGACGGAAGTTTTGCCGTCAAACTATTTTTGGCTATGAAGAATCGACAAAACATGGATTACGGCTACACCACAGGTTAGAGGAGTTTTTCTAAATTTAGCAGCAGGATTTATCTACTTCTTCGTTACCAGAACCCGGCAATAATTTTTTTTCTGACCAAAGTTTGTCCTTTTCTGCTGCACGAATACAGAACTTACTCTTCTTACGAAGAATTCATAAGACGAAAAGTAAAAATACGTAGAAAATCACATAAATCTACTGAAAGAGAATTGTGGTCACCAAAACACAATACAAAAGTAAGATTCATGGAAGCTCCTTCTTCATCACCTGCAGGTTACACCAACAAATGCCACATTTTATGAATATGCAATGAGCAAAGTATCTTTTTTGAAATAAATCATTTACACAAAAGTAATGTTATTTTTTCTCTTCATAGTTCTTTACATAAGCTCATGAATTAGGATAAAGGATTAGGAAAACAAATAATTTCTTCTATTATGAGAAATTTATAATGATTTCACAGTATAATATTGTCTTTTCAGAAGTGCAACTTTTTATTGAACACATTTTCTACACACTTCAGTCTTCAGTAACAACAGGGTTGCAACTTATTAAGTAAAATTTAGAGCTAAGTATAGTCACGTATCTCAAAGATTATTTACAAGTATTAAAAATATATGCAGCTATTTTTAGCATTTTTAAAATTACCAGAAACAAAAGGTATTTTTATTTCTATGTGCAATACAACTGATAAGTGATATGAAAATTCCATTTGAAATGGTTTTTGCGTGTATTATACAATATATCAACTATCAAAGCTAAGGAGATAATGAACTACATCCCTGAATCATAGATAATTTATTGCAATACCTCACAACCCTTTGAACTACTTGTGGCTTCTGAAAGTTAATGAACACTCTATACCATGCACAATAAAGCTAATATTTATAACCAGAAGTTTTCTCTCTTTTGTCAACTAATTTGTTCTAAAATAGGTAGAATATAGGGAAACCCATTATTAATTATCTATAAATAAAATAACATTTAAAAGAGAAAAAATCGATTAGGTAAATAATTGCCAATTGCAACTGAAAACGCAAAATAAATAATTCCATTCCACAAATCATTTCATTTTTAATGGAAATAACGAATATGTTTGGGACAAAAATCTTAAGAGTTAAATGTCACAAGAGATGAAAAGTACAAAGAAAACTGCTGAAGAAGACATGTATCAATTTGTCAGATATATTCTTATACTGCACTTCAATTGGTAATGCCACATACATTGACTCTGATTAATGAAATTAAATATAGGCTACCGTTTTCATTTTTTTCTGATATAACATGATAATACATTCACATTTTAATAAAATATTACTTTTGCTTTGATGGTTTATGATTTCCATGGACGTTGTAAAATTTCACAGCATGATGATTTTGTAAAATGCAGCTCTTGCAATTTTTTCAGTTACGCAAGGACACAACAAGTCAACTCGGATTTTGCAAAATGCCAAGAATTACTAAAAGATTATACTCCACACAGAATCTGAAATATACACCTGAAAGATATAATCTTTCGGTCATTAAAGCCTTTCAATAACAATGAATTTCAGAAAAAGATCCTTACCTCATTTGATATGAATAAAAACAAACAATTTTCTTATGCCAAGAACATTTTTCCAAATCAAATGAAATAATAATAGCTTAACCTAAGAAGACTTGGCCTCGTGTTGCTTTAAAAGGAAACCTCACTCAATCTCAAGGTTCTTCCATTTTGATTGAAGCACAGATTTTATTGCTTATTATTTCTGATTTCTTTATGCTCATATCTCAAGGATTCATTTTGAGCTTGAGAAGATAAACAAATTATTACGTGATTTCAGCTTACATTAGCTGTTTTTAAATAGTCATTTCTTTAGCACTTCATTTACAAGCAAGTAAAGTGAACAAAGTAAATCACAAAATTTAATCAGATTTACAGTAAAAAAATTTCCAACAAAAATTTCAGAAAAAGGAAAAGGATATATCAAAGAGCCCAAAGGTTCATTAAACACACCGCCTGCTAAAGGCACTCAGGCCACTAGATTAAACCTAAAAAATAAATTTAGCAACTGGATTTATCCACATTTTCATTACAAGGGTTCAGCAATAAAAGTTTTTCTGCCGAATATTCGCCGCTTTTCCCCGGCAGCATTACATAACTTTCTCTCTATTGCACAAGCGCTAGAAAGAAAGTAAAAATGAAAGAAAAAGAAAATTATATCTGATTTTATGTATATGTGAATCAATACAATCAAGAAATGACAATTAAAGCACAGATCCACAAGAAACCATCAGAAATGTCAGAATGTCAGAAAGAAGCAACCACCAATAGTCAGGAATCAATTGATAATATCCCATGAACTGGCGATCTAATTTACAGGCCAAGTGTCACCTGCATTCTATGATTTATCTACAAGCCAGAGATTGTGTTAATCTTGTCGTACATTCTTCGGAATAGAGCACGAGCCGCCAGCAGCCACACAACATCCTATGCGAGTCACCACTGTGGCCGCCAGTGGCCACAAAGCAGTCAATGTGTTAAATAGTTTTTTTTGGCAATTATGAAATATTGAATTTGAATGTTGAAATTGAGATCACATAAAATCTTGAATGTATATACTGGGATTCTAATTATGAAAGTCCTGAAGCCATTTTTTTAATTACTGAACTGGAACAGTTTTAAAAAGTAAAAAATTTCAACACAATAAAGATATAATTTAATGTCCAAGTTTCTAAATCTATTATTTGTTTATATCAGAACAACATAGTGAGATTTATTTTCAGGGATACCAATAATTTTTACTGCTACATCTGCATGTAACAATACCTTTAATCTATTTTTTCTAGTATACTTTAAACTTTATTACTATATGTAAGCAATTGTATTACATTTTTAGCTCAAGACCAGCTTGTAATCTCGTATGAGACAATCAGAAAAAAATTGACTGTCTATTATAAGGCAATTTTCTAATATAATAATTCAGTTGCAACCCCAAACATGTTTATTTACATATCAGTATCATAATACTTTCATACATTACTCTTTCTCTACAATAAAATGCAATGTAGTAAAAGAGAAAAAATCCTAAGGAAAACACAATGAAAAAAATGAATTTGGCATTATATTATTGTGTACTGAAAAAATTTTCAATACACATTTTACAAACAAAAATTATTAAGAAGGAACTACTGGGTAAATAAAACAAAACAAATACTACTCTGTGAACTAAAACCTAATATGGAATGACACTTCAATATTCAAAAGAGGTTTCTTCAATGATAATTATTTGCATCAATAATTCAGTGTATAAAATATGCTAAAATACTCCAGTAATGAACTATGGTAACATTTCTGAAGAACCTAACATTCTTCCAGTAACTGCACATTAGCAATGACAAGCTCTACTTGTTCAACCAAGATCTACTTACTATTTTCTCATTGAGAAAATTAAAATGACATTGTAAGGATACCTACAATTTGTGGCTGCTCTCAATAATATTACATAAAACAAAAAATGTAAAAACTAATAAGAACTAATAAGTACATTTCTCACATACTCTTCATAATCTCAGTTTTCATAATATATATATATATATATATATATATATATATATATATATATATATATATATATATATATATATATATATATATCAAGTTGCTACAACTTGTATTCATTCACGAAATATAATTTGTACAAATCAAGGCCATGGATAGTTCACAGATTCATTGCAACTCTAAAGGCAACGGATTCTCTTTAGATTGGCAGTGAAATAAGGCCAGGTAAAAACCATATGTGACTCTCAGGTACCACATAGTTTCAAACATATTGAAACTTACATTTCCACATGTCTTAACTTATTGGCAAGTTTCAAGGCTAATATATGACACCTGCAGACTGAAAAGCTGTGCATGATTTCGGTCTCATGCATCTTCTCCAGAAGTGGCAGCTGCAGCAGCACCAGTACTAGCAGCACGGCCTCGTCTCACACCTCCAGCCACCTGGCAGCGATGCTGCATGGCCTCTTCGTAAGCCTTACGCACCGCCTTCCGTTCTGTGGGCTTCCGAGATTCTGTCAATTTGGACTGATCTACTTCGCTTGATATTCCCAAGGGCTCCAGTTTAATTCTAGGAAGCCATTGCCTAGAGAAATCAGGATGATATTAGGATCCAAACAATGAAAAAACTCATTAAAATATAATGCAATTTGAGATTTAAATGGTTTGAAGATATAATGTGACTACCCCTAATTTTTATTTATTTATTTTTGATTAATTTATTTAACATAAAAAAATGTTAAAACTGTGTGTGACACACTGAGACGAGAAGTGTATTCTGTGCATGTTTTATTAAATTCTGAGATGCCTACCCCAACCGTATACAAGTTGAATTTAAATACAGATGGATGACCATTTTTCGCAAGAACTGATAAAATATTTGTTCCCTTGTAATAAAAACTAATTGCAAAGACGAATCCACAACAGATTTTGACTATTATCCTTATTGTGTCCTTCATGAAGAAATCTACTTACAGCCTCAAGAACATGGAGAATGATAACTTGGTTTACTGTATTTCGCACTGAACTCTACAAAAAATGTACAGATAGCTGAAGTCACAATTACATCCAGAAACAAAACAAACGGCCACCTCAAGCAATTGCTCAACGAAACTGGACAAAAAACCTGATCGAGATGGGGGTATTGATCCAGAAGCTCAGGTACAATTTTTTTTTGGTTGAGAATATGATGTATGTTTTGGAGAACTTGTTGAATACACTATATACACTACATCAAGTGTTGTAGTTACAGACATATGCATTCGCTTAAGATAAGTTCCTAACACCGAGTAAGTAATTGGCAAAATCGCAACAAGACAAGGCGAAGCGAGGCAATGGTAAAATTCCTCGATTAATAAAGAGAGACTTACAAGAATTACATGGGTGGGATTATATGTTAGGGTATTTTATTCACACAATTATTTTTTGTAGTCTATAACTCTGGGAGCTATAGGATGTGCTTCCATTGAATATTATGCCCTCTCTCACCCCAAGGAATGAACATTCTCCAATTACACACAATCAGCAGTTGGAAGGCTGATGGAATTTGAAGGAATTTTGAACAAGTAACAAAGTGAACTTCATTTTGTATTCAATTCACATAAATGGATGTTCCAATTGAGGCTTGACTAAATTGAGAGACCCACAAATTTTGTAAACTTAACATCAGTGGTGGCTCTTGCACAAATGTTCAGGCTAAGCAAAACACCATACTCAACAGCAGTGGATCCCTGGTAGGGGGCTTGGAACCATGCCTCTCATCTCATTGCAATTTTTTTTTTTGTAAGGTTATTCAATTTATTCAAAAGAATTGTCCCACTAGCATTACACTCTAAAGCATTATTTTCATGAAGCACAAACACAAGTGATTTCTGATGTCATCAAGCATAGACCCAGCAGGCTGCTGGCTATGCTCACTACAAGACCTTTTCTCAGAATACAGTGCGAAGCGAGGCAGTGCCCAGGTGTCTATCCCGAGAGGTGCGAGAGGGCACATGCCTCTATGGGAAGAGATGAGACAAGGCGCGATCACATAGTGCATGGAATGTTAGAAATCGCCAATGAAAATTGAAATGGAATTGAAACAAAACTGAAATGGAAATATGGCACATGCTACAATAATGAAATGTTCCTTATACATTTCCAGATCAATAATACTTACACCATTTTAAAATTGTATGACGCATTTAATTTTATATTATGAAATGCATTAATCAGGGTAGGCAGGGACTACCTTGCCTACCCCAAGGAGCTACCATTGCTTACATAAGTAAATTGCACATCATTCGTTTTCAATGGATCCCTTAACCATAATAATGATTGACAAAAAACTTACCATGTGCGTTTAGTGTCGAAGAATAAAACCAAATAAACAGGTTCATCATAATTACTGGCTAAAGCTAAAACATCCACAGGTGGGGCTGGGATGGGTACGCCTTTGTGCACATACCCAGACCTTGGCATCTTCGGATCAATAATCTGAAAAATACAGATCACAGTCCTATTAAATTGCAATCAATAAAAGACAACAGAATATGCTTTATGCAAATGGCCTGGGCTGTTACTTGCTTGATGAATCCTTTAAACCCTTCATTGATTGGTGGATGATGATTATGAATTTTTTAACTAAAAAAAGGGGGAGGGGGAATGCATTATGCACCATCAGGGATAAAGATAGGCTATCCCTGGTGTGCAAGACCCTCCCCCACTAAAAAAACCCTCTCTTCTTGAGTCCATGCTTCACTCCACGGAAATTGTTGCTAGACATTACTTTGTGGAGAGACAGGTGGTAGGCAGTTAGATGGGCTGTAACTGCAGTTATTTACGGAGCATTTCTTCTTTCCTTTTCATGAAGAAGGTGACAAACTCTTGTATTACGCTTCAGTCTTTACTTGATACTAAGTTTCACCATGGGAAGATATCCATGTCCAAGGCTTCGTTAAGTTGTGTTCTCTGAGTACCCCATGTAGCGCATAAATATAGTATGCATGGCATCATCGTCTTCGTATCCACAAAATTTACATTTGCGCGCAGCTGCTCTTTTAAATCTAAACAGATAAGATATAAGGGCGGCTGTGTCCTGAAAGTACTTGGGAAAGGAAGTAATTTACCTCACCATGGTTTCTGCAGAACCAGGGTTCGATGGTATCATCGCATAGGTCCACCTCCTTTGGTGTCTCTGTCCCACTTCACTTGCCATTCTGCCAGCAGAGAAGTCCGCACCCTCTTCTTCATGTCCTCTTTCCTCCTGCAGAGAGGTCCGTCTCGGACAGAGACAGATCGCTTTCTGTTCTCTCACCAACAGATCTACAAGAGGTACACTAGCCAGTATCCCTACTGCGATGTCAGACACTATTCTCAGCACCAACCACCCTGTACTGCGTGAACTTGCATCTCACACAAGAATTACCTAGTTTATCCGAATGAACTGCACAAGAGATCAGTCTACGTTTCAATTCTTTGGGACCTCAATATTTGTCATTAATCTGAAGAGGGCGGAGCATGGCTCCGCTGCCTTGTCTGCAGTCTTGTTAATGTGCAGACCAACTCTTGAGTCTGTGGTCAATCCCGTCTCCAGTTAATGTTCACTTCCCCAGTTGAATATTTGGGGAACGGAATGCTCTCTGGTCTGTGATTAACACAGCTTCCGTTTTCTCCACTGCCATATGTAGGAGTCTCCGGACAAGCCACCTTTTTACACTAAAAAGAGTTTTGATCACATTCATCTCCAGTAAGTTGATATCGTTGCTATGGCAGATAATGAGGGAGTCATCTGAGTAACCTATAAGCTGGGAGCCTGACGGGGTGTCTATTTGTAATAAACTGTCTATATGACATTCAATAACAGCGGGCACAGCCCAGTCTTGGACCACACCATAAGACACATTGTCTTCGAATAAGAAGGAGTCTGAGTACATTTTTCTTCTTTCACGAAGATAGCCTTTGAGCATCCTTACGAGGTATTTCAGGACATTTTTGTCTACCAGTGCTTCCATCTGGCAGAGTTCAATGTGTTTCTTAAATCTACGACAACTATCGCACAGAATCCTTTCTCCTTCTCATCACCGCACTTGGCTGTCTCTGCAATACTGACCACCTTCAGGATGGCACCTGTCGTCAAATGTTCATTCCGGAAGCTACATTGTCTGAAAGATAAATTTGCCCCTAGATGTTCCCTAAGTCTTGATAAAATGAGACCATCAAGAAGCTTGCCCAGAGTATCCAAAAGACAAAGCAATCTGAAAGACGAAGTCTGATTTAGTCTTATTGCCTTGTCTGCATTTAACCTATTTACATTTCAGGCTGCCCTGTCTTTGCCACATCTACCTACATGAGGATGATAACCCTGATTTGTAGTGACGGAAAATTTTATGTACAGAAAATTTTATGACTCACCCTCAAGTATTTTCCAATCCTTGACACTCCTACTCAGCTTTGTGGAGACTATTGTATTATCAAAAACTGAGGAAGTATTATCTCATTTGGTATACTTGTCACTGTTATTTAGGATAACTAGGTTGCTTCTTGCGACAAACTCGCAAACAATGGCTCCTCACTTATCTGACTTAAGTCTCCTACCGTTTTGAAGATTTACTATTTAAGTCACCTCCTATAAGAGCTTTTCATTTTGCTGATGTTAGGCTAGCTTCAAGCTCAGCAACATCCCTCTCAAATTTCTCGTTCTGGCCGCATGTGGGGAAGTAACAGCTGTAAATCCTAACTCCACTTACTTCCACCCAGACAAATCCAAATTTTGTCCTCATGAATGCTTATACCCTAAGCTTTTTATTGAAAATAATTTCTCCTCTTCTTGAGGAATCTTCTTACCACATGGCCTTGTCACCTATATAGTACTGTTTGCTGACATGACTAGTAGCAGGTCAGCTTCACTTTCAGTGACAACCAGAGTTAAGAGGTCTTGCACTCGCTTAGTTTTCCTCAGATTGATTTGTATAACCCTGAGTGTTCTTGGGCTTGAGTTTTCTTTGCCACGATGAATGAGGCACGTCTGTAACATCCTAGAAGATGGTCATCGCTCAGGTTTTTGTCCTTGCAAAAGATGCAATGTATTTCACCTCTGGAGTCCTTTGCGAAGTGTCCATCCTTACCACATTTATAGCACGTTTTACTTCAATCAAGACTGGAACACCATGGGTATTACGTGTCTGTACTCAAGGCACCTGAAGCATCTCATTAGCTGCTACTCCTCCCTGATCCGACAATTAATCATTAATAATATTAACTTTTATTTTTATTTTTTTTATTATTATTATTATTATTATTATTATTATTATTATTATTGTTGTTGTTGTTGTTGTTGTTGTTGTTTAGTACCCAAAATGTGCTTAAAAAAATAACAGCTTAATCCAGATGACTTAATGGACTAACTTCTGAAACCCTACATTCATTCTTGAAATGCCAACAAAGGGCTTACAGGATAAATCATTAAAAAATAATTTTGACCCTAAAGGAAAGTTATACATTTAAAAAAAATAGTTTTTTGTTTAAATCATATCAGCAGTACCTCATATCTCAGGGAACAATTATTACAAATATGTTAATACATTCAAAACAAAATGAAATAACATTCAACACAAATATTTCCTTTCTTAAACGTTGAAAATATCCCCCGTTTTTGAAATGAAAAGAGAAACATGGTCCTTACCAGGGCTGGGTACCAAGGGTAGCCGCGGCACTTTGCCCACACTAAATCAAGAGGCTCCAGAACACTTGTGTCACTAAGGCTCATTGTTGTTGCTGTTGTTGTTGTTGTTGTTGTTCCACTGGCCACAGCACCACTGGCAGCAGAGGGGCCTCCAGTTGTTGTGGTCCCAGCTCGTGGAGTGGCTGTCGTGGAGTGCTCATCCTCAGCTGAGGACTCCCCTGCAGATGGGTGTTGGAGGTCGATGCTGGAGGAGGCCCCTCCACTGGATCCTGTGCTACCCTCGGTGGAGGAGCAACTGGAGCAGCTGGAGTCTGATTGGGTCTCCTCATCTGTCTCTTGAGGAATTTCTGCACAAACAACATGCACATTTTACAATCTCTAACATTTCATTAAAAGAACTACTATTAACTTTGTGTTTTGTTTGCTTGCTTGTTGCTTCTCTCTCGAAGATCTCTACGAAATAAGTTGTCAAAGTGACACTGGATGTAAAGAGGTCTCGACTATGAGAGTTTTGGGAGTATTAGGTTAAGAAGTCTCCAAAGAAAATTGGCTCAACTGATTCACTCCTGCAGGAGGCTATGCAACCCACCATACACAATTTGGAGAGGAGTCTATTAAAGACGTGAGAAGCGAGGCATTTGCTATTCATGGGCAGCAACTTTGTTGACAAGGCAAGTGACACCACTCACCGCTTTACTCTCAATACTCCTATCATGCTGAAGAAAATTAATTCATTGTTTTAAAAACTGCATGAATAGAAAAAAGATTCAAAGCAAGATGTGACCAATGCATTAACCAGTACTTCCTCTCAGCTCACAGACAATGTGAAAAATAAGCAAAAACAAAAAGTAACAATATTTACTGCACCCCCAATACATTTTTCGGCCCAAGTAGTTTATCAAATATAATTAACGCATATTTCTGCCAACATTACTTCTACAAAAAGAATGGAAAGAGTGACATCATATCTACATGTGTAATTTGACATAAAAAAGCCCAGTAAAGTTCATAAAGGTATATTGTTATCTTCAAGGTCAGAACATTTGAGTCCCTTAAATTTGTCTTGTTCTCCATAGTTTGTGACCTGTGCAGAAGCTTTTCCCATATTTTCAGTCAAATAGGAGCCCAGACCACACACGGACAAAATTCCCCTCACCCGGTGATATCGAGAAATTACTGTAAGAAGGATTTATTTTTAAAGCTTGTGCTTGGCTACTGCTGTCTATGTCCACATGGTCCATTCGTCAACGAGTTCGTTTGCAGTTGGCTCATGGCTGCCCCTTCCAATGCCATTGTCTGACATAACGTTCTTAGTCCCTTCTTCTAGTAACTCCTCTACAGCCACAAGGAGCGAGGGCGGCGCGATTCTCACCTCCTCCCTGGCGGTAGACGCGGAAGCTCTCGGAGAAGGGCAGCGGGGAGGCGCCCAGGGCGCCGGCCGCCTTGTCCACCGCCGCGCCGGGGCCGGAAGTGGCGCTCGCCGCGCCGCCCTTGGCTCCCTTGCCGCCTCCGCCTCCGCCCGCGCCCGCGCCCGCGCCTCCGCCGCCGGGGCCGGGGCCGGCGCCCGCGCCCGCGCCCGCCCCCGCGCCGCTGCCTTCGGTGGGCTCGGGCCGCGCGCTCAGCGCCGCGTCCAGGTTCTTGCGCGGCCGCCCCACGCGCCGCTTGTTGGTGGTGGGCGTCGCCGCGGGCGTCCTGCAACGTTAACCCGTCGAGGACACTCACCCGCAAGTGGAGTGCGTGGCATATCCCAACAGGTGGCGGCTTTCCTTCCCGCTCCAATGTGGGGGCCGGCGCCAGCCTTGAGGACGTTTCCAGCAGCAGCAAGCTCTAAGGGCCAGACTGGTCTCCCGACATGGGTGGTAGTGTACATCATGTACGTATAAGTGGGCGTGTAAGAGATGAGGAAAGAAGGATTACGTACGGTTCGTGGCCTGTTTGTTACGGTACTGTTCCAGCATTCACTTGGTTGAGATGGAACAAACCGTGGAAAACTACCGATCAGGGCAGTTAGGGTCTCAGTCGGGACATCTGATCTGACACGGCGGAGGTAACCTCACTAATACTCAGCTCTCTCCATTTTCAAGCGTGGTAGGTAGTTCGGGTCAACTTTCGATTTCCCACAACGCATTTCTCGGTGTAGTGGCTTAGCTGGCTCAGGGCATTCAGTGCCACTTAAGCGCTTCTGACCGGGAGCTGCCAGGAGTTTCGGCACTAGCTACGTCGCTAGGCCCAATTCAGTTTCCGAATGGAGGAGAATTCTAGCGGCCGGCAGCTCTGAACGATAGAATTCGTGGTTTCTCCGATCAACATCAGGAGCATGCCGAAGAAGTTCCCTAGCAAACGGGCCACGGACCGCGCGCGATCTTTTCTTCCTTGTCCTATCCTTATCTCCTACAAGCACTACACTACCACACACGTCGGAAAACCAGTCGGGGCCTTAAGAGCTTGTCCCGGCTGAGATTGTGGCCCGCTAGCGGGAGATAGGTGTTTACGGAAAAGAGTACTCACGAGGGGGGCGTGGCGCCGGGCTGGTCGGGGCGGCGGAAGGCGGCGGCCGCCTGCGCCTTGCGCGTGAACAGCACGGCCGTGCGCCGGTTCACGCCCGACGGCGACACCGTCAGCTGCGCCTGCTGCTCCGCCGACGCGCCCACTTTGGCCGGCGTCGCTGGGCTGGCGGTGGCCGACGCTGCTGGGGGCACAGCCAACATGCTCTCCGTCATGCGAAAAGATAGGCGCTATTACCATCCTTCATATCAGGGACATTTTCTCAAATAGCGGATCTGTGCTGGCAAATGCAGTTAATAATGCGCAACCGTAAATGTGAAACCCCTGAAGATGCAATTCAAATAGCTGTGTATTATTATTATTATTATTATTATTATTATTATTATTATTATTATTATTATTATTATTATTATTATTATTATTATTATTATTATTATCATCATCATCCCATGAATGTTTTTGAAAAAAGTTCCTCTAGATTCAGGAATAATGAATCGTAACTTTGCCCTACGATTGCAAAACGATAATTTATTTTAAAAACTTCATTTTCATAATAGTATTGTGTTCTCTTTCAAACGAGAATAAAAAAGGGACACTGATTTTAAATTCCTGAAATCTTCTAACAGAATCTAGTAGAAAGATTAGTTCAGAATCCTTTGCTTCAAGCACGCCCGAAATTCTTTTTGATTTTATCTCTACAAAAAAGGTATTTATTTTTAATTGTAATTAACTGCTGTAATTTATTTCTGCAACAGTGAAAATCCTTGTTTATATAGGTGGTTAACGTTTGTTTGAAATAAAGGTCCCTTCTTAATCTAGAACCCACGACTCTTATTTTCTATTGGCGCACGTGCTAGTACACACATTTGCAGAGATGGTATAATATTTACAGTTTTATGCATTTATTTCATTTTACATCTTGTCAGCATGGAAATTATTGAGTATGAAAATGGTTTTAATACAACATTAATCAATTTTGGAAAAAAATAGTAATAATAATAAATAAAGATTTAACGCAACCATTTAAGGCCCATTCACAAAGCAAACATAAACATAAGCATAGCGTTAACATAAAAGTTAGGACTACGTCCGTAAGCGGACTCATTCACAACGCATTCACATGCGTTCGCAACACGTAAGACGTTTACTTAAAAGCTTGCAAGCTTCTGTGCTTATGTGTAAGTTAGACATAAGAAATGAACTTATCACAGAACCGTGACTCAAAATCGAGAATCGAAATTAGAGCGAAGTCGTCAGAACTAACGCCATATGGGCTATGGATACAGTCGATACCTTGAAATCGATTCTCACATCCAACCAACAGTAAAGCAGAATGTCAAATTTTGCTTATGTTCATGAAGTGAGTGTATCGCTTATGCGCTCCGCTTCTGTTTACGACGTTTGCATTGTGCATGGGCCTTTGTTGTTCCTTGCTGTACCTTTGATGTGGCCAGCCGTGGCGGCGGCGTCCCCTCCAGGACTGGCCGCGGCGGTGGCGGCGGCGGCGGCGGCGGGGGTGGCGCCGGGCGGCGCGAGCGCGGCGGGCGAGGGCGCGGCGGCGGGAGGCGCGGGGGTGGCGGGCGGCTGGGCGGGCGGCGGGGTCGTGGCGGCGGCGGGGGCGGCAGAGCCGCCTCCGGGCGCGGCCCCGGCCCCCGCGCCCGCCTGCAGCGCCGCCACCTTGGGCGCGGAGGGCGTGGGCGGCGGCGAGGCCACGCCCGCGCTGCCCCGCGAGTCGGCGCTCTGCTCGCGCGGCCTCTTGCCGGCCTTCTTGCGGCGGCCGCGCTTGGCGCCGGGGGCGGGGGCGGGGGCCGGGGCGGCGGCCGGAGCGCGAGACGGCGCGTCGCCCCCGCCGCCCGCCGCAGCCTCCTTCGACGGGGTGGGCTCTGCGGCTGCAACCAACAATGCGCTCGCCTTCATTCGTTTTAAGAGGTACCAACGCTTCAGACAGGTAGCCATACACCTTATAAGTTTCAAACTAAAGGACTTGCAAGATAGAAACGAGGCTGTATGTCTTGAATATGACGGAAGTATTACAAATGAAGGGCTACTGAGCACAGTCGCGCACCAATTCAGAGTGAAATAAAGTTATACGAAGGATACACACAGGGCACACTTTGTACCTAAAGGGGAATACGTGCTGCAACGTTTTAGGGCACGCTGGGTGTGATCGCCTTTTTTCAATGAACATACGGTGCAAAATGTCATACAGCGCCCTTGATTGGCATGTAACTCATTCTTCCCTGACGTTTGGCAGGGACACGAAGGGTCACGGAACGACCCGCTCATTGTCAATAACAGTACCGAGTTCTTTGTGTTTATTGTTCGACAATAAGTGTCTGAACAAGCATCTCTGTTAACCCGCATGCACCAAATGAAAAAAATCGAAAAAATTCAATATTCAAAGTGACACATCACGGCAGAAAGAGTTCCTACCAATCAGGTTCATTTACAAGTGGTGGGAATTACATTTACAACAAGTGGTGGGAAGTCGAAATAACGCGTGGCGTTTGCCCCTGAAATGTAGGCAACCCCTCACGCATTGGTGTTTGATGTGTATTCGAAGCTCATTGCGCAAGAAGTGATTTGGTCAAATCACATATGCGTTTTGGGATTTATTCTAAAGTATCCTCTACTTCTCACATTACAATCCAAACAATCTTTACTGAATAAATCTGACATTTGTAATCAACGTTTAATGCTAACTGCGAATATACAAACTAGAAGGCTTAGGGCCAATAAGGATTTTTTTTCCTTATCTTTTTTTGTGCCAGGTGTAGCATAAAATGTCTATGAGCGCAGGCCCGTCAATTTAACTAAGTCCATTGAAACAACACACTGTGAATCAAATCAGGTAAGTACATATTTATTATTTAAGGTCAGAACAAAATTAGAAGGTGACAGTTCGGTGTGGATGGGAAATACCTAATTTAATCGTAGTATAAGTCAGTCAAAATTTCATACTTAGAATTATTGAATTAAAATTTCTAGAAGTCGTATTAGACACAGAATGACAAGGTTTTATCCGACTTTCAGGGAATTTTACAAGAGAGGATTTTGAATGTTAGCGGATGTTTAATATGTTTTGGGATTTTTTTTTGGGGGGGGGGATAGTCCGTCTTTGCCACCTATCTAATGGTGTCCCCCATGCCTGGGCCTACCCTAATTCCCACTCTTGGGGGTAACAGCGACATGCGACAAACACAACAAATTCCCTTCACAGGAGCTAGAAAACTTCGCCTGCCTGAACTTTTGTCGCACAGCAACAGATCTGAGACGATTTTTAAAAGAAAGCTACAACTCTATTTTTGCTTCGACCGGGGATTACACCACGGGAAGCTATTACGTTGCCCATCAGCCTACCTAGAGATTTAATGATTAATAAAGATGACTAAGAACCCACACGGAACTACGTCGTTTTGTTAGTAGAATGTTTTCCTGTCTAATAGAGGCAAGTACGAGTGAAACCAAAATGAAACTGGGTCGTTTTACTCACAGAATGTTACTTTACCAAAAGGTATTCAAGGTTGATGAAAACGTCGACAAAAATTATCGATGTTTAAAACATCTATCTTTTAAATTTGAAACATTTCGAAGCAAAATGACCTTGTTCTAATGTGATTCGTAACACGTCAATATTAGTTTAAAGTATATTCTGCGTGAAATGTGACTGTCATCTACGTGTTCTTATCCATGTTCTACGTAGTAAAGTTTAATATTGCCACGTACCAAATAATCAAAAAAGGTAAAAACACTGGAGAAAGGTTGCGAATCGCAAACGGTTTTGTGTCACTTGTGGATTGTCAATTGCTGTTAATTGCAAGCAATGAACTAATAAAAAATGAACAGATACTAAACATTTTATCTACACCATGAGATTTTTTAAACATTGATGTTTCTGCAGAAATGTATCAATGAGAAGAAAACATCGATGTTATAACGGATGTTTTTGCCACCCTTAGAAGCGCCATTCCGTTTCCACTCACCGGGCTCCGGGGCAGCGCTGGCGGTGGAGCGGCGGGAGGTGGGGCGTGCGGCCTTCTCCGGAGCGGGGGCGGGCGCGGGCGCGGGCGCGGGCGCGGGGGCCGAAGCCGCCGCCGCCGCCGCCGCCGCCGCCGCCCGACGCGCGGCCGCCGCCGCCGCCGCAGCCTCCTCGTCCGTCGTGTCCTCGCGCTCCGTGTCCGATTCGAAGCCGTCCTCGCCCTCTGCGCCACAGCCAAAAGGAGCGCGCTCGCAGGCAATTCGACAACACAACTAGGTACACTGCTCGATAACAGCCAAATGATACGTTAAGTTTACACTTCCGTATGCATACAAACGCCAGCTGACCAAATTAACGAGCATCCTTTTCTATAGGGGGGAAACGTGATATTTAAGTCCGTTTATAATAAAATGATTAGCGACGCAACCAAAGCGGAGACACAAAATTTTATGAACTTATACCTTTATACCTGTTATATAAAGTAAATATTAACTTGGTGGATTGTTGATATACTCTTTGCACGTGATCAAAATGGAAAGGCAATCGATTTGAAGGGCCACATGATTCCGTGGGATCTTTAATGTAGTGTATTTTCAATTCCTGGTTTAAAAGAAAAAAATTCACATTTCAAATGGCAATACCAATAAATCGTCTGCTAATTAATTTAAATATTTCTACGACATACAATACAGTCAGTCCCTTAGCAATAATCAAAATATTTGAAGACAAAAGAAAGAGATAAATCAAAGAAAGCGAGTAAAACGGACTTTCGTAAATGACAGCGTGCAATCCTTGTGTCATGGAAAATAGATTGTTTTTTATTGTCATTGGGCAAAATATAAAAAAAGTATTTGCCTCTCAAAGTACATGACAAACTTAACTTTTAAACATTCGCAAACTCGCTTCTATGTAACTTAACGAAACATTTTCGCATCCCATAAAGTATAACAAACCACTTATGTTATAGAATAACCGAACGAGAATAGAGCAGAGGCTGCTCTTGCTTAGGTTACATAACCCCCAAATAATCGAAAAATATATTGTTAGAAATATACATTCTCGTTTTAATGACATTCAAAATTCAAGTTATTGCATCAATATCGATGTATATGAAATCATTTTGAAATCAAGAGCTCTCCGCCGTCTGCTGCCCTCGCTCGTGGCTCTTGCCTCTATTACTGCATTTACTCTTTGGTCTTTAGGGCGCTTCAACTTAGGCGGCGCACCCAATAGGCGGAGGGACTCTAGCCGAGCGCTGTGCGGTGTCCAGAGAGAAATCCCAATTTTCTGCGTCTGAAATTATCTGCAACTTAATTTTAATAATTTCAAGTGTTATTGAATGAATACTCGTTCAGGCAATTATTGACAGTATTGAATTCATTATTTATGATGTTTGGAGAATTTGTTTTCATATGATATTGGGTTTGTTGATTCAAAATGTCCACCTGATTCCTTTTTTATGTAATGTTGGCCGTTGTGGAAGGAAGTGTCACAATGGATGCGTATTTCTGAGAGCGCTGGCGGGAATACGTGTGTGTGTGTGTGTGTGTGTGTGTGTGTGTGTGTATGTGTAAGGACCTTTCATTATGACGGTATATACCAGGGTAGTGACGTTTTCAAAGTAAAATAATGTTATTTGGGTAAAATATGTCGAAACAATAGTGCTTGTTGCAATGTGCTGGAGTCGATCACCATATTTTCGAGACCAAGTTTTTGTTTTGTATGAATTATATTAACCACACGCGCGGAAGGTGTATATACCTGAGACTGGCATTACGCATACAATTATGTAAGTAATGTTTAAATACAGGCTTTTATTTATCTTAGTGTTAATTAATTCACATGAATTGCTTTTATTTTATATTAGCGTTCTGAACTTTGGAAAGTACATTTTTGCCTTTCGATGGAGGTGCAAACTTTAATTTGTTGGGGCACCAGCCGCCACTGGCAACAGAGAAAAGATAATACAGGCTTTCCTATATCAACAACCCTAATTGGATAATTTATTATTTCACAAGGAAACGAAGCTTATATTATCAAATAGGAAATAAATGAAAGCTTAGTTAATGGTACAAGATAAATCATGTTCAACCCTAGAGAGAGAGAGAGGAGAGAGAGGAGAGAGAGGAGAGAGAGAGGAGAGAGAGAGGAGAGAGAGGAGAGAGAGAGAGGAGAGAGAGGAGAGAGGAGAGACGAGAGAGAGGAGAGAGAGAGGAGAGACGAGAGAGAGGAGAGAGAGAGGAGAGAGAGGAGAGAGAGAGGAGAGAGAGAGGAGAGAGAGGAGAGAGAGGAGAGAGAGGAGAGAGAGGAGAGAGAGGAGAGAGAGAGGAGAGAGAGGAGAGAGAGGAGAGAGAGAGGAGAGAGAGGAGAGAGAGGAGAGAGAGGAGAGAGAGGAGAGAGAGGAGAGAGAGGAGAGAGAGGAGAGAGAGGAGAGAGAGGAGAGAGAGGAGAGAGAGAGGAGAGAGAGAGGAGAGAGAGAGGAGAGAGAGAGAGGAGAGAGAGGAGAGAGAGAGAAAATGGGAAAAAGAGGCACAGAGAGGGGGGAGGGTGGGAAAGAGACGAGAAGGGGAGAGATGAACTGAGAAAGCACTCACCCGAGGCGTGCGCGTGTCGGTGATGGTGGTGGTGGTGGTGGTGGCGGTGGCCGTGGGCGTGCGCGTTGGCGGCGGGGGCGGGGGCGGGTGGGGGCGAGGGGAGGCCGGCGCCCAGCGCCATGCGGCGGCGCAGCTTCGCCACCTCCGTCTTGATGAAGCGCGTGCGCTTGGCCCGCGCCATCCCGTGGCGCATGCGCTGGCTGCGGTCCAGCAGCTCCAGCAGCCGCGCCAGCGCCTCGCGGCTCGCCTGCGCACAACACGCGCGCGCGCACGCGCTCGCCGTCACTCCACCCTCGCGGAAATAGTCAGCCCTATACTGAACACACATCGTGTTGAAGGAAAAACACCTCCAGCAGCGCACAAAGCGGAACTAGGAGCTACGCCAATCACTACGTGCTAAGCAATAGACGTTAGCAGCCCAATCCAAGGTCCTTCCCTCTTCTTCTAGTCACTTTCTTTTCTGTAAAACAATGCAGTAATAAACCGTTAATTAGAACATTTTTATGCAATTACATTCTCTCCTATTACTAGAATACAATGGTCCCATTGCAAGGCACGCCTTCCCCGCAAGTTACTCTAAGAATACAGCTTCCAAAATATATTACACAGACACACGCGCGCACGCGGCAATGAGCGAAACGAAGGCTCAGCCCAGCAGCGACTCGCCTTCTCGTCTGGAAGAACCGCGTTCATTTCCAGAATCGAATTTCGGGAAGGCCACGAGAGCCATGTCCCCGCCCCTGCTCCCCTCACACAAAGCCAACAGGTTTTTTTGTAATATTAGTCAATTTATTAAAAAATAATTACTACGCAAAAATCGCATTACATTCAAAACTATTCATGTTACGAATATACCTACACTTTTATAAAAATTTCAAGCTTACAATTAAAAATATTTCAAAAATATTTATGAGCGTCTGAACTAATATCCCCCCTCCCCCCAACCGAAATATACGTACTTCCTGGATCCGTCCTTGAAGAAATCTCCAACCTTAAGTTCCTATGGAATTAAGTGAACTATTCTCAAAGTAAGTAAAGTTAATTACTGAGGGCAATCGACGGTTTTAACGACTTTTGCAAACTGCGGCCATAAAAGCATTGGGAAATCTTAATTAAGTGATTTGTGAAAGCATTCCTCAAAAGTCTCCCGTTATCATTGTCAGGTATTTTTCGATACATTTATTTTTACTCCTCAGTTTAGTGGGGTTCCTCTTGATTGAGCGTATTTATTTTTCAGCCTCCGCCAATGAAAAAGGATTACGTTTTTCAACTTTAACTTTTAAACAAATCTTTGGAATTAACTCGATTACACGATTTGATAATTACACAAACATCAACAATGCAATACTAACAAGAGAAAATGATGAAATATATTGAACACAATAAGATAAAAACGAAGCTAAAGAGTTGAAACAACAAATTTCTATTAACTTGCAGTCGAAATTTCTGTTTATTAGCTAAACGATATATAGTTTATTAAGTGAATATTACAGAAAATATAAACATTTCAACTGATGAGAATAAATATGTTTTAGATAACACGAAGAATATTATGTAATTTCCGTAACTTTATGTTCACTACCATTTTTACTCGTAATTGACAGTGGGACACCCAAAGGGGGGGGGGGGGTATGAGGCTTCAGCCTCTCCAGAAGCCAATGATACACATTAAAAAAATATAGCTTTTACTAATTTTCTGTGCAAATAAAAGTCGCACATTACATCAAGTGTTAACATTATAAGCATAAAGTCTAAGAAAATATACAAAAATACACTTTGTATTCAGAATAAATGAAACAAAAGGAATAAGAAAATATTAAATCCTGAGGGCACCTCTGGTATTATAAAATAATTATTGGGAGCAAAATGATTGATTGTACATCTGGCCAAACACATTTATTGATCACTTTATTCATAATTCAACTATGTACAATGAGGTCGCTACTGGTTTCAGTGAAAACTGGCTGTTAAAAGAGGTTACGGCAAGCGTACATCAGGTCAAATTCCATTGATTACAATGAAATAAAATACGCTTTCCAAAAAGTCATTTTCATTACCTTAAACTACAAAATATGTCTTACAGAACAAACTAACTAGAATAATAGACTACAGACAAATCTGTATATGCACGATTGCTACTCTCTTTTTCACAAATAACGCTCTGTAGTTGTTTAAGTATTTTCATCTCTTTTTAGCTGCATAGGTTTTGAAACTCCCTGGGTGTGTGCACTATTTGCTATACAGTGTTTTCTATTATAATTTCATTGCTTACTGTTCTTGGGCATTTAAAATGTCGGCAAACATCTCTCAGGCTCTTCTCGGTCTCTTGGCCCCTTCACCAGTCACATTCCCTTACTCGCGACCATGCTTTCCGTCCTCGACTTCAAAATGCAGCTTCCTTCCTGGGACGATGGCTCTCGGGTCGGATTCGCACGTACGACGTGCTCCGCACGCCATTCTCAAAGAAGCGACGCACACGTCAGCAATTTTCACGAATGTTTTACGCAATCGGTGAAACAACGCATTGCCATTTCATACAGACATTTTTAAAATCATTTTTGTCATCTGAAACAGAATTTAATCCCCCTACCAGCTAAGCTACTCTAATGTCACAGTTTTAAGAAATGTAACACTGCGTTTCGTTGCAAGGAGATACTCTATCAACCGTATCTTCACAGTTCTTCAGCTTCTTGTACTAACAGTTCAAAGGCGCCAGAGATGACCCCTGAAAGGAGTATGAGCCTTGACACAGGGCGCGGTCCCACACGGCCGCTTCAATGAGGAAGATTTTACGTGACTTACAGAAAAACCAATCAGTTCCATGGAAAGTACGGGCGTTAAACCTCGTTCTTTAGTACGAGAAATAGGCTGCAGAGTAAGCGAACGGGGTAGGGATTCTGGACTCGTGAAAACGTATGCAGATGACGATCCCCACCAACATCACGTACAGTGCTTACAGCTTTTTTTACGATAAATAAATCAAGTAAAATGAAAAAGACATTTTGTTTCTGTATAACAAAATGTAATAAAAATTATGTACATTTTAAAAGACAATATATTTTGCATTTACGGAAAAACTACCGAGACGTTATGTAGGAAATATCTGAATCTGGTGAGCTTTTAATACTTTTTGGTAAAAATACTTCGGGAAATATTAGTACCAAACAAATATGGTAACCCACATTCCACCAATGATTAAGCATCGTGCACATCTCCGGCACATAGAACATTGGGAGACGAGAAACACAATGTTCGAACACCAGAAACGAAATTCGAGCCGAGTAGCCCTTTGTTTGCAGCGGGCGCGTCGCTATGGTCACAGTTGTACGTACAAATTATAAATAGGGGGAAATAAGGGTCACGTCAGTTCCGAGATGTTGACATCTAAGGTAAGCGATACTTCGATTTAATGATTGTCGGGGTATTTCCATTTTGGTGAAAATCTTGCCTACTGTTTGGATGCTAGCGGACGGTCGGGACGGACGTTTTGCAGAATACAAATTTTTAGGTACCAAGGATTCACAAATCGTGGATTACTACTACTCAACGTGCTAGAGGAAGTAATTTACTACTTAAGAATAACAATTATCCACTTAACAATTCGGTGTCATATACCTACATCACAATTTTTCTGCCGAAAAATTACATAACTTCGTCTACACTACGTAAGTAGTATGTGAGAAAGTAATAAAATGCAAATTCAAAATAATTTTACAAATTAAAACCAACCCATTAAAATGTAAATACTGAAGAATTAATTTCAATTCACACAAACACTCAAGATCAAGAATATTACCTCTGGAGTCGTGATAAAATAGGCCCTTACGTGTTCGCTTGGGATAACTACTGATTAATATCCGAAATAAATCGTTGAAGCAGGGAAGGTCGGACGACACTAGTACGAGTTTTGGCGAGTACGGGATTCTTTTTGCGCTTTATATATGAAATATATACGAAATCTGTATTTTTTAATTAATTAGGTTGCATTAATTAATTACGCCAAAAATATTGTATTCTAAATGGTACATCATTTATATTACATTTTGTTACACAGAAACAAATTGGAATCATACAGGTAAATTTACTACAGGAACACAATGAATCCACTTTTCCTATACCAGGACTGTACAATACACGAGTTTTTTCTGTCGAAAAAAATCACAGATTTTTCGCAGCAGCACTAAAATACGTTCACTTTACTACGTAATACGTGGTAAGACGAGTAAGTAAAAAAAGAACACCGCATACTATTATTTTGATTGACATTTCGCAGCGCACACAATGTTCAAAGGAGACAGTTTGCTGAACGTTAAATTTAACTCTATATCGGAATACTCTCCCTTCTTGAATTGTAACGTCACACTATTGTGGAAACATTGTGGATTCATAATGCGTGGCGTTGAGCGAGTTGTCTCTTTGAAAAATCGGTATGTACCAGTGCGTTTTATTGTGAACTAGCAAAGACATTCGCCATTCAAACGAACTGTTTAATGACTGAAGGAGGTGAAAATATGTAGTAAAATTTTAAAAAACTGTTTGCCGATCACTCCAAAAAGTATTTAGAAAATTATCGAATGGAAAACACAAAAAACATTCAAATCAAGACACGTCCAATTTAAAATTTGTATAATATTATCACTGTATTTTCATTCATAACATGACATGCCCATTAGTTATTACTTAAGACCTACTCGTGATTCACACCATGGCGTGTTTTATTTGCTATTAGAAATAATTTAAACGGCGTTTGCCGTTTAGTAAAAGAGGATGGAACACGTATTCTTGATCTGCGGAATCCTTCTCGCTCTCCTTTACAATACGTAGTTGAAATATGAATAAAAATAACAAGCGTTGTTTTCATTTGATAAAGCATTTTCGCCCTAATCTAATAAAAACTATCTGCATCGAAAAACAAGCTACACATTGGATTTTACAGTGCCGCCCTCAAAATCTCAAGAAATCATGTGCAAAGAGTTTGGTTTCATTGAATCGAATTGTCATATTAAAAGAAATACATTGCAAAAGTGGGAAGAGAAACGTAAGAAAGTTTCGTAGAGCTTGGTCTCCCAGCCCTGCTGTTAATGGTCCCTTGGAATTTTCCCTCAGCAGCTCTGGAGAAACACTATGCACCTTACAGAATTATAGCCTAATCAACCAACAGGTAAAACCGAAGCCGTTTCCACCCTTTTATTTATCGCCAAAAATTGCATGTGACTTATGGAGCTCACGAATACCACACGCACGTGCCCTTGGGCTACAGAACCCGGCCACTCGTACTACTTAATGCGTATTGTTAGTTAATGCCTTATTTTACGTGGCGAGACTCCATCAGGCCCGCTCTTCCGTCTGACCACGCAAATTTCGCTTCCCTCCTTTCACAATTTGGGAGGAAGAAGGTAATACTTGAGCGACGAAACACGCCATTTTGAATTTAGCGCAGAGGCTTCTTTTAAGCTTGAGGATGCTTTTCATGCACAGCCGGGTGAAGCAAGGCACACGAAGAAACCTTTCGCCCTTCAAAATGCACGGCTTCAATCGAGCAAGGTCAGTCAAGGGCAAGTCTGTGCCATTCTGCAACAGCACTAGTTTTTTATCGCAAACACCATCGTGACATTGTATTTTTTGATTTCGGGGGTTGACACAAGTCAAGTCTTTGGATCTGACAGCTGTTTTGTTATTGTGAGCCTGTGTTATTGATATAAATAATGTTCACAATGATGCTAAAAATCTGCATTTTCTCGGAGTTGCATGTCACGGTATACATGCTTGCTCCTCATTTTACTATCAAAGATGGCTGATAGCCACTACCACCTTTGGTAATGTAGGGGGTACCAGACTGAATACTTTTTGTTTTTCATCAACTAGTTCAGAGGCTAGAGCCATAGTGTAACAGATTATTACATCATGGACACTGAAACCCATTGTTTCCTATAAGTATGTCTAGCAATGAACAAAACACGTTTCAAACAAAAAATGGTAATGGTACTGATAATGTAGAGATGCTACTCATTCCAATTCTTCGCAATGTTGTTAAGAAAGAATTTCTAATTTGTAACTACACAAGTGTAATTTAATATGACTTTAACATTGACTAAAGTGATTGTGAAAAGAGAGCTTAAGTGCATCTTTAATGCTATAAAATGCTTATTTGCAAGGTTTGGAAGTTCATTCAATACTTTATCTGTATTAAAACATCTGATCTGTTACCAATGAAAAGAAAAAAGAAAAGAAAGAAGAAAAAAAATTACTAACAATATTCCTAAACCTTTTCTTTTCTATTCAAAAATTGCTTTTCAATGAAGGTCCACATTATTAGTCTTGAAGAGGGTAGTTTCATTATTTTAAAATAGATCCATCAGTCATATTTTTATATTTGGTATTGTGTGAATCGCAATTAACGCCAACATGATTTGAATACTATTATGTTCCATATATCACATATTTTGATTTAATTAAAATAATAGTTTGTGTTTATAAAAGTTTAATAAAGAGGGAGAAAGAATGCCTCTTAATGAGTTTTGGCATCTTGGCAAGTCTATTTTCCAACAATGAATTTGAGAATTGAATCATTATGAACAGTAGAGTACTTTTACCACACTCTGAACTAGTGGCACTCCTTTTTGTTCTTGCCTCATTTAGGCATCCCTAACACCTTATACCTCATTCTACAAACAAATATGTTTCACCATTCAAAAAGAGAACTTGTACTCCTACAGAGGAAATCCAAAAAGACATAAGCCTAATCTTTAGAAGCTAGATACTGCAACAATTCAAATTTTAATTTTCAAAATAAGTATTCCTTTATTTAAATATTGCATACATGGCTCCTAGAATCATAAAAACTGCTAAAATTTAACTGTTCTTTAATCATTCTTGAAATACCTCTGTCTTCCTTGAAAATCAAACTGCCTACCGGTGGGGCATGTGCCCTATGATGCAAACTACCAATCTGGAGGTTTATATTAAACTGTGGTATATACTATAAGAACATGAAACATGCTTTACAAAGCAATCAGGAATGTCTGCTGTGTGTAAAATTTGGAAAGTGGTGTATTTATTGCTAAAAAAAAAGTTCTGTCTGCAAATTTAAATGGCAGATATTATAAATGATTTTCAAAAAGTGTAAGTGAGCTTATCTGAACCAATGAATGTAAAATGTACTCAATAGTTTATAAATTTCAACTGCAACCTAACTGGGATCCTACCACAAGATCATGAGCTGGAGGCAGCTTGCTATTAATATTGGTTTTGAAATGCGAATCAAGTTATTTATTTTATTATATTTATTGGGGGGGAGGGGGGAATGAAACAAAGCTGAACTAAAACATGCAAAAACAATTTGAACAAAAATTTAGAACAACAGTTGCCTCAATTGTACTAACGGAAAATACACAACCAAATTTTAGCACAATTTGTATTCAAAATTAATTTTAGTAACAAATATGACGATAATGTAGATAAATAAGATGATTGAAATAAATCTGACATTATATAATAATGGTTCAGAAATGAATTTATACAAGGGAATACCTGAGTACACATGTACAATGACCAAAACATCAGTACTAGACAATTAAATAAAACCATGACAATACAATGTGATATTTCAAGAATTGAAATAGGGTGAATCAGCAATGACATCTCAATATATTTCTAATTTTAATGATTGCCTTTAGACAGGAGGCAAAACCATTAGTCTAAACGAAGCATCAAACTTTCCGTCAGAGAACATTTTCTTTATTTTTTCGAAACATCAACAACCATTCCAATAAAAAAACATTTGAGTTTCAAGTGTGTGCAATCCACAAGAAAGGTGAATTATTACACTGTTACACCAACTGACATAGTCTAAACAAACGCTGGCCTACCATGATATTTTTAATGATGGCTTGGTGTTGGGACGCACTATACATTGTCTATGACACTAAGACCAAAAATTGAAGAAATTAAAAACAAATCATAAATGAATAATAAAATTTAATACATCTAACATAACAATATAAATTTTTTCTTATTCTTCGAACATAATCTACAAAATAAACAGTTAACACAACACGCTGTTATTCACGTTTTTCATTATCGCGCAATTTGATATTTTCTCGCACTGCAAATTTTTATTTCTACTGTTTCCTATCCGAGCAGGCACTATTCTGTGCATTATTGTTAAAAATGTTCATTACCCTAATAGCACCACAAACAATTCTTTAAAAAATATTTGGAAAAGCACATTAATTTTCTTTCATTACATCTGCATTTTCTAATCAATAAAATTTTTGCTATTCGATTTATTCAAAAACAATATTTCATTTTCTTTCAATCTCAAACTCAACTCTTGAGACAACACCTTATAAATTAAAGCAAATTGAAAATAAAATATACAAAAAAAATTCACATTTATCCCTAAACTTGCTGCACAAGGTTAGTCCATTCACATAAAAAGTTACTTCCATGGAAATAGAGAGTAATTTCTTGCTAAACTACATCTTTACATATTATTAATACAAGAATATGGAAGTCACATGAATTCTATCATGAAACTACAAACTACTTCACAGCCTTCATTTTTTTACAAAAGAATAAACAAACATCTTGGAAATCTGCCTCTTCCAAAAACTGCACAGAACAATGGAACGTCCAAATTTCAGCAACAATCTGCCGTAAATGGTCTTGAAGTCTCTTTATGCTTCCCTTCAGTGACGTGTATCCTAATAGCATGACAGATTTTTCACAGAAGTAAGTTTTTAAATTCTTTGTTAAAAAATTTAAGTTAATAGAATAACAATCATCCAGCATGTTTGTACAGATTCGTCACTTTTTTTAATTTCTCTAACTTGCCAAGTTTCCTCCTCTGCAACAACGGATAATCTAATTGAAATTCAGGAAAATGTGCTCTAACACAGGAAATACTTTATTATACAAAATAATAACTTATTACCAACAAACAAATAACTACTTTACATACTTTCAAATACTACAAATGTATGACATAAGAAGGAATTTTTCAAACTTAGAACAAAGTAAGTCAAAAGACAAGGTATATTATAACATCTCACATGTTAGCTATAAAGCCTTGTATAAATTATTCTTCTTTACTCAGAAGTCTTGGCATTACTTGTTTTTGTCTCATAAAATTAAGAAAGCAAAGTTTAAACAAGTTCATTATAAATATTCTGAGAGCAGTGTAAAACACTAATGTAATTTAGTTCTTTCTAAATCTCTTTGGTCTGTAGCTCAGGAGATAAATTATTGGTGCGAGGTCAAAAGTAGGAAAGCATAAATCATTCTGTGGACAATGAGAAATTACAGAAAATGCATTTCTGTACATTGCATATGAAAAGATGTTATTGATTTGGGTTACCTACCTTTCAACCACTCAACATAACACACTAGTCAACAAGAAGAAACATACACAATGAAACTTTGATTTACTGGTTATTACTTGCTTTACATATGTTAAACATCCCCTGTATGAAGATTACGCATAGTGAACTGCAGAATTTTGAGGACATAAATAAATGAAGGTCCCAAGGACAAGCTACCTCAACCAGTCGTTAAGCAGGTAGTTCAAGTCAAACGTAATGTTCTTATTAAGAAATTAAGGAAGGGTAATCATTAGGAAATAGCCATGTAGTTAAAACTGTACTGTTCTGTGAACATCTGTAATATGATACACCATGTTACCCAATTACAATTAATAGGAAGTCTCATGTTGCAACAAAACAATAAACTGAATCAAACAAATAAAATAAAATATCAGCCATATTCAAAATTCCTCATAGGTAGTTAATTTTATGAATTGTTCGAGTCCAATATTTCTATGAGGAGAAAAATCTATAATGTTCCAAACCAAGATAAATCTTTTTGATATTAAATCCAATTATTACTACTACTGAATTCAAATGCTGAGGGTAATTAAGAGAAAATGAATTCATGAATGACATACTGCATTAGTTTTGTTAGAAAAAATCAAAAATCAATATCAATACAATTACATTCAAATGTGCTCATGATCATGAACAAGAATACTATCCAGCTTTTTCCACCATATTTTCAACTGAAACTAAAACACATGTTCTACATATGTTCTCATATATTTTAAGAATTCATTTTAAAGGTCTCACTGCTATTAGGGCAATAAAAATATAACTTTGTCATTTCATGAGATAATTCTTGTATGAAAATATTTCTTCTGGAATATTAAATAAATAGTGTACAACTTTTAATGAACTGAAGTGATTGGATTGCAAATTTATGGAAAAATTGGTGCCAGAATTCAGCAATCATGTAACTCTTAAAACTATTAGTAAATAAACAAATACACAAGTTCTTGGCCTAGAAATAATGAATATTAATTCTCCAGGCATTCCTGGGAGAGCACATTGCAACTTAAAGATTGCAATTCCCTTATTTATCGTTTTATATGCGAGTTCATAAAACTTTTGGTCTAAACTGTATTGAATTTAAGATTTTTTACTCAATTATTTCTGTTCTATTTGTGAAGCCTATCTACAATACATTTTCTTGTTTTTGGCAGGTTCCTGATTCTCGATGCAGCCGCTCCTCTACTTTGTTGATATGAATCTCCTTATATGCTTTTTGCTCTTCCTCTTGGAAATGATTCCTTAGGCCTAGAGCAAGATTGTTCAAAATCTTTCTTAATTTTAACATTTAAAAACTTACAAGCAACTTAGATTTTATTTCTTGCATTCAGGTAACAAGAAAGGAAGAGACCATTATTAAAATTCTTATTGGAATAAAGGATGTAAACATCTAATCAATTAAAAAAGTTTAAAATAAATTATAATGCACATATACACACACAAAAGAAATAAAATTATATAACTTCATCTAGATTTTAAAACAATGCATAATAGAATAATTATTAAAAGACACAAAATGTAACAGCAAAACTATATACTTGTACTCCTGTATACAAGTCAGCAAAGATAAAAAACACTATGGAAACTAACGAAACTCAATGGTTTGTTAATGGAAGGCATAATTCTTATCAAAGCAGTGAATGGTTAATATAGAATTAATATTCCTACAGCCATGTTAATGAAAATGCCATTTGAGGTATGGAGGCCTGAAAACATACTGCATATTGCTGAATTAAAAGAGTTAAAATATTATTCTTATTATAATTATCCAACGAGAGGAAATAAAAAAAAAAAAAAAAAAAATTCTGATGTAGACAAACAACATATCTTATGTGATTCATTTAGTCTAAACAAAAAAATACACAAAAATTTTCAGATTCAACATGATCAGGAAAAGTGCATGTAACAACATACATTCCCAAAAATCTTTCAGTCTCAAGATCTAAATAAAAATTAAGAAAACCTTCAGAGATCATTTCAAAGTTTTACTAAAGTTCTTAACTTCAAAATTAGTCCAATATGAATTCATTTCCTACAATAAGCTAATCCGCTTGCCTTACTACACAACAAAAATAGCAAAGTGTTGTCTGATATGAAAAATTATAAGATTAAAATATTAATAATAATCATACTAATACAAAATGTACTCTTAGTACTGCAATGACTCCAACAAATCGCAGACTAATAGTACCAGTTGAGTTACAGATTGTTTCATGCACATATTCACGACATCATCATGTAATTGTTAAATGAATTTTTTTTTTCTTAAGCAGTCAATGTTGGAGCTTTTCACTACCTACAGCATCAATAATTACCCCTACCTTAATAAATGTGTACTAGCCGGCATTGCCAAGGTATTTATTTATAACAAATTATTAATCACTATTGTGACTGTGATTCCCGCTCTCCTTGCTCTTTCTCCCCACCTACTCTGCATCTCTACATGTCTTGCCTGACTGCCTGCCTGCCCACCTGCATTACTCTATTGTGGGTTACATTAATATTTTGTTAGTAAATGTTCCCTTTCCATCCCTTCCTTCTGAGATGCCTTTCCCTCACCTTATTCAGTATTCCTTCCCCCCAATTGTAACTATTGCCCACTTGTAACCTTTTCAGTAACATCTACCCCTTTTAAGGACATTTGTTGTTGTAATAAATATATTACAAATGTCAATTCTATTGCCAAATTAAAGGAAGAATACGATCGACTCTTGAATATAAGTACCACCCACAGAAATAAATACATTATATATCAAACAGAAAATTATGCCCAAAGATAAAATTGAGGTTTTGCTGTGTGTGTCAGAATGCAAACATCTAATCAGAGGCTTTGAGATCTACAATTACAATCGTAATGAGGCTCCCAATCCCAGATAACCCACTAACAGCCGATTATTTGTCACAAATTACAATATTTAAATAGCACAACACATAACTAATATCATTATAATGATGTGTTACCATGACTTCAGAAAAAATAATGAAATTAGGATAAATCTACTGGATTTCAAGTACTTCACAATTTTGGGGTAGGAAAGTATCCCCTGTGCCTAATACACTGCGAGATAATTGAACTCAAGTAATGTCACTTGTACAGTTACATCGTTATTTCCGAGTACAATTATCATGAGCAACATTTGGTTCAAACCTTTGATGTGTTGGATTTTTTAAAAAATACTGAAATCAGGACTGAAAGAATTAACAATCTTAGATGCAATATAATACAAGTTCCTGTCTGGATTGAATCTTGGTAACCAGCAGCAAATTTCATTGGGTGATAAAAATCCTAGCAAAAAATTCCCTTTGAGAAAAAAATAATTTGTAACATCAGGTAAACCGATGTCATGTTGTTAGTAATATTTCAGTTGGGAATAAAAAAATTATCCACTTCACCAGGGAGCAACAACAATTTCACAAAATCCACGTGGATGGCAGGAAAATATTATCATTTGAAAAATGTAGAGAAAATTGTGTGTGTGTGTGTGTATATATATATATATATATATATATATATATATATATATATATATATATATATATATATATATATATATATATATAAACAGTTAGTGACTGTCTATAGATTGTATTGATGATTAGATTATAATTGTGGTGATATGGGAAAAAATAATCTGTTAACATCAGCATTAGAAACACATTCAACCATGAATAAAATGTGAGTTATATCATTCACAACACTACAATAATATATTAATATAATTTGTTTACACCAGGAAATGCAATTGTAAAATCGCAAAAATGACATAACTCCATAAGACTACCACTTATATTCCTGAGACACAGAAAAGAAAAGTACCTGCATGAATATTATTGTAATAGCACACTAACCGAATTATGCAGATCTCTGTCTTATGTGAAACGTCATCATCAGTACTTTCTCCTTCAGGCAATTTGTAAGAACAAAATCTACAATCCACAGATATCCACTTGAAACATGACTGTCAAAGCAATTCCTCATTCTCAATTATTATACCTTGAAATAAGATATTGTTCAAGATATTTTGTACAGTTTGGTATGAAAGAAATATTCTTTGGCCTGGGTCAAGTACATGAGGAATCCAAATACCAACTTCTCTTCCAATTCAATCAAATTAAGAAGGAAATACACATATCCAATAGAGATTGCAGAAACTGCGAAATTTACGAACAGACATACAAGAATTTTACATAAACATTTACAAGACATTTCCATTAAAGAAGGCTGAGGAAGATAAAATTTACTTCAATTAACTTCTTTTAAGCTCAACAGAATGTAAAAACTATAATAAAAGTATTTTTAGTATAATTTAATTACTTTGGAAAACTTTCATGAATCAGTATGAGAAACAATAAAAATACTCATAAAAGGCTATTGTTTTTTAGATCTTACTTAAAAATCAAGCTGCCACACAAGTGATCAAAAGTAATAATTCCACATACTTTTCGGTTGTGACTGGAAGAACAATAGTTTCCTCCGAATAATGTACGTTGCATACATAACTTGAAACTTTTCCTCAACCATCTAATAACACTCACACTCCCTACCAGACTTGCTGTGATGCATTTGTTTCTTTTTGGCCTTTTTTTAGATGCTTTATAACAATGTCTGGCATATTTGTATACATTTCATTAAAAATTTTTCATCAATGTTTCTCTTCAACCTTTTACACAAACTTTTTTTTAGAAAATTATACGAAAAACAATGATCCACATGCATTAATTTCTTAGACTTAGTCTGTAGACAGAAATTAAGACAATAATTCTTAATGCAAAGCTATTTAATCTAGAAATTATTTGTCCCAGGTAGGAAGAATTTCAGTAAATCAAATATTCATTATCCTCTACTGGTAAGTTTACATAATTAGGACAGCTGAAAAACTTCATTTTAACTTGTGTCAGACATTGTCATTATGCATACTGTACAATAAGCTGCATGCACAAGCAATGACAGAACAAATACTGCAGGAAGACTCTAGAGACTACAGTTACAGCAGATCAACATAAAATCTACTATATACAATGCAAAAGAATGATTGTGCACAAAAATGGAAGGTAAAAATTTAAGGCACAAAGCACAGGATGCAAGGTGTGGAATAGCCATCTACTTGCTCAACCGCTAAGTGCACAAGAGTGCTCTATGAAACAGTGTTTCTCAAACTCCCATACACAGGGAAACATATACAGTCAGACGCAGCACAGAGCTATACCGTCAATTTTTTCCAACCACAAGCCACACTTGTCGGTAAGTCTCACTTTGACAGTTCAGTTGTGGCTTACTAAAGTTCGAAGATTTCAAGCTATTCATGGAAATAGACTCCACTTAAAATTTTATATCCAACATTTGCAAGAGGCCTAAGTAGGCCCTCAACAGACTTAATATGGAGAATATCTTCCCATTAGAGTGAAATACTATTCAGTCTGCGCTTTAACTGAATTTCAACACAAGAATGACCCGCGCATATCTCGCACAACGTCATGCTTTCTCTCTCGTTCTTTCATTAAAACGTACAACGTTCCTTCTAAAGGAGTAGCAAGGAGACTGGGAAAGCAGGAGGGGATGAGGGGCGACGTTGATCTCCACTGCACAGCCGACTCAAACTCACCTGCTGCGGCAGTCAGCGGGGCTGTGCACAGAGGCGCACACACGTGGCACCCGCATGAGGAGAGGCAGCACACACAAACAGAAAAGAGGCGTCATGTTAGCGAGCGCAGGCCGCAGGCAGGCGCACACACACACGTGCGAGTGAGCGGATGTGGGCAGATGGCAGGCCTTCTCCTCCTGCTCCCTCTCCACCTGCCAAGGCCCAGCCCCCTTGCTCTGGCTCTGCTGCCCCTCAGGGAAAAGGGTGGGGGCGGAGGTAACGCTTACCAAATATGTTAGTGGTGGCAAAACCAGACCAAATAGCTGCTTGATGAGAAGAGATGCGAATCATGCACCAGTGACACTTTGGTGCAAAGCACTACAAAAGGCTGGAAGCGAGCTGCACAATCAACAAGTGCTTTGAACTGTGCAATAATACCCATTAAGATTGTGCTTAGTTATATAATACTAAGCAGAAATCACTTTCTTGTTTCCTTATTTCTATACGTCAACTTCAATTACATTATATAAACAACAAAGCATAATAAAGTACTTGTTAGTTTTTCTGATCAAATCAAGGAACAGGAGCAAAAATATAAATTTTGCCACCACTGGTCTAGAGATCCAGTGTTTCCCAAAATTGGACCTGTTTGGCAGAAGATCCACAAAGCCAATCGAATTCATGTTCCCTACCATCCAGCATCAAACAATAACGAAAGAGCAAGTTTAAAAAAGCAAGCAACATTTTTACAAACAATCTCGATGAATGTTACATACCTCCTGATTCATGTTTTGGGTATCAAGTGTGTAGCGGTTATGGAGGTTTGGGAAACACTGTTGTGCAACAATCTACAACAAATGTACTAGTAATGGATCTCAGCCATACTGACTTGCAAACTCTAATCATTTGCTCAATATGAACTGGCAAAAGATAATCAACTTAAGTACTCAATAGCTTGTTTCTGTACCAATTCAATGTAAATCAATAAACATCAAGTCAGAATGACTAAAATTCACCAAAGTCCAGAAGGCTGCAAAAGGAGCATAAATGCATTCAACATAATGAATAATTGAATCAAGTGGCAAGTGCATGAACAAATTCACATGTCTGCACAGTCTTTAAATGAAGACCAGTACTCTAAGAAGAAAGAAAGCTTTCTGGACTTAGGTACTCAAATAAAGGTATAGTCATAAAAGAATTCTAATAATTCAGAGGGCAGGAAGAAGGCAGAAGCACAGGAGAAGGCTTACTCAGGGCTGGAAAAAAGTGGAAATTGAGAGATAAAGCAGTTAAGACTATTCAAAAATCCAATCTACTCTGTAGGGACTTACTGCAGTCACTATTTGCACTCACTCACACACACCTACTCATTTGCCTTCCCAGTCCTAAGGACTTAATATGATGCGCATGACACGTTCAGAAGAACCTACAACCTAAACTCTATTCATAAAAACGAACTTGTTAAAAAAAACCGTCACCGTCACAATTTCTTACAATTTGTCTTATTATTTGCTTTAATGCTTTCCCATTCAGTATGAAAGCAACTGATCCTAACTGACCGATAGTTCGCTCTGATGTAAATTTTACGGTAAGGCACTTGTTACAGGAGCATGCCAAGTGGTAAACAATATTAAGGACTCACCATCTGGTCCAGCCTGTCCATTACGTCTTGCACCTGCCGGTCAATCTCTGCTGCAAGTCCCTCTTCTGAAGAGGAGGAAGAGGAGGGGGCAGTGGCAGCAGCAACAGCAGCAGGTGCACTTGTGCTGCCAGGACTTGCTTCCTGGCTCTCTTCTTCTGGCAGACTGCTCTGGCCCTCCGGCAACAGGAGGCCTGTAGTCATGTCGAAGCCCGTTGCCTCCATATCCCTTCGCGCTTGACGGATCAGAGCACCACCCTGCAACAGGTTGGGAATCTGAATTTGTTATATGAAAGTGCAATTAGTATATGCCAAATTACATTATTAAAAGCATGCCTTATATGTAACAGGTTTAAGAATACAGAAATGTTTGGTCAAACATTCCAATGACACACTCTACATGGAGTGTACCTTTTCCCATGACATTAAAAGCCTCAAACTAAAATTCTAGTAGAAAAAGTCAATGTCAAAATCAATGAAACAATCAAACCCCCTAAAGCAATCTTGTATTATATTATCCACAACTCAGTTTATGTTAAGGATGGAGTTGGGACTTACTTTAACTGGAAGATTCATGTGTTCACTTTAACTCAACAGGAGATTTATCTATTTCATTATTAACACTTTTACAAAGGATATATATTTTAAAAAGTGCAAATGAAGAAAAGTTAACACTAAGAGTTGTCCTAGTGAAACTGCTTCAAGCTTTGAAATTGAGATAAGTTACAAAACTCAGAACCGGGAGTTAGAAGAAATGAAATTGGCTGCCCCAGATTTCGATATACCTTTGATTGATCATCTAATGAATGTGGGTGTATTTTTTTGGAAACACAACAGTTTAAAAACTTGGGACCTTTCTCCCACTTCAGGCAAAAGTACAATTTTCCTAATAACAACTGGGCGGAGCAAATGCAATGGAATTTCATTAATAGACAGAACATTCTTTGTCAAATGGTCAACAAAATATCGAAGGTTTGAAAATCATGCAAATAATTGTATTTTCAAATTCAGCATGATATAAAAACAAAATTTGGATTTTTTTTTGAAACGTAACATTTTTATCTAAAACTAATTCAATTTTTTAACAATTTTAATAAATATTCCAGAATTGTTGCATTAAAAAATTCCCACTGTATACATAAATTTTCATCTAATATTTTTTTAACACTATCTGCTGATGTTAAGCAACAGAAAAATTGCACAATATTATCATGGTCACTGTAATGTCACATGGGGTAAAAAAACAATTGTGAAAATATGTCATCATTTTTTCTCCTTAAATTTTCAAAATCCAAAATACTGCTAAACATTTTACCTACCGTGACATTTTCTCAACCATCATCAACGGGCATTTTAAACCATTCAAATATCATTACACTGCTTTTTAACACACTTGGGAAACTTAATCCTAGCCTCAACTCCTGAACTCCATGGTGACTTGTAGGCCCATTGTGGCCAAGAAATATCTACTGTAACTGGTAGCTCGTAAGCCAGTGATGGTTTTTGAACAGTTGGGAGTAGGGAGGGTTGGTGGTGACTAAGTGGAGCCCTCAAAGGGATTAATTTTTGCCAATTGGCATGGGTATATATATTTCATTGGTGAATTATTTCCTTGTTTTTGTTTTGTGTTATGTTTTATTAAATAATTCAGTTAATTGCAAATAGCATTCATGTGAAATAAATTAACAAGTTTCTACAACTTAACCATTTATACTTATAGACAGACAGCACTTCTAACAGACAGGAATCTTTGTTAAACCTCCTAACCTGAACGAAGGAAGTTAATGCAATTATCACACTCTTAAGGAACAAAATTACAAAATCAAGATACTTCTGATTCTAAATATTGAATTTTACTATTAATTGTTAATCTGAAATGTGAATGTCGCATTATTTCATTTTAATGGATCATTTCTTTCCTGCAATAGAGGGCATAGAAATTAATTCAGCTAAATTTGGAACAATAACTGTCAATAGACTTCTCCAAAAGGCTGTCATGGGCCAAGAATCCAATGTCATACCACTATCCCAGAACTATTTGTGCAACTGTAGCTTTTAAATCGCACACAAGTTCCCTTGCCTGCGGCCTTGAATACCTAATCCAGTTGATAGAATAGCCACTAAGTGGCATTACAAAGGAAGAGATCCTTCCCTCTTGCGGTGGAGCTCCAATGGGAAGCCATTCCATTTTTTGGCTCTGGAGTGCTGTGAGATATCAGCAATTAACGCATCAGGAGGAGAGGTAGAGGTCCTCCTCAGAACAATTCGAGTTATTTGGCGTAACTTAAAAACGTGTGTATTTAAGCATTGGTTCAAAATAAGTTCCCTTGTACTTAACGACTCAAAAATTATAAATTAAATATGTTAAATTAAAAGTGTTGTCTGGTATCAAAAATGTATTGTGCCAATGTGCGTTCCGATCGCGTAGCGATCGAAAGTCGCGTAGTGGGCGAAGGGAGAATCAAAGAACATGCACAAGCATGGAAAAACAACACTACCAGTGTCACACTTCGCAGATCACTTAATTTAAACTCACATTTGATAAACACATAAATTTCAGAATTCTAGAAATTGAAAACAGGTACTGGAACAGAATAAAATTAGAATCCCTACATATACACAACATCCTCAAAAAACAGAACATGACTTGTCTTCTCCAACAAATCCCTGAACCTTTGCTAAAATTAGCACAAAGAGTACACCCCTAACTCCACTCGCCTTCGCTCGCCCAACCCCTCCCCAAGCCTTCACCAGCACCCCCGCGTGTTATGACCCTTCGCCCGCACCCCACCCCTCTTCCCGCCCCCACCTGCTGCCGAACGACGCTCTGTTCTTAAACGAGACACACTCTCTACAAATCGCAGGACTTTGTTTTCGGCCCGGAAACTGCAAGGTATGTAACGCACAGTTTGTTTACGCATCTTGCACACAATGTCTATATTTTGTATTAACTTATACCTATATTTTTTATAATTCATGTATTCATATAATTTTATTTCAATATTTCTAATTTTAGCTTTGATGATGATCACATCGCCATCGAAACGATCATTAGCAAAATAAATTTTTGATACCAGACAACACTTTTAATTTACCATATTTAATTATTAGAAGGTACTTACCTCACCAGCGATCTAACTAATCAAAAATTATAATTTACCCCTAAATCAATAAAATATTTTATTATATTATTTCATCCATAAGAGAACATTCCTTCGTCAGCAATATAATAGTAGTAATAGTCATAATTTGCAGATTCTAAATCCGGAGAATCAAGGAGATCAGCACCGGCAAATGTCTGGGAGAACGGTCTTCTTGCTTGGGAGCGCGCAAGGAGCAGGGGAGGAAATTATCTCGTTATTTCTGCACCAAGGGCGTTATAAGTTATAATGATCGAGCGGCGACAAAATGCTCGACAGCCTTTGGCCCGAGGACTTTTTGTCGCTCTTTTTCTTTTCATATTTCCTTCCCATAGCCTCTGCGCAATAGCAGTTCCAGTTGTTCCAAAGTGGTATGGCTAGTAGAGAGATTAGAGAGTTCAAACACGGCGTGGCGTGGCGTAACGTACAGCAATATCGAGATCAATAGCGGGTGAAGGCGAGATAAGTTTTGCACAAACGTTCAGGTGAAAGCTTGGTGAAAGTCTAAAGAAGTTCGGTACTGTGGCGTCATTGAGTAAGCTAAAATCTCTAACTGCCACATCCTCTAGATTCGTATTTGTTCGACTAGGGCTGCCCAGCAACCATTAATCCTTTTTTTAAATTTGTTGCATCTAGATCGAAGCAACGCCCAAGTCTCCGAGCCCTTTGGAGGGAGTTCAGCGCTGTGCGCTTGGAGTAAGCTCCATTAATCACAGCTTAAACTTTTTAGGAGCAATCTCCCATTAACAATATGTCATATGTCACGTCTCGACGCAGTCGCCGAGAGGACCGCCAGATAGCATCTCTGTGAACGCGCCTCCTACCACGCGCTCCTGCATCACTACCCAGCGTCCAGATTTGAGAAGGAACTGATCCGCGCGAATGTTCGAGTTCGAGCTCTGACAAGCATTGTGTTATAATTCTCGAGGCGAGCGTTGGTGCATGTCTGTAGTTCCGATCCCAAAACCTCGACTTGTAAATTGGACGCGAGCGGTTGCTCCGGCTTCCGAGCTCTGCCGAGCTGAAACAATTCGGCTTAGGCGAATTTACTCGAGTCGAGCACTTGCCTGCTTGATGGGAGCTGGCGAGGTGACGCAGCGTAGAAGGCTGTGAAGTCGACGTATCGAACTTTCAGCCATAGGTCTTTGTCAGAGCAAACCTTCCAGATAGACGTAACTCAGTTTTAAAGACGACCTCAAGAAGATGGTGGAATCGTCGGCATTACAGTTTCCGGCGCAGTCACAATGACAGCTATTTGAGAGTCTAGTTGCGGAAAATCTGCAACGTCATCCAATACGTTTAGGCTTTGAAGCAAATTGAAGCCATGTTTTTGCAGTCAAAGGATCGCCCTCTAGGAAACAAAGTATTCTATACAGTGATTTATGCAACTCTGCCTCTGGCAGGTCTCAGCTGTTCATACGTCACAATAGTAACGTCACTATCGTGACGTTCACGCTTCCGATTAGATGGAATTGCCAAGGGCAGAGTCGCGAAAACGCAGTATAGCATTACGTTTGGCGCTGGTTACGGACGGTTACACCGCCACTCGTATGTTTTGACGTCAAGAAACACGGAGGCCACTAGTTCGGCGAGCCTCCGCCAGAAGCTATACGAACAGCCAATATATCTAATATTACTCGGGCAACATTTCATGAATGATAACCTTGCTTCCCCCTCTCTAAACAATAAACAGTTGAAGGCAAAAGCTCGCAGCGGGCACTGATGACAGCCTTTCAAACACACATTTCCTGGCGTAATATAGAAACCATCTTCTGTTGAAGACAAGAACGTCTATCCAAAACATCTAAAGAAATAACCCAAGCAGGTGAAAATACATCACAGGAGATACCTCGAACCCCAGAGAAATTTGACCTGGGGACCCTAATTTCTCAATAACGCAAATTATTGAGAAAGTTGCGAAGGCATAATTCTCCAAAGATTGGCATTGCTTTATAAAATCTAGTAGCTGATTACATAACTAATACCCCCACTCTACGCGCATTTCTTCAATCCATCGTTCAAGAAAAGTTGCGCGAGTAATATATTCTAGTTCGTTGACAGTAATGTAATTTAAACTAACTTTACGAAACGATTCTTCGCAATGTAGTCTCACAAAACGCACTAACAATGCAAATTTAAACATTTTTGGTAAACTTTCATAAGTATTATCTCACCGCCTAATTACTTCATAGTTGGTTGATCCGGAGTTTAGGGTGTCGCTTTGTGTATAAGAACACGTAAAACATTAATGTCAAAATTTTCGTCATGTGCTCTTTTCAAGATAACGTAATTTTATACTCAATGCATTTTTGAAAATGGGGAAACCTTCCGGCATTTCCCCTATTTCATCAAATTTAATTAAATACACTACAGAAGCACAGTATCAAATCAATTTAATTGTTTACCTTTTCGAAAATATACGCGCCTTTACAACTCATCAATCGCAATGTCACCATGCACATAAACAAATGCAAACACAAATTCACACCTTAGTAACCCAGTTATACGATGTTTATACCACAGTATACATATTTATTTTTATACTTCGGAAGAGGGCCTTGATGCACAGTTTAAACGGGATTGTGAAGGGAGAGCCCCTATAAGAACGTCTATTGTACTGGATAAGATATATTTCACGTTTGACTGTATGTGCTGGTAACATTTTTTTCTTAAAAGGAGTGACGTTCTAGATGACAAATACGAGTGAACAAGTATTGACGGCAGATTTTTACCCTACTTTTTGTGGATTTCAGGATCTGACGGGATGTAATTTGTACGGTAGTTGTAGCAAATTCAAACTACAGATAACTGAATTTTTTAAACTATAACTCATAAACTATTTATAGTAATTACCCGGTATAGCTCCATAATTAATCAAACTTTTTTCTTGGTGGGCATGATGCATTTACTTTAAATGAATATCATAATTACAATTCTGGAGAATTTGGGGAAATATAACACATAGGTTACAAACAATGGCTGTTTATATACGCAGAAAATTAGGATCTAATGTAATATTTTAAGACTTTATTTACATTACTGTGCAATTTTGCGCACACCCTCAGTTGCATTTGGGATCTATTCTGGCCCAATCTTTTTCTTTTTTCGCCTGCAGTCCTGTTTTAGGTTTTTCGACTTTGATCATCAAAAGAAAAAAGAAGTCGCTCTTTTCTAAAACATGAACTACAGAAGTTCATGCTGTAATAGCTGAATGTGACGTTGCCGCATAGAGTAGAGTATCTCTCCTCTATGCATTGCCGGCGGATTACACAGGTTTAAAAATAATTTCATGAGGTAGAAATGTCTATAAGCAAGTTCTAAATAACAAGAAACTTATGCATACCGTTGTCTGCTTTTCGGGCGTAGAACATAAAAAAATAATCTTATTAAGAATTAAAAATAACAAAAACTGTGTCATTGCAACTCTTGTGACATCCTAGAATACGAAGTTGGAGAACGCTCCCAAAAGAGTTCTAAAGAGAACATTCTTTCAGTATATTATCAGGCAGTTTATAAAATAAAATTTATATACTTGCAAACTCCTAATCTAAAGCATGCCGTTCCATTCTTGTATATTAATATTAGAATGCAATTTTGTAGTTGAAATTATACTACAAAAGAGGATTATCCGATTAACACTATTGTTAGAACACAAAATTAACTATCAAATGATAATTATCCTACAAGTGGTAATGCTGACAATGAACCTTTTCCTTTCGAAAGATCCACGCCATGCACCGCATTCTGTAAACAGCGGCATACGGGCGAAAATCTGTCTCCTGACACCTGTGTCATGCGTTACATTTAGCTGTCATCCAAGAGCAACTACAAATCGCTTTCACGGTTCGATTCAGGGTGTGCCAGGCACTGGATACAGTTGTAACATGAAGTAAAAACGACGAAATTCGTAAAGAAAGGTTTAATTTCGTTTGGACAGAGGTAACTGACAATTTCTTCAATACTCGTTAATTCCTTCTCCAAGTAACAATCTTTGTCAATTGTGTGTCGTCTCTTTTCCAGAACTCTCGTCTGACAAAAAACTACTGATAGAAGAGGCGATGTTTCGTTGCAGCTTCTACTAATTGCTCTCCCAACTTTTTCTTCGAGTATTTCGCCGCCTCAGCAGAGTCTGACATCTTATTAGTCTCGACTGGTGGACGGGGAGGAACCTAACCGTGAGTGACACACTGACGGACGTTATTCGAATGTCCACTAGCTGAATGTGGCGTCGCCGACGCTTTAAACAGTTTTAAAAATATGTTCCAGTGTTAAAAATTTCTATTACACAAGTTTTAAATATAAAGATACTTTAAACATAGTTGCCCGTTGTGCTTTTTTTTCATTCTAGAACATAGAGCGTAAAAAATCTAATAAGAATAAAAATTAAGCAAGCTAAACCTCTGTTTCAACTAGGGCCGGTTTCACCAAACAAAGAGTAAGAGTTTACTCTAGAGTAAATCATGTTTACTCGAGAGTAACTTCTTGGAGCGTTTCACCAACACTTAACTCGAGTGTAAATTCGAGAGTAACTAAAATCCGTCGGGTCAAGTACGGAGTAAATTCAGTTTTCAACTGCATGTACCTCCAAAGTGTTGTTACGGTTCGACGATTACGAATGATAGTATTTGAAGACGATTCCAGCAATGATTCGGAATATTATCCACTAGTGCGAGAGAGAATGGATTGGTTTTAATTATGACTATCGAGATTTTTGTCATGAGGTTATGTTTGACCAAATTAGCTGTTTAACTTCATCAGAAACATTGTAAACTGTAGAGAACGTCTAAAGTCCTTTTTGTCCCATGTGGATACGAAATAAAGGTAGTACGTACCGAATACGACAACAAAAGGAAAAATAATAACTACAGGAACTACAAGTACTAAGAAATGTTAATTTATTTATTCGGTAAAAACTGTATGTGACGTGTGGGGGAGATCATTTGCGCACGTTTTCTTGAGTTTCAGAATCCCTTTCCAACATTTTAACTACAAATAGTTGAAAGATGAATAAAAGTTTAAAAAATAAAACAACATATCATAATAAAATTTAGAAAAACACAAGATCAGCAACATTTGAAAACTAAACATTTTCGTTCCCTAGTTATAGAAAATTAATTTGCACCGCCATCGGTAAACGAACTGCAAATTAGATTATTCTGCATTGCTAACAAAATAGTAACTCGTCTCCAGAGAAGAAGAATTAATATTTATTAAGAAATAAAGATACAGAAACTAGGAAATACACTGTTAACTCAAACCACCAAAACACCATACCAGATTTTAACGCCAAGAACTTCGAAACTTAACTGAATGATTGAATATAAGGAATTAATCAAAGGTTCACGTTGGTCCGCATTGGTTCGCAGCGTCATTCTTGCTCACAGCCTCTTGAATCGCTCTCAAATATTGCGCTTTCAGCAGATTCGCGGAGTAAATAGGAGAGTATGTACTCTAGAGTAAAATAGCCCTCTAGAAGCATGGTGAAACGCTCATATTCTACTCGAGAGTTACTATCTTGGAGTAAACGGTTACTCTCGGGTAACTACTCTCATCTTTACTCGGCTGTTGGTGAAACCGGCCCCTAGTGCGATAAAGCCGCGACCAAGTGACTGCACTTGTTCCTAACCTACATATAAATAAAAGGTAATGTGCGTCACACATAGACGCAAATATTACTCGATGGATTTCGCTTACATTTTCACACTTTGTTATTATTAGTACTGGGAGTGGTTTGAATTAAACCGGACATGTGGGGGCGTTGATGATTTATTCGCTTAAGTCGTCTCAAGCGCCCCTGAACTCTTCGCAGGGCGCCGCACAGTCAAGGATTAAGCGTCTTCAGTGCATACAACTATTCTGCCTCTTTCATTGTGAAACATCGGCCGGAATTATTATTTAAATCTCGGATAAGTATATCAAATTTCTCCAAGAGTGTCATAGGGAACGCATACCCTAATTTGAGAGAGAAAGTTTTAACAATTGAATATTTAACAACCATGTCCAAATCAAGACATAAATCAACCCCATTCTTGCAAGAAAGTCTTTTATCCAATAGAATTTTTGCACTGCATAGCGTAAAACGTGATCATCAATCGCATGACCAGTAATGTGTGATGTGTAATACACTGCAACAGTGTAGCATTGCTGAGGTCCACTAGCATAGGACATTGGGTTAAAAGCAATAGTAAATATGTCGATACGGTTGTTGCTGTGAATTAATGCAGCTCAAGTTGTTTTTTAATTTATTGTTTATTTGTCATGTAAAAAGGGGTTTTTATGTGCAAAACTATACTGAATTTTAATGAGATTTATTGTTTTCAATAATGTATATAATAATTTCAATAAAGAAAATAATATAATGATCTATGTTAACATAGGAGAGGTATTTTTATTTGATTTTATCAAAAGACCTTAAGCACCCATGTCACTATGTTCCCATTCCTTATGCATTTATTTAACCATAGAATTAAGATCTAAAATCATCTAAGGATACCAGAGGACCCAATTGGACAAGATCATGGCATTCTGAAAATTATAATCTTTCTAATCCTATCGAGTCCTAATTTTTACTGAGGCAGAAGCTGTACCATTCAAATGGGTGGCTGAAACATGATAAATGAATTTATTAATGAATTAAAGTCAAATAAAAATTTTGTTAATTCATAAAAATAGACTTTAAAAAATTAATGGCCAGAAGAAAGACAAAAATAAGGATAGCAACCATTCCTGAACCAGACCATAATTTCACACCGACTTAACTTTTTTATATATAACTTCCAAAAAATGTTTGGTATAATATGAGGGTTGCCTTTTATATTTCTGGATGAGAGAACAAAAACAAATATTAATCATCGAAAATAACTTTATTGTTTTTCAAAATATTCCCCATGAAGATCTATACACTTTTGCATGCGTTTGAACCAATTGTCGAAGCACTTTTGGCACTCTGATTGAGGTATCTCCAAAACATGCATTCTGAATGCAACAACCGCTTCTTCAGGTGTCGAAAAACGTTGACGTCTCAGTTTGTTTTTTTACGTCCGGGAATAAAAAGAAGTCATTCGGTGCCAAGTCAGGACCATACGGCGGATGACCCATCAAATCGATGTTTTGGGTGCTCAAAAATGCAGTTGTTTGAGTCGATGTGTGAGAGCTCGCATTGTCGTGGTGAAGAGTGATCCGTCTTCGGCAGTTGGTTTTACTGATTTCTTGGAAGACAGCTGGCAAACAAATCGTTGTGTACCACTCAGAATTGACTGTTCTGCGTTGTTCTAGTGGTACGGTTGCGACATGTCCAGTTTTTCCGAAAAAAACTGGCGACCATCTGTTTGGAAGTGCTTCGTGCGCGAACAATTTTTGTTGGATTTTGCTAATCTTGAAACACCCATACAGTCGACTGCTGTTTACTTTCGGGCTCATACGCGTATATCCACGATTCATCACCCGTCAAGATGTCATAGACGTGTTTCGAAGCACCGCGATCGTATTTTTGAGCATTTCTTTCGACCAATCGACACGAGCCTTTTTTTGAGCGATTGACAAATTGTGTGGGATCCAACGCGAACAAATTTTTTTGACAATCAAATGTTCATGCAATATTGAATGTATGCTGGTCCCACTAATGCCTAAGGTTGTCTCAATCTCACGATAGGTCACATGACGATCTTGCAATATCAGTTCACGCACAGCATGAATGGTTTTCGGAACAACAATTGATTTTGGACGACCTTCGCGAAATTCGTCTTGGAGTGAACTACAACCACGACTGAATTCACCATACCATCGATAAACACTGGTCCTTGATGGAGCTTCATCGCCAAAAATTGAATTAAGTTCATCCATGCACTGTTGCTGAGTTAATCCACGTCGAAAGTTGTAAAAAATAATCGCACGAAAATGTTCACGATTTAATTCCATTTTTGGGCCAAAATGAATCTTTTAAGTTACTGTAAACAACACAAATAGCGCTCGTATGTCAAAACGTTCTGGGTACGTATAACCTCAAAACATCCAACTTTACGATAGAGCTGTCAGTTGCCAGATTGCAACAAAGGGTTGCCAATCAGGGCATTCAATCATTGGCAGGGTTGCCAAATCCCGAAACATAAAAGGTAACCTTCGTATAACTTATGTAAGCAATAAATGTATATAACTCTAGAATAGATCTTTATTTGTTTACTTCCAGATTGAGAATGACAGATTTTACATTAAAGACATACGAATAATACATAATTAATTCAAAAACATTAGAATAACAGCCCCATGACAATCAATTACAAACAAGAAACAATGTTGATTTAAATGTACAGAACACTAACACATCTCAAAGAACACTAAAACCCATATACTTCATGTACATCATAACCCATCCCACCATACCTCTTCCTGACCATGAACCCATCTCAATTGTCTACATTTACTCCTTTTAAGAGATCAGTTTCAAGAAACTTTTAAGAATTCAGCACACTGAATTTTCAGTAGTTAATACGAAAATTTGTGACATTGTCAAGGGCATCTGCGCAACCTGCCTGTGCCTGAGCGTTAATCCTAGAGGACAATGAGGAAATTCTGTGAATCGGGTAACAAAATACTGTGGTAACTAATATATGTTCCATAGCTGCTCATTCCATTTCAATTTCATTTCTTGTAAAATGGCAATGAATATAAAAGTGTTTAACATTTCTTTCTTCAACAGAGCCTTTCTTAACTCACTGAATGAACATCCAGAATAGTAGGATATTAATATCGGTCGGGAGCCAGGGGTTTCAAATTGCCTCCTAATACACAAGTGTTTGCATTGCGTTGGAATATGAGCCCAGCAATCACCCAAATATCCACCTAATGTTTTTGCTTTTCTTTATTAATTGTGTGAAGAAGTGTGACAAAATAGTTTTGGGATAAGATACACAAGTTTTAGTCCTAAGATACATGATGTGACAATGCAAAGCCAAATAACATACTAAGGATACAAAACAAATTAAGGTTTGTTACCAGTAGGCAATTATTGGCTGTAGTAGAATTGAAAATGATTTACTGTATTTACCTGAATAAAAGATGAGTCTTTTCTAAAATATCTCAGACGAAAAATGCAGAATCATCTTATATTCACAGATTAAGCCTAGTCGGTTAGGGTTTAAGTTTTAACAATACCATTCCAAGTCACTACCAACTCGTAAATGTTACTGCAACCATATACTGTGAAGACAGTAAAAATATCATGCTTTTATTATAATTGCGTCCGTATTTTCGACATCCACTGAATTTGCTGGGTAATTCAGAGGGATGCTGGGTAATTCAGAGGGATATCTTTTTAATGATAAATAGAGAATCTCAAATAAACACCATTGTATCAAAAAACTAACATGAAAATAAATCCCAAGACATTGTTATGAAGCACGTTCTACGAGACTACGTGGAATCTTGGTTCAACGACCGGTGAGTGTGAATCTGCATTTTGAATTGTTAAAGAAACAGAGGCCAACCAGTAAGGTGAATGTTATATCTTCAGAGGTGGAGATTCTGCCCCATTAGAACATGAAATCCGACACCAAACTGAACATAGGCCAGTAGGGGTTTCTCTTTCCAAGTATCTGTAGAGAGTAGAGTACCACCCAAGTTGGGACAAGCTCCAAGCTTCCGACTGGACTCCAGATATATATTGATAGTGTAGTGGTGTGAGTAAGTGTGTATAAGGGCAGCAGAAAAAACAAGGAGGACGAAGTAGTGATAGGGTGTGGTCCTGGCCTCTCTGTTAACACACCGCTATGAGATTCACCTGATATTCATTGTAGCAACGAAATTACTGATCAGAGCTGCAGGCTGCTAGAATTCTCCTCCAGACCGTGGCTGTATTCATCCTAACTATGTAATTAGTGTCAAAAATCTGTGACCGTCACTGTCGGGAGTCAGAACCTAGGCTCTCCCAGTCACACGCACTGCACTGCCACAGTTGTTGCCCTGAGCGATCTCAGCCGGTTTTGGAATGGTAAACATGAGTGGTACCATCTTGCAAATAATTAATTTTGAACATTCCCAAAATGTTACCATAAGAGAAATGTTTTGAAGAAATTGCAGCACTAAGTGAATGACCTAATCCCAGCAGCTCGCAAACAAGTTGACAGTGGGAGTCGTCCTTAAATACTCCAGAGGCCTAAGATGTGAAATTTGAATTAAGACAAGCACGTGAATTACTTTGCCTGTACATTATCTCATATTGCGCTGTATTTTTTTATCTTGTGCATTTACTACCAAAGTGAAAAATTTGGTTAAGCTTACTACGTTTTTCGAGAATATATCATGTAGAATGTAATGTAAAAAATAGGGGAAGTGATGTTTTGTTACTGAACAGAGTACAGGCAAAGTAAATTTGCATATCTACGCAAGTTGGAAAAAGTACTATTGACACGTTAATCTACAATCATCTCTATCACAGATGAAAAGATAATCATTTGCGCCACTTAAAAGCAAGTGAAAAGTAACATTTGATTTAAGTTAATTACTTTATTAATTCTAGATGTAAGTCCATTATCAATTAAAACAATTATACATACTGAATTATCTACCCCTCACCACACTTAAGCAATCCACAACATAAAACAACAGCTTCCCTAAGTAAGAATGTCACGCAAGTCATGCTTTAAAAAAACTGGTTTTATTTATGCTTTCTATTAGAGATCAACTATGAATTTCCGTTATCCATGACCATTTTCCCCGGACATCACCCCAGGTAATGGAGATTCTACTATAATTCATTTTGGTGTCTTTATTACCGTTTTTGGAAATGCTTTCATGTTTCTTTCATAAATAATATTAGTTTAAACATTTCCCAAATTACACTTAAAAAGAACTAAAATGTTTTCAGGCATGCTGCCTGAAAAAAATGCTTACCTGGTCCCGCATTTTTATAGCAGCTCGGTAAAAGATGGTGTCACGCGAGTTGTATGCCATACAATTGCTGATCATTAGATTGAAATCTGCTTCCAATGCATCCAGGTTCGAGTATTGGAATGATTGTGCCTTCACACGCATTGTAGACAGGTCCATGGGATTTTTCACAACTTCAGCATAGTCAGGAACCTCTGAGGGATCCACTGGCTCTGAGAAGATGTCCCCGGCATCCCTGGACTGAATCATATCCAGCAGCCTCAACATCAGCCACTCTCGTGGACACAACTCCAGGCGCAAGCACAGTTCTTTGCTGATTGCCAGAAACAAAAATTTCGAAGATATATTTGAAAGTAAGTACTTCAATGTAGACTGACAATGATAAAATCAAATTTGCATGCTTGAGAAAATTTGAATTTTGAAATGAATTAACATTAAAAATATTTCATAACATTTCTGCATAATAGAATCAAATTCATCAATTAGATCTTACAAAGCAGCAATGGTTAACAGTATGAGGTTTTGGCTTAAGCCTATGGGTCAATAGGAGAGTTAAAGAGAAGAGAAAAAACATAACATTACAGAATAGCCTAAAAAAATATTTTAGTAACGTCCTAAGACATCACGATGAACCAAGATATTTAGAACTATACTACATAATAAAATGGAGAAAGTAAACTAATGGTGCTACAACAGCACGTATTTTCTTACTTTATCTTTTGCAATTCTCAAAAATCTTTTGCAATTTTCAAAAATTCAGAGAGCTAAAGGAAAATAGAACCTGTGCCATATTTATAAGCATTCTTTGCACTATCTAAGGAAAAAGAAGAAAAAGAAGAAGGAAGAAAAGAAGAGGAAGAAGAAGGGAAAAAATGGGGGGGGGAAATTAGTGCCGTTTTTGTGAAAATCTTATAACGGCCTTCATTTCATGCAAAACTAACCATCTTCAGAAAAAATTGTACATAATTTACTTAAACGTCTACTTTTGTCAGATTTTTTTCCAAAAAAATCTCCATGTTCAATACTGTAGTTGTAAGAAGCGCTGAAACTTTTTTATTGTTGCAATTTTTGAGAATTCTTTTAACTTTGAAAATTTAGAGAATTTAATGCAAATTGCACCAGCACAAGAGTATTTTGTTCTATTTGAGGATAAATCTTAATCAGAAAATTTGTTCTCATTTTTGAGAAAATTTGGAAATTTGTTAAGGCTTCATGTAAAGAACCCCTCAGAAAGAAAATATCCATTTCAAATTCAAGTGGTTGCAACATCAGCCAGATCAATCGCAGAATATCAATTTCGATAAAAATCCTACAAACAGTTTAACCGCTAATGTTGTTTACAGTCAAACAAACGAATCGCTGAAAACTCAATTTTTCAGTATGAACGCCCTGCAAAACAAGGATTTTAACTACTCAATGTATTGGAGGAAGTTACTAACTACATAAGAGGAAGAATTATTATTCTTTTTTTCTGGAATGTACATAATATAAGTTTTTCAGTCAAAGAGGCCATTTTTCTGCTCCAGCTTTACAATACTTTCTCTGAACTACAAGTAATATGTGAATAAGTAAAAGAGTAGAGAGAAATTAGAGAAAAGAAGGATGGATGATTGATGGGAGAGGTAGATGCACTTCACTTAATTTATCTTCTATTTACAATTAGAAGATAAATTAATTTCAGTTCATTTCTATTCATAAAACATACATATTCCAAGGCATGCTGAAATGATTTTGTTATATACTTACATTTTTGTAAACTCCTTCTTCAACTTCTCTCTCTTCCGAACCAATTCACACAGCAACCGTGCCCGCTCAAGGTCCTGACGTAGACACTGCCAGAACTTCAACTGGCGATACAATTCCCCCTACACCACAAATTCTTATTCATATCAAAATCAAAGAACCCAACCCACCCAGACCATTGTTTAACAAAAGATACTGCAACTCAAAAGAGTAATATAATAACATAAAACCAACCCAGTAAACCATTCAAAATTACTTAAAACAAAAACAATGAGGAAAGTACACTCTTGACTAAATTAGAAAATATTTACTTTGAACCTCAATATTTATACGAAGATCACAAGCTTAAAATAAAAAAAATTGTAACGTTAATTACCATAAGGTAAATGGTAAGAACAGACCATAAGCTCTTTCACTAGAATGTAATTTATTTATTACACTATGACTATAAACTCTTGTTTTAGTTCTTTCACACACAAAAAAGACTCAAAAACAAGATTGTCTAATTGGATCTGTCTTGTAAAGCCCTTCATTCACATTTCTGAGACAATGAATCTCTGAGCTCTCTTTAAAAACATTTATATACAGTGTCATATTCTAATCCAAAGTACTTAGAATTATTCTTTCATTTTTGGCAATGTAAAATGAGAAAGCATCATAAAAACAAGTGTTTTAGAAGGAAAATCTCATGGTCAGAAAGAAAATAGTATATAAAGCAATCAAGTTGGAATCAATCAAGAAGTTGAAACAAAACCTATAGATTCTTATCACTGACAATTTCAAAAAGCCTTGTTTTGTATGTTGTTCCTATAAAATAACAATACATTTGGCAATTATACATTGTAGAAATTTTACTGAAAAATTACATTTTCCATTTATAGCATTTCAAACATATTTTGACCGCAAATTGATAAAAAAGTCAAATTCAAAATCCTTGCTTACAAACTTATATCAAAACTGAAAATACTCAAAAGTAAAACACAAAATAAGTTCAGGAAAATAGTTGTTTTTTTTAATGCCAAGATGAGAAAAAACTAGAATCTGAGCATTTGCTGTCAAAATTTTTCATCCAAGTATCAAACATCACGATTCCTAGATAATCTTACTTCAAGGGAAATGTTTGATCAAGAACAAAAACGCCTTCTCGACTCAAACGGTTAAAAAGGATCTTTCTGCATTTCTATGCACATGTAGAATGTTTTGAATACCTTCTCTCTCCAATACAGTAAAATTCCATTTATAAGTTTTGCACTGATACATTTTACACATTTATGCATTGTTGTTTATAAGTCACTGCTAAATTCCTATACTTCCGATAAATTATTTGAGATATGCATTTTAAGTTATTTCATTTTTCACACTTCTGTCCAACAAAAGTCCTGACTATATACTGACATAGTGACCGGTAAGTGAGAAAGATTTTGTCATCCTAAACAAGCCCAAGGTTTTGTAATCAGGTAATTTAGGTTTGTTCGTAGGCAAAGCCTGGCAGCCTTCCACTGGAACCTGAGAGAAACAATGAAGAATGAACACAACCAGAGGGGTTTTAGGATAATGATGCAAGTACTCACTAGCGTATCTATATCTTTGTGAAAAGTTTGTCAACATTCCACAGCAAACATCTGACCTATCTGTACAAAATACTTGGAAATCAAGTTAAGTAGGCGATCACTGGGTAGCTATCGCAATTTGAGGGGAAAATATATACTTTCAGTGTAGTGAAAAGCAAATGGTCTAATATTAGATTATTTTCAAATGTGAGAGTAGAGGCCCATTCAAAATGCAAACATAACCATAAGCAGAGCTTTAACATAAAAGTTAGGGCTAGCATAAGCAGACCCATTCACAATGCGTTCGAACAAGCATAACACGTAAGACGTTAAATTAAAAGCTTGCAAGCTTCAAGCTTCTGAGCTTATGCTTGAGTAAGACATAAGAAATGAACCAATCAGAGTACGTTAACTCGAAGTCAAGTATTGAAGTCCATATTCAGATATGTTTTTCTCACTTATACATTTCTTAACTCCCCTGAAAAATTTATACATGCAGTTTTACTGTACTTCTTTGAATTATATATTGAATTATTTTAAAATTTAACATTGCTGGCGACAGTTTTGAGCAGTCAAAGCAACAGCAATTACAAAATAGAATGAAATCAGATGAGTCAGCTCAAATTAGATACCCATTGCAAAATGAAATTTTGAATATATCTTTTCATTCAAAAGAAAAAGAATAATAGGAACGAACAACGTGTGCTAGAATTTACTTTGAATGGATGTTTTGCACAAAAGTGAATACCACAAAATTATGGATCAATTGTTCTTACGGCAGTATTTTTGGGCTCAAAAATCTTAAATGCAGGTTACTTTAAAAAACGGGTTCCACTAAAACGAGGTTTCACGGTATACATTTCACAGCAAATACTCCATTTCAGAGATTCCAATGAAAGAAATAAGAGACTGTACCTGACACTTTATATCAAGGTAGAAAAAGTCGCAGAATGCAAAACTGTGTGCGTGAAGGACAACTTACAGCATCACTCACCACCTCCTGCAGTGGGCGGGTATCATCACGCCTGGCCAAATGTGAACTTTGTAGCCGCCGCAGGAGAGGGACACCATTGCGAAACTGGCGTTTAAGAGTCCAGTACGCTATTAGCCTTTGTATCAACTGGCTTTTCTTTGGAAGACTCACAAGAGATGCAATTTCCTGAATCCTGCGCAAATAGAACAGCTTGTAATTTATTACTTTAAACTTCAAGAAAATCAAAAGTATATTTTTTAATACTAGTAATAGAATAAATTCACTGCGAATTTTTATAAATTAGTCCACAAATGCTGCAATAGTTTACTGATATAACAAGATCAGATCATAATTTTACTGCAAATAATAAATACAGAGGGGCTTCAAAAAGTTTTGAAAGTGAAGTCTGCAATGTTCAACGAGTATCATGTTTGGATTACTGTGGTTTGAAATCTGTGAACTTTCTGCTATAAATTCGTGTCAGTGCAAGTTTAATCCTGCACAGTCTGAATCAACTATGCCTCAGAAGTTAAGTGTAGTGACACACACCTGGTGTAAAAACATGGATTTCTCTATGCACAATGTTCAATTTTACATATTCACCCACTACAAGTTAGGTGAAAACGCTAAGAAAATCCGTGACTACTTGAAAGCAGCTCATGGGGACCAAGTGTGTTCATCTGATACTTTTGCATGATGGATTTGTTCAAGTGAGCATGGAAGAGAGAGGTTGAAAGATGACCCACATTCTGGGCCACCTAGGGAAGTTGTGAACAAGAGAACAATTCACCATGCAAGGCAGTTAATGGAAAAAAATTGTCATGTCACAGTGAAAATGTCAAATACGGATGTGCATGATCTTGGTTGTCTGGGTGACGCTGCATTGAAGGCGGTGTTGCCGACGTTTTGACCTTGTTGTGGTCTTCCTCAGGGCTGGTATGATACCAGTACATAGATTTAAGCACATCACTTGCAAAACTTTTTCAATTCCCCTTGTAATTACAATTAATAGTAAGTGATGGTATCATGATGGTATTATTTTAACTAAAACCTTATTTAAAAGTAAAAACCAAATATATATTTTTTCATAAGTATACTTCAATTAAAATAGAGTGACTTTTGACCAACTCCATGAGGTTATCCAATTGGGAGCTTCCATTACGTCTTAATTTTTGGTATTGAAGCTCCTGATTGGATAATTACTTCCCAGCTAATTGAACATCAGAAGTCACTTCATTTAAATCTGAGAATACACTTGCATACACATTCCAAATATAAGAAAACTCCAGAGGAAATAAAATATAAGAATAAAATTAAAAAAATATTAAAGAAAAAAAGGAATAATAAAGAAGAAACAATAAAGAAATAAAATCCAGAAATAACCTTTCTGGAGGAATTGTTGGGATAGAAATAACAGGTACAGAGGATCGTTTCTTGGCCAACAATCTTCGGGCCTTTTTCATCTTGTCTCTGCCACTCCCTGGACTGCTGTTGCCATCTGAACAAGGCGATTGCGTTGACGGAGGCAACCTTGGCCTCGCATCAGCATCAGCAGGAGTATGAGTGTCACAAAAGGCTGTTTTCTGAACTAATACTGGTCCTGGATCCAAACCCACAGCTGCAAGGAAAACTTTCTCAATGACACATGAATGGTAAAAAAAGCACTCTATAACAAAGGAATAAATTTATCCAGATGAAACACTAAGAATAAAGATGATCAATCAACTTTCTGAAGGAATTGTTGGAATAGAAGTAACAATATTTTTTGTTCTATGATCTCCAAGCATTTTCATCTTGTTTCTGGTATTTTCTTCTTTCAATTCATGTTTACAGAATGTGAATCATTAGAAGTTTATTTGGTACTAGTGGAAATCATTTATAAAAATAAATGATTTGTTGGAACATATTACCTTTCCATCTAAGGTAGGATACCTGTGTGCAGGTACAAAATATACAATATTATAAAGTGGAACATTTGTAACTGGTAATTTAAATAGCAATTTAAAAAATTAAAAAAAAATTAGTAATGTCTGTATAACATGAACAACCAGTGTTATTGAGAGCTAATTCAGGCACTTCTGAAAACTGAAAGTATGACCGTCTATGAATAGCAAAATACTTTTCCAATATGAATCAGAAGAAAGCAGGATAATAATGAATCTAATTCAATTATATAATCTCCACTCTACATAATAACTATTCCGAACTTCACATCACAAGCTGAAAAGTTTTGTTTGCGTTTTTTAACTTTGTATTAACAATGTTTTCGCACAACCTCTCAGCTGGCATTTCTGCATACAGTACAACAAAACATATAAATACTGATATAAACAAGTTCATTTATGCCTCACAAAGAAAGTTTGTGTCAAGAAATTTCGCATCGTACCAGTGCTCGTATCTCTCACTGTGTCCATTTTCATGTACAGTCCAGCCTGCTGGGCACATGTCACATGGAAAGCTGCATAGCAATTCGTCTTGTGGCACTGGATGCATGCTCCAACACCTCGCTGTTTACAAATATAGCAAGTAAGCTTCCATCTCGCAGGGGGAATAGTCTCAATACTGTCAATTGGTTCTAGAAACACCTGAAAAATAAGTGACAAGTTAAATTATTTCCCGGCAGTAGTTTTTGCTCTTTCTATCATATCCTAAACCAAAATGTGTTTGCTTGATTTGTAATGAACTTACAACTTTCAAAAATTTATTTCATGTCTACTTAGATCAAATGATACTTCCTAAAGTAAAGGCAAATGTGTTAAGAGAAATATGAGAATTGTTGGTTTCTTTTAAAATATAGATTCTTCAAAACAATTTCAGTCAAACAAGAATAAGTTGTTGTTATTGTTGTTTTAATATTTCATTTGAACTATTGGGTCATGTAGCGACCACTGTGCTTGTTTACATTGGGGGTAACTGTAGGGGAACACGACACATAAGGACAACACAAGTACATAGAAACACCCATGCCCGAGAAGGGAATCAAACCCATGACCCTTCGAGCCGAGACAGCAACGGCTCTCCAGCATTAGTGACCTTGGCTATCCAGGCCGGAAATACATTTGTGCTCCTTGAACTCTAATATAGTTTATTCCCAATTGTGTACTGGTAGCCATTCAAAATTAAAAGTTTATTTTTTTTGATTGGCACAGATTAGCTGCAAAAGCATAATAACCAGTAATGATGATAATAACCAGTGTCACCGAAGAGTTGGCATTTGAACAGATTTTAACAAAACAATTATTTATTTACTTCTTTATTTAAAAGTATTTACAGGCAACAGTACAACTGGTGTAAATGACTGCAACTGAATCATCGCTAACAAGGAATTTTAGAAATAGCAAAGGTTAATGATTTACAAAAATACAAATAGCATTTAAAGTTACAAAAGTTGCAAAGGCCAAAAGTTACAGTAGTTTTAATTTCATGTGAGTTTAACTCGACAATAGTAGCAATATTACAATCATAGTTATAGTGTCCGTTTAGAATCTTGTATGTTTCAACCATATCGCCCCACTCCCTTCTTGTTATCAGCATTGGAAGCCCAAGTACAGTTAGTCTTAGTTTAAATTTATAAGATCTATAGAAATACGTGTCGCCCTTCTCTGAACTTGTTCTAACAAATTAATGTCTTTGATAAGGTAAGGGTTCAAAATCGTTTAACCAAACTCAATAGTAAGTTAAGTTTTATATAAAGTTATTAGTTTTATATAATTTTTTATGTAAGTGTAAGTTTTATATAAAGTTGCGAACACGTCGCTTCTGATGGTGTTGAAGGCTTTGTGGAGGAGATAAATTGCTTTACTAGCCTTTTTAGGGATGTAGGATATGTAATTTCCCCATTTAAATCGTTTGAATTTTTATTTCCACTTAGTTTCGTTTAGTGGTATCATCCATGTTTCTGACCCTTTCTACAAATCATCCAGATTATCCTGAACTGCAGGATGAAAGCCCAGGGGGGCTTGTTCCTAATTAAGCAGGAATCTTGAAATATTTCAGACTTGCAGGTGTTCCACCTCAATCCACTTCTTCTTGGTCTTCTTATATCTCTCTAACCAAGAGGTTGATATTTTAGGGCAGCTTTTGGAAATTATTCTCCTTCCTTTCTTATAATATGTTTCAGCCATCTTTTCTGGATCTTTATGCTTGTTGTTTTCAATATTTTTCTTATGCCTCCATTTCACTGTCCATCCAGTCTAGTATAGCCAAAGACATGTCTTAGGAACCTCATCTGGGCTGCTTTTAGTGCTTGGCTATCTCACTGTTTTAGGATCCAGGTCTCATGTTTCTCAGGTGACTGAAGGGAAAATAACTATAAGTGGGAAAAACGTATAACTGAAATTGAATATTATGAGCAAAACAAAAACTCAACTCTTTTGCATTGGCATGCTCCGCCCTTGGATCGATGTTAGTTTCAATTTATTTAGTCAAAAGAACAGTAAAACTGTATGTAATGTATGGGAGAGAAATACCCTCTGCGCAGGCTTTTTTGAGCTCCAGAATATCTTCCCAACATTTTAACTATAAATAGCTGAATGATAAATAAAAGCTTCAAAGAAGCAAAATTAACAACTTTTGGAAACTTAGACAATTTTGGTCTCACGTTATTAAAAACTTGTTTGCGTCAGAAAACAAACTGCAGATTTTTTTGTTTTGTTTTTTGTTTTACTAACAAAATAGTCACCCCCAACTCTCTTCCTACCCCAATTTGCTTTGTTATGTCCTTCCCAAAATGTCATTTAATTATTCTGCTTATTCTATTATATTTCAAAATTTTGTATTGCAGGACTTGGGAGTTTTGTCCAAAGTCCTGGCTTAAGTATTTGAATGTTGAAACTTGCTCTATTATTTCTCCTTTGATGACCACCTTCACTCTTCTTCCTTGGAAGGCCATTGATTTTCATGTCAATAGGTCATTGCTATTTGTTCAGTTCATATGGCACTATTTGGAGTATATAGTCTGATTCAGGCAAAATTATTTGGTCACCTGCAAATAGGCCTATTTGTATAGTTTGTTTTTTGTTATGTTGAAAGCCTTGCCTTATTGACTTCTAGCATTCTTTGATGAGACTATTGGCATAAATATTGTAGAGGTTGAGTGATAGGTCGCATCCCTCTCAGTCCTGTTTGTATGAAGCAATTTTGTGATTGTCGCATTGTTCATTTTTATGGTGATTTTTGAATCCGTATGGTGTTTTAATTCCTTTAATAATTTCTTCTGGTATTCCTTCTTCTGATAATATTCTCCACAGTTTAATCCTGTTCACCAGATCAAAAGCATTTTCAAAGTCAATGAATATCACGTATGTTGGTAAGTTTCTTTAATTTTTCTTTTTTTTTTTTTCTAATATAGTTTGCTTGTCCTTCCTGCACATTGTCCTGCACTTTTCACTGATTATTCATTCTATTTCTTAACAGTTAGAAAATAATTTTGAAAAGTTGGGTAGTAGTGTCTGAAGTTGTTGTAGTCTATTTTTGTTCCTTTCTTATGAATATTTGTTACCAAACGTGTTCGCCATTTAGTTGAGGTAAGATTCTCTCTCCCCATTTTTTTCTCCATACTTGACATGTTCTGTGTTAATTTCATCTATTCTAGGGCTTTTTCTGTTCATGGCTTTTGTAAGTGCTTGTTCAAGTTCATCTCTTGTTATTTCTTCCTCTGGTTGATTTTCCACAGAGGTCGTGTTTACGTTTGATATGTGGTTGTCCTTGTTCCACAATTTTGTATAATGTTTTATATACTCTGTTATCAGGTCTGTGTTCACTTTGTACCTTGTTTCAGTCCCAAGCATTCTTAATATTTTAAGGCCAACTCTTTGAGGTCCAGTGTTTCTCCAATTATTTTACAAATTTCCCCCAGTGTTCTATTTTTATTCTTCTTGTTTCTTTCCTTGTTTTTGCTTTTTATATACAATGTAGTCCTCTTGTTTCTGTGCCAGCAGGAATTTCTTATAAGCTTTCTTGTTTAGAATGATTTCTTGTATTTCTTCATTCCAGGATCTTACCCATTTCGCATTTCTTGGTCTTGTCTCAACTCTCAAGCTTCCCTTAGCTGCTTCCATTGCTTGGTTTAGAGCAGTCCAGTATGTTTTGTATGTTCAACTTTTGTAGTTTATTCTCAAGTCATTCCTCATGTAAATATCTAACAGATGTATCCTTAACAAATGATGATGCTGATGATGATTTTCAAGTCTTTTGAATGTAGCACTTCTTTTCTAATATTTGGTTTCCTTGAACCCAAGTTTAATGCCAAAAAATGTTTTGAATTCCATTACTTTTACTCTGACACTTTCCCCCCCTTGTCAGTTACAACAAAAGGGTGTCGCCATTCCCTGTTAAGAAACTAGTAACACAAACAATTATCCTCAGCTCTTTTTTGCCTCAGGGTTGCCTTCAAGATTAACACTTTCAGTCCTATGCCCAGGCATGGCAAATCTACCATTTTAATTCCAGCAGAAAGAGTCTGCGTGTAATCCAAATTTTACATACTCTAAGATTTGTTCAGTCTTTGGATCCGTGGAAGAACTACCACACTGACGTTACTTGCAAGACTGATTATCAGGACTTGTTTAGATTTGATACAGAGAGAATGTAGAGTGGTCATCAGAATACCTGCAAGGTGAATCCATAGAAATCAGTGGTTGCTCTGAAGAATGTTCAAAGACTTGAAATTTTCCTGTGTTGCAGAAATGTTCCAGGTTTCCAAATTAGAATAGCAAAGTTATAGGTGTTCATCGTTTCATAGTACAGAAGACAATACCAAAAGTTATGCAAAAAATAAAAGATAAATCTCATATTTGGATAAAATTTCCAGAATGCAATGAAGCAGATATTGCACAGGCAGAATGGGCTCAGCCTTTTAACTTCCCAAGTGCAACTGGTACTAACGACTCCTCACATACGACTTGTGAAACTGTGTGTACATGGGGATGAATATCTCAAATGCAAGAGATTTACTCCAATGAATTGTCAATGTTAGGCCTATGGAAATGAACCCTATGAAAATTCATGATTATATTTAGGAATGTAATTAATAAAATAAATTTAAATTCAGATAAAAAGTGTCATTTTATCTTCTTGATACACTGGGCACTTTCTCAAAGGCAGGATTCTATTCTCTTGCTGTTGGATCAATTCTCCCCCACTCACCTTCAACAACTTTTTTCTTTGTTTCATGTTGCTTTCATACTAGATTTTTCCTTTACCTCTGCTTTCTCACTTTATATCCTCTTTTCACTTGCAGCACTGTTACAAATTTTCCACAAACCTGATCCTACTCACTAATAATCACAGTGTATGCAGATTCCTTTGATTGTTTGAAAGCTGTGATTTATTTAATATGTTATATTTTTCAATGATTTTCACAATTCACATTTGAGAAACGTAATAGTCTTTCTCAGATTTCTCATCTAAGGCATTCAATTGTTTTGTATAACACACTAATCAATTGAATCAGCTCAGTGAAACTAACCTTGCAAATTTTAAAAATTCTCTAACACGTAATTACTTATTTTCCCAGCATTTACTACCTAGTAAAAGACCTACTTCAAACTTGAAGAAAATACTAGTTTTTCACACTACGCATAGACTCCAACCAAGGAAACCTACATTTTCAATTATAAATTGCGTAATAATATTGTATTAATAAGTACAGTTTTGGGGGGGGCAAAAAAGAAAGGGCTGTATTCAAATTAATAGCATACAAGATGCTCAATCAGGCTTTAACGTGGTATGAAAGATCCAGAAATGAAAATGTTACGAGTAGCTGAAATATCAGTTAATACACAACATCAGCTGAACAATGACAGTCAAAACATTTCAACAGGGACATTCTAATTTTCTGTTAAAATTTCATCAAAGCAAGTAACGCAACACTGAAAGATAACTATGAACATAAAAACTTTGTTTCTGAAAATAAACAAAACCAGCATATCATATATGCCTCAAAATCCTTACTGTATTGGCAAAACGGACTTCTGGAATCCACAAGGCACAAACAACATGAGCCCAGTGGCCTCGGTCAGTCTGTTTAAAAGCCCCTCCATTGTTTGGACAAAGAACACAATCCACAGCACGAGACGGAGACTGAAGGCAACGGCGACAAAGCCATTGACCCTCTGGAATGTAAGGGACACCATAACAGTCCTGAAAGCAATACATTGTTGCCATAAATCTGCATAAAAAAACACACTTAAGAATAGAGAATAAAAATATAATACTTGTATAGGAGGAATGTTTCAAAATGGGATTCCCAATTTCACTAGCAGCAACATTTAACCACAGTGAAATTTGACAAATTTGCCTTTGAGTTTGAATGTAGTATATACAAATTGCATACATTTTTAAAGAACCAAATCACACCAAAATAATACATGTTACTTTCATTGCATAAAAATGAATTTGAATTAAAAAGAAAAAGCACAATTCTAAGCAATAGGAAAAAAGTATGCAAGTAAATGAGCAGTAGTAAATGAACAAACATTAGTATATAATTAGCTACAATATATTTGAACATGCAGATCCTCAATTGTAAAATAAACCGAATACCTGGTGCACAGCCAGGTTGCACATATCACAAAACAGAATCACATTAGAATTCTGACATTCTCCATCCATACAAATACAGCATACAGCATCGTCATCAATAACAGCTGGAGTAGATCCATCGCCTGTTTTCCCATTACTCTGCATCTGCAATTCACATTTTCTAGTAACATTTTGTTTCTTATCAAAAATTATAATAATAATAATAATAATAATAATAATAATAATTATTATTATTATTATTATTATTATTATTATTATTACTATTATTACTATTACTATTATTACTACTATAACTATTACTACTATTACTATTACTATTATTATTACTGTTACTATTATTATTATTATAATAAACTCTAAACCTTTATGTTCAAATATTTGAAGTTATTTTAATTCAAGATTTAAAAATATCATTCTCAATTATCAAAATAAAGCTTTAAATAATTCATAAACATTAAAAGCATTTTTCAAAATTAAATTAATAAGGAGAAAAAAAACAACAACAAGTAACACTACCACAGCACATACCCTCTCATAATATGAAAAGAGGACTCAAAGTCATAAAATTGCAACTTAATTCTTTAGCCATCCCATGAAACACTTCTTTCAGCAAAGAAATGCACGAGACTTGCATTTGCAACTTTCAAAAATTTAAACATAGAAAGGGTTTTAATAAACATCTATTGCTCTTCTCAAGAGAAAAAAAAATCTGGAAAATACACAGATGCCAGATATATCCAATGTACATTTCTGGTTCCTACAAGGATGAATATTTGTCTGCTGAAGATTTGTCTGTTGCTCAATAAATCAGATCCACGTATTTACCAGTGTATCATGAGCAATATTCGACTTAAGTATTTGTTAAATTGCATGCATTTTGACAACAAAACAGATAGAAGTCACAATTACAAGTTCAATCTGATTTGTGGACCCTGGACATGCTTCATTTCAAATTGTACTACAAACTATACACTACATGAATTTTGTACAACAGATAATTAGCTACTGGGATTTTGTGGACACAGCCCATTTAGGGTGAATATTAGATCAAAACTTTACAAAGAGGTGCACTATCTCTTCATTTATAGGAAAAATCACAAAATTTGGTTCACTAGAAAACTCAAAAATCTTTCAAAACAAAAACCCTTAAGTGTTTTAAATAGTATAAAGATATGCTACGCGAGTAAGAAAGCAATCCAATATTTAGAGTTGTCTTTTTTGCTTCGTTATAAAATTTTATTTTGCAAAAATATTTTTAAACATTTTATTATAGTGGTAGAAATGAAAATAATTTTGAAAATCCAATGTTGTACCGAATACAATATGAGACTTGTGATGTTGCAAACTAAGGTGGGACCGCAAGAAGGTTAAGCATGCTTTCCTCAATTCTACCAAAACATTGAAGAAAAATTTGGAGCTTTTTTCGAAAATAACGTATACATTTTTTTAAGTGCGTAATTACACCCAAAAACAAATTTTATGTTCAAAAATTGTAAATTTTACTTGACATTAATTAAAAATCTTTTTCAGAATTTTTTAAAAACTTTGATGAACAGATTTTATAAAGAAAAGTTTTCAAACATGTTGCAGGAAGAGGGGATAAAAAAAATTGAATCTTTTCAATTTTCACAATTTGAGAAGTTTTAATAAAAATTGGACTTGTACTACTTTTATGAGCCTACTTCATTCTATTAGAGCAAAACATTTACAGTAAAAATTTGGGACTATTTTAGAGAAAATTTTGAAAATGTCTTCAGGGTCCCCTCAGGAATGTTAAGAACCCACAAAAATTGAAAGATATCTCTCATTTAAGGGGCCACAAGGGCAACAACAATCCCCAAAATATATTTCTGTCAAAATCTTGTGCAGCATTAGAATACAATAAGTATATGAGAAAGTTAAAAATAATAATATGGAAAGAAAATTTCCATGCTTTCAGCAGATAACTTTCTAAGGTATGATCCTAACGAAAGAAGAAATGGAATGAATGGAAATGGAAAAATTAATGAAGATAGGCAGGCAACATGAAAAGTTAAAAATGCAAGAAAATTCACCTGGAAATAGGATTCTTTCTCCAATCTGTCCATGAGCAATTCAAATGTGTCCACAGGAACCTCGCACAGACCGGCTGTAGCCCGTCGCTCATTGATGATGGACAGCCAAGCAGCATCTTCCTCGTCCATGTCATATTCCACCTCCCCATCCAGTTCTTCTGCAGAACGCTCGATGAACCTGTCCCAAGGAACACTTCATCACGGATGGGACTCTTATGATTCACAAACATAATTTGTACTTTTAGGAAGTAATACAGAAGAGCCAAATATTATGAGGTAAAAAAAGAGAAGGAATACCATATGAAAAATTAAACTGTAACAAAGTAAGATTGTAACATGCCAGAAATAAGACTAAGTGACTGAGTCTGGCCTCTAAAAGTAATAAAAAAAATATGCCCAACATATTTCAAAAAATCCACTTGTAAATAAAAATTAATTCTGTATTGCATACATGTGTTTGGCAACTTAACAGCACTGATAGCTGTGGCAGAATCTGCTCTGTGCAAGGATTATAAGTTTGAATCCTGCAAGCATGTTTAAACCTCAAGATTGTGATATAGCAGGAAAAACAAACCATCTCTTATTCATATTATCATCTACATAACTATTCTCCATTAAACAATAGCCCAGTACTATTTGTCTGTCACCAATATTCCATTAGGGATATGGCAGAGAAGAAGAATGGATTAAGATCAACTCTTCACAATTGATGACATCCTATTCCACCAAGAATGTGTGGATAGGCATAAAACTTGAAATATGAGGTCAATTTGAAAACTTCCAATTTTTGCTAACTTTTCAATATTAAAGAGTTGTCAGTCACATGGCAGCAATCTAGAATGGCTATAGGTTATATAGTTAATTTTTAACTCTTTTCTGTCTAAATACAGAAGGTTAACAACAATATACATATAAAGATGGCATGTAAAAATACACTCAAAAAGTAGATGTAATTACATAGATCAGAAAGCAATTTTTGGAGAATCCTCTCAAACAGCTAAGCATCACACTAATCAAAATGAAAAATTATATTCTCAGAATTTTAACGAAGGCAGAAAAACTGTGATTAAATATATCAATATCCAGATTGTTTACACTTTTACAATTCCTGAAAACCCAATTTTTTTATGTTTAGCTGTGGAAGAAATCCCCAACATTGATTATTCCCTACCATATCCCAATAGGGATTTTCCCTTGCATCTATAGCAGCAACCTGCTTCACTTAGCCTTCTGTTCAATACAGTACTGGATTTGTACAAAAGCAGATAGTTGTGGGTACATGATGCTCAGGGCACATCACTTCCAACTAGGGAGTTTTGGAACCTTGCCTTCATAGAAACTCCTGAATGTCTTTGAGGGCTTCCTATGGGACAGCTGACTTAATCCAATACCAAACACATTAAAAAGACATCACAAAGCCATTGGTTAAAATTAGCTCTTGTATTATAAACAGACAAGGAATGTCTCCTCGGATTTCATCTTCACAATCTCACCTGATATACGCATTTGGCCTAGGAGGAGCATCACTTATGTTGTATGAATCCAAAATGGTATAACAAGGTTCTGGAAGATTCACTTTTTCTTCTGCAGGTGGAGCAGGGATTGTCTGTAATTATTGAAATATACAGAACATCTAAAAGTATATTTATATCCACACAGCAAAATACTTAACACAAACAGAAAAATCTGACAAAGTCAAGATTGTGGTATTATAAAGTTATTTGTATATTTATGAATGGAAATGTCCACTCACAATAGAATAAAATAGCAGTGGTAGTGAACATAATTAAGGTTAAAAACACATTAGAAAGATATTACTTACATTGAAATACTACGATAGCATGGTAAGTTTTCTAATTAATTACATACACAGAACTTGTTTCCAAATAATTAACATTGTACTCAGATATGTTATACCAAATAATAACTTATTTCAATATATTTTTACAAATCATATAAAGATGTGGGTTCATATTTCGTATAAATTTTCAATAGAGAGTAATGATATAAGTTTGAAATAAACCATGATACTAAGTACTATTCAATAATAGGGTTGGAAAGTCCCACTGATATACTACACTAAAATGTTGAAATGTTTCTAATTTTCAAGTAAAAATATTGAAGTTTTGAAATTAAAATAAATTTGGACACTTGCATAATGAATAAGTATTTTAAGACAAACACAAATAAAGGCATACAGGAGAGAAAATTCTTCTGTTTTATAAAAAAAATGTAATTATTGAACTTCATAAATCTCTAATACACATTAAGTTACTAGAAACAGAATCAATTCAATGGACTAACCAAATCTACAGGAGTAATCTGTGGATTTATAGGCACTAAAACTGTAGAAATAGGCAGGCAAAATAGGCTTTTAAAAATGTAAAATAGGCACTTAAAAACATAGCATTCAAAAATGTAAAATTGGCATTTAAATAGGCACTATAAATTTTTCTTATCCTTATTTATCTAATTGTTTAGCAAGTTTCTGAAAGTAACATAATATCGTTGGTTATATAATGGAATGTTTGCTTTCATCACTATTCTGACAAATCTTCTTGGAAAACCTTTCTATCATTGTCAGGGAAATATGGACAAAAAAAACCTGGATCGCAAATTAAATACATTCTTGGCTGTCCAGGATGAGACGTGTCTCAATCAATTGTGCTGATGTTTCAGCCATCTCGCTGTGGCCTTTTTCAGAGCTATACTGCCACAAATTAAATGAAAAACTACCTTTTAGCTTTTCATTAAATGCAAGCTGATTCTTAAATGGTTCAAATACAACCATTTTTCTCACCTTTAATTTATACATAATTGAAAACCTTGTATTATTTGTTTCAATCACCATGCATAACACAAAAGTAACTAATGAAGCTGCAAGTATTCTCACAGTATTTCTTTAAAAAATCAACATTTCCAATTTTCAAAAATTTAGAGTGTTCAACAAAAATGTGCCCTACGCAGTTCTTTTAAGCATCCCTTGTTGAATATTGTATTTTCCCATGTTAAATTTTGCAATGTTGAAAAATACAGAGTGTATGGCAAAAATGGAACCCAGCAATAATTTTTAAACTGCCCTATGATACATATGAGAAGAAAATTTCAAGAAAAAATGTGGGGCCTTCTAGGATAAAAAAAATGTTCAAAAATTTCAAGTAAAAAATAATTTCATTACAGCCAGTGATTTTGCATGTATTTCATGACTTGAAATACCTGTGCTATAGTGGAAATTATATGGAACAACGATTTATTGAAAGTTAATTGATTTCTCTGTACTCTGCAGGATAAAAATGTACACATTTTTGGTTAAGGATAAATGCATTTTGATCAACATTTAGGTATTTAAACACAAAATAGGCATTTATGGGCCTATAAAATTAGGAGCATATTATGCTCTTAATGCTTCAAAATGAGTAAGTGACACAAAATATTGCGTTTTCCACTGAAAGAAAAAAATAAGCAAATATCTGCAACTCGCAACTCATTAATGAGCATCACCACTCAAAACAAAAGTTGTGCTTTTCAATGTCAGGAACATCTTACCAATACTAATTTTAACCTTACTTAATCTTAAACTAAATGTATAAAAAAACAAAAACTACTAAATCTTAAAAATCTATAAAATAAAAATTTTAAAAATGTATTAGCCAACATTACTGAAAGTTAAAACCTTATCAGTATTTTCACTGTAATGTTTTTCCATTTATCCATTTACCCAATGATACTTCACATTAACAACTAAATTAACTTCAGTTGTTTATGAAATATAAACGTACAGGATTTTCAGGGCTGCCATACGTAGCCTCATATTCCTCCTTTGACACAACAGGTAGAGGATCGTATATGTTCACTCGAGTAATGCGTCCGTCCACTTCAAACTCCACCATCTTTTGGGCCTCTGCGTATGTCAGTCCCTCCCGCGTAGGCATGGCCAAGAGCTCTTTAGTGACTGTGGTGGGGGTGGCAGCGGCTGAAGAGGCACCAGAGGGTCGGCCAGGAGCCGAGCCACGGCCCTTTTTTCGACCTGTTACCAGCAACACACAAACTGTAATTAATCTCTCAACAAGCTCATTAAGTTGCCTCCTTGCGGTGACACACAGGTTATGGATAGAGGAAACAGAAGGATATAAATGAGAAAATCCTTTGTCAATATCATCAAATGTGCCTAAGAAATAGAAATTGTACTGTGAGTATTACATCATCTTCCTTTTGTCCAAACTCAAATAGATGGAAGAAGCCTTACATTATTCTGAGATAATAAAACAACACTCTCATCAAAAATAAAACTTGCAAACCATGGTTTCTGTCATGTTTTTCGCAGACACAGCTGTTGGATTTATCATTGATGAAAGCAATAAAAATCCACAATACAACTTCTCTTCAATGAATAAAACTGAAGGCTGATATTAGGCATAAATAAACAATAAAATATGTGAGTGAAAATTTATGCAATTATTTTGAATGTTATTGTTGAGGGTTTTCGAATTTTATTTTTCGTCTTTTTGAATTTCATTCCATTCTATTTCAATAATAAATATTGTGCTTTAGAAATAAATAGAATTGATATTACAAATTTCAACTAATTCAATTCTTCCAAATGATGTTGCGACATTAGGCAACAAAAAAATCTGTTCTATAATTTCTTGAACAGTGTTTTGTAGAGAACTAGTTTCAGAAAAACCACAAATCATATTTAGGTTAAAGAAATCATCCTTATTTGCCTACTCAATACTGAATACAAATCTACAGTCTTGGAATAAAACTAGAGATTTTTTTAATATTTTGAATGCATTTCCCTTATACATAAATGATACTAGTAGAGCTACAATATCACATACTTTCTCTTATTAGTTACTGCTATGTAATATTATACAACTACGTAAACCTGCAAAAGTGTTTCCAATCAGCAAAACGTTTTTCCGCACCAAGACTCAAATGCAGGTCCTCCTACTTAACTCACCGTACCCTTTAGTTCTACGCTATGGAAAAGGTCTGCCTTTCTACACTGACCCAATGGTTAAAAATCAAATTGTTTAAACACAATACTTCCAAGATGCAAATTTAAAAAATTCAGAGATAACTGAAAATGAGGCCTAAATCATTGTTTTAAGCACCTATGGTTTTATATAGAGAAAAAATTTGAAAAAAAAAAATTGAAGTAGTATTTAAAAAAAAAATTCTTTTAGAATTTGCATTAATTTAAACAGAAATTACAAAAAAATTACTCCTGTTTTAAAAATAATGAACATGACCTTTCCTAAAGAGAAGATTTGTGTAATATTTCTATCTTCAGTTTCGTTGTTTTGAAAGGTTACCTTTTAGCAATTTTCGAAAACACAGTGTTTGCTGAAAATGGGATTAGCACCACACATTTTGACAAAAATTGACATATCTACAGAAAAAAATTAGAGCAAAAACTTTGGGGCAGTTTCTGAGAATTTTTCTGTTTTCAGAAATTGCACAAATTACGCCAAAACTACTAGTTGTTTCAAAAAATTGTACATGACCTTTTTTAAAGGGTTGATCTTTTAAAACAGACTTTCTTGAAGGCAAAAATTTTATTCTTCAATTTTCTAGTTTGGAAATATTAACTTTTTTTGGAATTTTCAAAAATACAGAGTTTACCAGAAATGAGTCTTGTGCCATATTTTTTCTTGTCCTTTAATGCATATGAGGAGAAAATTACAAGAGAAGATTTGAGCGTTATTTGTAGTTATTTTTTTAGAAAAAATTGTTGACCATAATGAATACATGACCTTAATTCTGAATATGGTAACTGCATGACCGTATTTCAAGATCTGTCTTTAAAGAAAAAAAAATTCATTAAAGAAATATTTTCAATATGAAAATAAAATATTTTTTTGGCACAAAAAAAAAAAAAGAAGTGGACTTTTACAATTTTTGAAAAATAGTAATTTCAACGCAAATGAGATGTGAGCTATTCTCTTAAGAGTTCCTTATGCTATTTGTGAACAGTTTTATCAAAAAATTTGGAACCAATTTTGAGAAAATTTTGAAAATGTTGAGTCTCCATGCAAAGAACCCCCAAAAATCAAAATATCAGTTTCTAACTCGCAGAAAGCCTCGAGGTTGTTCTGATTGATCGGGTAATGTCAATTTTGGAGAAAATCGGCAGAACAGTTAAAGCACTAGTGTTGACCACAGATTGACAGACAGCCATTGCAGTCAACCGAATTTTCTGAATCGAGGACACACAAATCATGGATTCTGACTACACCGTTTTAGAGGAAGTAATCGACTATACATACGAACATAATGTTCTTTTACATTTTTTGTTATTACGACAATACCAGTTTTTTTTCCAAAATTCCCCGCTTACCGGCGCACAATAACAATATATTGTGATAACAATATATCTTACGAAGTAGGGCGAAAAAGTAAAAACAAGTAATAGATGTATATTTTTTTAATTCTTTGATTTCCTGATATCAGGATTCCCACTCACTCATAACTCTTTGAGTACACATAAGAGAAGCTACCTAACAGAATTGTGTATGAAAAAGTGGATAATCTTTTCATAACTAACTTTTTAAATGCATGCTTGGGATCAAGTAAATATTCAATCATTATATGTTCCATGTATTCCAAGTTTCCTTTGGAAGTAAAGTTTTAATTATAGAAATTATGGAAGCAAACTCGGAAAACATATTTGCAGCAACTTGCTAGTTAATAACAATGTGCAACTTGCTAGTTAATAACAATAATTTCCATAAAACTATTTTCTCTCAAACAAACAATAAAATAAAAGACAGCAATTGGACGAGTGAACTTGGTCCTAATGAATTTTAAATTTTAACAGTTTCTGGACGGAGGAAAAGCAAAAGAAAAAGGATGGGTTGAACACTTCACAAATCAATCATTTTCTCTTCAACACATGATATCTACATGAATTATTCCAGTACTGGAATTCAACTCTACATACTCAGAACGCATGTTACAGTGATGAAAAAGGTATGAAATGCAAGAAAATGTGGATGTATATTTCATTAAAATTTCTACAGACAAGAACCATCACTGGATCACCACATAAGGTCCCACAGAGCCGAGCCTACAGCCCCTTAATGAAAATGGGTAGAATATTAATTTTACACAATAATACATTTAAACCACAAATAATTCAATAATTTAAAATTTTGCATTTACAAAATTCACTATCAAGTAATAGCATTTCCACCACATTTGAAGAAAGCTGGGAAAATTAACATTTTGCACAAGATTTACAAACCATATTCATATTCTAAGAAAAAAGATTTTGAATCAGATAATTTTGAAATAGCATAACTACAAGAATATACCCATATTTTAAATCAAACACACAGGATGACATTTCAAACACCTTTTAGAAGGGGGAGGCGTGCATTACAACCATTCTGTAGCGCTATGCATCCTCAAATACAAATATAATTCAGCATACTAAAATGCTTACAAATTCAATTTCCACAGACTTGCCAGATTCACTGAGTCTATGACATTGATAACATCATCCTATGGAAACTAGTAAATCACAAAAAAATACAGTAAATTCATTTGAGAAATAAAAAACTTGAAAAGGGAAATAAAAAATATGTGGAAATTCTCACTAGAGTGGGGACTATAAATATGTAATGAGAGATAAAGAGATGTAGAGTTGCATCAATTATAAAGACAATATAAGAGAGTTGAAACATAGATCAGAGAGACGACTGAACAAGAAAAACATAATAGAAACGTGTCTATCACTAGATTCTCTTTGAAAAATTCTTATGAGCACTTTCCTGAATGAATAGATTTTTATTTTCTTAATATAAATTTTTATTTATTAAATATTCTACCAATAGTTTAAACATCATAAAAACGCTGACACCTAAACAAAATTTATTTAATTACAAACGATATAACATTTCATATTCACTTAATTTTCCACGACCAGAAGTGAATTTTACATTAAACAGAGATGTAAGCAAAAGCCTGAATGGGTAACTACTATTCTTTGGTTTAATGGATTGGTTTTAGTTTCCAGAATGGTTTAATTACATGTTAATATTCTAGATCAGTTTTCCATGTTAGTGTAAGATGGTAAAGACTACACAATTGATTTGTTTTGCAATAGGAAAAGGAAAGGTACAAACAATTCAGTATAACAAATTTTATAAACATTTGAAGATTCACATATAACTACATAAAACTCTTTTGGCTTTTATCAATACACTTAACTCTACCTTTGTGTGTAAATAAATTTTCTTATAAAGCACTAAAAAGAATACAATTATAAGTCTACAACCATGCTTCCTGAAAACCATTCTACAGGATCTATGAAACCAAGCCAAAATGCACACAACACACTCAATTACAAACAATTTAAAAATTACATTCAAGATTTAATAAAGAGCTTACCAAGAAGTTTGGGGACGGAATCATTTACAAGTAAGTTTTCTTACACACCTCGTGCTCATTTAGTTATTATTCTGCTTCAAACATAAACCAGTTCTTTCATGTTAATTGCAATAACATACAACAAGAAACATAAAATAAATCATTTTAATACTCTGGAATTTTTTTATAACACACTACACATCAATTGTGACATTTGGTTTAAAAAAAACAACAACCTTAGATTATATTGGATACAATTATCTTGTATCTTTCCCTCCCACCAGTTTTCATGCAAATAGTTAACAGTTCCATGCAATTCGAAACAAAATAATACATGCAACTACAGAATAAATCACTCAACAAAAGCAATACAATAGATAATATAATTAAAGTGTGTGGAAGTGTACAAATTAAAATGTCTTAGTCAAACTACACTAGAGGATCTTGTGTGGTTTCAATTTGATATAAGGAATTCAGTTTCGGTTTTCTGAAAACATTCAACTCCAAAACTAGCTTGAGGAAATGAAATAACAACTTACCTGGGGCTGGGTTAGGATTAGTTGGGGTAGGGTTATTATGGTCATAGTTGACAAGATGATATTGCAGACCACACAAACTCTTGTACACTTTTCCACACTGAGGAACTGGGCATTCATAAGGAGGTTGTTTGGAAGTTCGAAGCTTCCGACAAAATTCTAAAACGTCGAAATCCAATCCCATTTTCGGATCTTTACGTGTAATAAAGATATAGTTAAGAAACAAACAATTTTGTTAGTTTAGTTAGCCAATAGAAACCTTAAAAACCTCCACCAAACACCGCATAATAACTTTAAATGTTTACCTTTTAATCGTTTCACCATTTTAACTATAATGCATTCACAGGTTCTAAAAACTATTTAGGTAGTGAAAAACATGAGCTGTTGCTGATGCTTCCCTCTCAATGCCATAGCGTACTACGATGAAATCAATGCATACACTACTACACCTGCACAGCACTGTTAGAATGAAAACAGACAACAGACAGAACCCCAAACACACTAAACATTCACAGTCAAGAATCAATACAAGCCTTCAGTGCACACAACAGCACACCAACAGTCGACGGCATGTTCACCAAAACGAATCGCGGAATTGAAACGGGAGGCGCGAAATTTAAATATCACATTCTCACATGCTTTCTTTCTTGAAATCCGTTTTTATTAATAATGTACATGTTATTTAATTAATTGCAAAAATTCCCCACTAGTGCGAAAAGAAAATGAGTTGCTTTATGCAGGGGCGCATCCAGAGATACATTTTGGGAGGGGAAATTAAAAATGTTATGGTCAATGTGTCATATTACAGATTTTGTAAAATGTAGCAGGCTCCACTCAGCTTCTGCTGCGATACGATTTTATTCGTTTTAATGGTTATCCGAAAATATTTTTGCTTGAAACTTTCGTGACAAGTTAAAATTAATAGTTACTGAATTTCTTTTTGGAGGGGAGGGGATTTCCCCCATTTCCCTCCCCTTGGATCCGCACCTGCTTAATGAGTAACTAATGGCTTGTAAATAACTCAAGTACAACCTTGAGTTAAAGAATTATCTTAACACAGACAGTTTATTACACAGCTTATTGTATGCCAAGCTCATCAAAAATACACTGACTCGATTTCAGAAACGTCCCGCAAGTTAGCACAATCATTTCGGCCAAAACTAGTATTGAATTGCGCTTAATTTGTCGTTTTTAAGCTGTGAAAATACAGCTAAAGAATGGATCCGACATCAGGAAAATAAATTATTACCCTCGAAAAAAATGAGGGAAAAAGTAGATTTCTGCTTTGAAGTGAGGAAAGTTAGATGGTTATTGCATGTCAAAATGGTCATTGGAAGTCACCGTCTTCGTAAAGTGAGAGCGTAGGCTTCCGCGGCCGGAGTCAGTACTTACTAGGCTGTCCGGGTGACGCCGCGTCCATGGCGAAGGTGCCGACGTTTCGGTCGCCATTCTGTGACCTTCCTCAGGGCGTATTGCCTTACGCACGCCTTACGTATTGCCCTGCCTTACGTATTGCCTCACGCCTTACGTATTGCCCTGCAATACGCCCTGAGGAAGGTCGCAGAATGGCGACCGAAACGTCGGCACCTTCGCCATGGACGCGGCGTCACCCGGACAGCCTTGTAAGCACCGTCTTCGTAATTCGCAATTATAAGGTCTCATCATCTTAACATTTTCCTGTCATTCTGAGATGTTTCACCTCCAAACGTATGCAGACTATCCATAGTTTTGCAATGTTATAAACAGTTGACTAAAAAGAGCCTAGCAGCCCCTTAAATTTGAAAGTAATATTTTAATTTTGGAGTGTACTTTACCTGAAGTCCCTGGGGCATTTACGAGAATGGTGCAGGTCTCATTTTCGTTTATGGTTATTCGAAAATTGCAAAAATTAAAAAAAAAAATCGGCGTTTTCCTACACCTACAATTATGAAGATTTTTTTCTTAATGAAATATGTTCTTCAGAAACAGATCTTAAAATAAGCTAATGTTTAATTTTTCGAAAATCTGAGTGTTTCTGCGTAATTTGGCGTGAAACAGCCAATTTTTAATTTTAAACGATTCTCTTCTCAGAAATGGCTGAAAAGGTTTCTTTAATTTTTTCACGTAATTAGCAAATAACGGTCAAGAGATTGACGCTGGTCCCATGTTTGTCGCACTCTCTGTATTTTCATGTGTAACGCGGGTTTGAATTTTTTCAATGAACAGTTTCAGCTGTGTGTGACGTACAATGGGGAGTCCGCAGGGGATCGCGGAGACGTAGGTGGTCACGATCTCTGGTGGAGTGTTGTAGACGACCAACTCACGTCGATAGCATCAAGGCGGAGGCAGCGAGTAGGAATACGCTAAGCCCTGTATTGCCGGGCTTGCCCGCTAACTGACCTGGGCCAATGGCGCCTACTCTTAGGCTGGATTGGACCAAGGACGTTCGTATGGACGCCCGAACCGTAGTTCGGGTGGCCCCTCGATGGGCTCTCGGGTTCGTCGTAGCTGTGGCCTGATACGCTAGGCGAAGAGGAGGGTCTTGTTCCCGGTGCATGTTAATAGAGCATCATTTGGACTCCGGTTGTAGCCTGGAAAGCTAGGAAATCCGAGCTGGCAGGGCGGCCCATCCGTAGAGGAGAGATACATATATGGGCTCTATGGGCAACCCAGGCATTGTATGGTGAGGTTGCCGTGAGGGCAAAGTGCGTTCTGATGGGATCTGGATACGTCTGTCGGCGTACTTGTGGAATGACGGTGGGTGCGTATAAAGGCGAAAAGCCAAAGGTGACCACCCCAGGCATTTACGATTCTTAGTAGAACAAGGCAATTGTGTAGAGTGGTAGCCCACACAGGGTCAAGATTATGGCGAGAAGAATATTCTGTGCAAGTTTTCTTAAATTCTGCATTCGCTACCCTAACCATTAAACAAGGCTGAGCTAAACTGCAACTGCCGCCACTAGGTCGTATTGTAAACATCTATTTTAAGACCAAAATTCACATTCACATTCAAGTATGAAAGAAAAATTGCTAGCTTTCAGGAAATGTGAAATTGGAATGCTACAAGGGCCTTCCGCGCCAGGAGACGGAGCTGAATTCCTATGAATTACGTCCCATTGTGGGGATATGATTCAGCTGTATGAAAAGCAGTTGTAATAATTGTCAAATTTGTGTTAATATTTGTTGAAAAGAATTACTTTTCGTACCCAATGTTCTACGAGTTGTAATGGGTTTTACAAAAAAATTATGACAGATTTGTTGATATGGACATAAATTACGGTATAATAATACTAGCAGAACCAGGGAGACGTCCTGTTCCCTCTGTTTCCCCCTCCCCTTTCTCTATTTTTCCGTGTCTCTTTTCCCTTCTCTCTTTCCTCCCTCTTTTTCTTTTTCCCTAATCTCTCTCTTTTCGCCTGTTTCCCCCTCACTGTGCTCCTACTTTATCTCTCTTTTCTCCTCTCACTTTTGCCCCTACTATCTCTTCCCTCTATATTTTTCGTCTTTCCCTTTCTCTTCCTTATTCCTCTCTCTTTCTTTTCCACTATCAATCTTTCCCTTCTCTCTATCCCGTGCTCTCCTATCCCCCTCGTGTCTCACGGCAACGCCTAGCAAAAATGAAACCCAGGTAGATTGGGAATTCCAATTAACTTAAGTGTAATTTTGAGAAGCAGCACCATCTAGAGAAGTTACAACAAAACGAACAACATAAAAACCTCTCTCTCTCTCTCTCTCTCTCTCTGAATATATATATATATATATATATATATATATATATATATATATATATATATATATATATATATTCTAACGTGCTTACCTACACCACACAACTTGTACCTTCTGCACACACAGCCGCATGCACTCTAAGCAGGTCGTTAAGATATTATGCTCGTGAAGCGAGCTAGAATCTCAGGAAGCAGGATCTTTCGGGTACGAGAAAGGTCTGAACCCTTGACACAATAAAAGACACACAAATCACACATAAACGAGCATATAATTCACTCAAAACTCTGTGGCGTAAGTTGATAACAAAGAAAAACAAATCAAAAATAGAATTACACTTTCAAAAATGATCAAATAAATACAAATAAGCAACCTTTACAGCCTATTTAATGGATAATCTCTTAATTTTCTTCAGAACTATTTTTCTGAAACAATTTCTCTAACCAGTACTGGGAATTCCCTTTGAAAACTCAATACGCCTAAATTTAAATTACACTAGTTACAATTGCACTTGAAATTAAACTTAATTTACAATCTCTTGCCTTTCTTTAAAAATATAACATACAATGAATAATATGTGGGCAAGTGCACTACTCTCAATTTTATCTGCTAATAACAGAATAATGACTGATCCAATATAATGGTTAAAGGCAAGCAATTACGCATCCAAATCTCCCACTGCAAAGCTGCAAATTATTAACACCCGTGTCCTCAATTTTCTAATACTTCTGGAACTATTCTTTCCCTGCCGACGTGAACTTGACCTAATTTCGTAGTTCTACAGGTTACCTCGAAACTGTCCACTTTTCAACCTTGAAGTCGCGTGCTGGGTTCCGCACCGCGTTGCTCGATTCCGAAGATCTGCGTTGCCTGCGCTGTCCTCTTGCGTTTTCTTCTATCTTCCTGAACGGCGTCTTCTCCCGGTCGACTCGCGTATTCTTCCGTCTCCACTAATCGGTTTCTTCTCCTCCCACGGCTGCTACCGCCTTCGATTACGCCCAATTTGTAGAAAATGTCCCTTGCACTTCCCTGACTGCTAGTGCAAGTACTTCGCTCGTTCCTAACTTTTATTCTGTTAATCAAGAACTTTCCGAGCTTTCCTGACAACGGGCAACTTTTCACTTCCCGTACTCGTTAATAAAAGAATACTTTACTATTCCTCACTACTGCGCGGACGACTAACTAGACGTCTTTGCAACGCCGAAAACTCCTATCTAAAAAGTCGTTACGGCGGCGAATACTATCTGACCTGACGAGCGTTGACGAAAATCTGCTTACTTGCCGAGCGGTGATTACCAGGAGAGCTGCTTCTTCGGCGAACGCTGATAGGAAAAAGAGATGTTGACTCCAGGCGTGATGGTTCAGAAAAGAGGTCTTCCGCTTGCGTGTTCGCCCATTTATTGGCGTTGCCTGGGGAAATTCTCTGTGGCGGGGGTAACTTCTCCTCCTTCAACCCTTCACCAGTAGAACGTCGCTTGATAGTCCGTGGCGACTAGTACGAGCAACGGACACCAGGCTGCGCGTTTTGCTACTCTAGTTTTTGGCTGCTCTTCTCGCTGCCTGTGAGCGTTCATGCCGATGAAATGGTGGTGTTATGGGGTTGTATAATCCCATATCGCCACATTGCCCCCTCCTTCTCTTCTTAAGATTTTTTTCGGCGTCGAAATAAAATCTTAAGTTGCTTCTGCCGCTTTCCTCACTTCTGCTGCTTTCCCTACTTCTTCCGCTTTCGTTACTACTTCCGCTTTTCTCACTTCTTCTGCCGTTTTCCTTACTTCTTCTACCGCTTTCCTTGCTTCTACCACTTTCCTTACTCCTACCGCTTTCCTTATTTCTTCTGCCGCTTTCCCTACTTCTTCCGCTTTCCTTACTTCTTCTACGAGAATTGGGTTGATGTACACCGTAATCGCTTTCCGAATCACTCCCTCTTGGATCACCTCGTTTATCAATTTCCTTACTTCATCACGGTAGGCTACGGGGATAGGATAATTCTTCGCTTTAAATGGTCGCGAATCTGTTAACTCGATTCGAAACTCATACCCTTTTACCGGTTCGTTATGATTTTTAATAACATCCTTGACGCTTATCAACATTTTGAACAACGCATTCTTCTGATCAACCCTCAATTTATCTTGCTCCATTATTTTCTTCCTTATTTCTTCCTCTATTTCATTCTCCTCCCTTTCTACGCTACACATTTCGATTTCTGCGAATTCTTCTGATTCGTCTCCCTCATCTGCATGTGCATTTCGCGCCTCTTCACTTTCATCTTCCTCCCAAACATTTTCTCCGTTGATCAAAACTTGCTTTTCTCCTATGTCGATAACAGCGCCGTGTTCCGCCAAAAAATCCACTCCGATAATTAATGGGTAAATTAATTTCTTCACCACCAAACAAATTATATCGAACATTTTTCCTCTAATTGTCACTTCCACCAATACTTGTTTCCTCACTGGATGAGATTTCCGCCCCCATGCATCCACCATTCGAGTGTTATTGGTTGGTAATTCCAAGACGTTTATTTTCTTGCTTACTAGTTCTTCATATAACTCTTCCGATATCACAGATTTAATTGATCCGGTGTCTACCAATGCCTTACTATGCACACCAGCGCAACTAATTTCAATCACGGGACATTTCTCCCCTTTTCTCGGTTTCCAATTCTCCCATAAATTTTCTCCATTGTTCGTAATTCGGTTTGCAGTTACAGGGATCGCGTGTTTGTCGTAATATTTGTTCGATTTGGGACCCCTCTTCAACTCGAACTTGGCGGGTTTCCCGGTCCCGTTCGATTTCTTGTACCGATTTCATTTCGCGGACTCCGTGACCTCGCCCGCTGCAAGCTGTTCACGTTCCTGCTCGTACCTGCTCGCTCGTCGTCGTGACCTTGGCCGCGCACTTCCACACCTGCTGACTCGCCATTCCTCTGCGCTCCGTCCGGCCTATGCTGTCTGAATCCACTTTGATTTTTGCTCCCTCCTTTCTTCGACGATGGAACTGCCGTATCTTGAATAACTTGCATCGCGTTGATATTTGATTTTGTCGTCTTCGGAGTTTGGTTCATATTTTCAAACGCCAAATCATAATTGCCTAACAAAATTTGAAAATTTTCCACATCTTTTACATCAACGCTGCGTAACAAATTCTGGATGCTTAGCGGGAAATGTCTCGTGAGAATGCAAATTATTTCTTCATCCGCCACGGGAGGAGAACACATTTTCAAAGCTGCTATTTTTCGTGCCGCGTAGTCTCGCATGGTTCCGCTAGAATTACGGTAATACCCGCTCATTAACGAAATTCTAAAATTCATCTGCTGTTCCTTTCCCCAATAACGGTCTAGGAACCTAACTACAAATTCGTCAAATGAGTTTGGCAACGGGCATAACGTTTCTAACCACGCTTTTGCATTGCCTTCTAGCGCTTGATGCAGTAATAATGTTTTGTGTGCTTCGCGGACATTCGAAAGCACGAAAAAGCTCTGCAATGATTTAATGAAGGCATTCGGATTCGCAAGGGCGACGAAGGCATTCGTCGCAAAGGGCGACGCAAGTTTCTTATTATCTCTATTCTGTGAGCTCATTTCCCTAATTACTAATAGGCTAATTCCCTTAAGGCTAACATATCAGGCTTAATCTCTAATGACACATGCAATCCACCATCTACGATCTGCAGGGCCTGAGCGCGGCCACTATTAATTTCTCGCCGTAAAATTGTCCTGCGAGGCAGCTTCGCCTCGTAGCTTTCACCGCTGGCTGTGCTGTCTCCACGAGCGGGCCGTGTGGCAGCCCTCGGAGGCAGGGGCGGCGAGCGGTCCCAGGTCACCGACCTTCCGCGACGCGTCGTTCCTCAGCTGGTGGCGGGGGCGGCGGCGGAGTCGCTGGACTGTGCGGACTCAGCCGGTCGATGAGCCACGGGCGCTGGCCGTTGCGTAGTATGGGCAATGAATGAGCCCGACGTGAATGGCGGCGAAGGCAGACGGGCCGACCCGGAAGTAGTGCGGAATCCTGCGATCTCCCGCCCGAGATTCCTCCGCGGCAAATCCACGGTGCCGTTTTACGAATGTCTTTGCACTAATGCCGGCCTAATCAAAATACACTTCTACTCTGGGAACGTCCTTCCCCAGTCGCGTTCCGATCGTCATTAAGTTCCGAACGTAAGTTCTACTCTGCGAACATCTTTCCCTAGTCGCGTTCTGATCATAAGTAAAATCCACTCTGGGAACGTCTTTCTCCTAGTCGCGCTCTGATCGTGTCTTTCCTCTCGGCATCTAGTGTTAAAGAAAACTCTCTTCCCCCCTCCCAAAACGTTTCTGAATCTGTAAATTTACCCCTTCCCTCATAGCGAAGCTTCCCATTGGCTGAGGGTAACTGCGTTTCAGCATTCTAATTTACCAACCAGGTCGCAGTTTTCTTGTAATTTTCCAAAGATCGCTCTCTTTCTAACTCCGGCTTCCCTCCTCTCTCTCACTTCCTTTGTAGACGGTTCCAGAAGCTTCTTGCAGCTGTCTGGACACGTGTTCATGCAGTAGCGCATTTTCACGGGTCATAAATGGTCGGCGGAGGCTAATCGGCAGCCTGCTAGGGTTAATTTCTAAATAGCCCCTGTGGGAATCCGGGCGTCTTAGGCGAGGCTCGTGGCAGCGGGTGCGGGGGCGGGTATTGTTTGAAAAGGGTCTCGTTCACGAAGCGTCATAAACGTGTCTTTTTTCTAATCGACACCTGCGTCAACCCTTCGGGACTCCGCCATCCTTCCCCGGGTGTGCGGCAGAGAAAGGGGCGCGAGGGCGTGCATTGTTCGAAGGGGGGTTTTAGCCGAGTTTTACGAGGGGTAATAAACGCGTCCGCCTCTGGCGGGCCTGAGTGGGGTCGGGACAAGCTCTGCTGCGTGACAAAGGGCCTTCTTGACAAAGGCAGCGTCCCTCGACCTACTTTTGCCTCTGTGGGAGCTATCTCTAGATATAATAATTATGCTGTTATTGGCGACGCCACAATAAAATTATTCTAGTGTGATTGGTGACGCCACAATATACATATTTTATATATATATATATATATATATATATATATATATATATATATATATATATATATATATATATATATATATATATATATTGCGATGAACATGGCAGCGTTCAGCGGAATCCTCCAGTCACACGCAGTTAAACCGCACAGCAGTCTCCCCCAAGACACGTATCCACGCCAGCCGTTCCTCGCCACTTCGGCCCCACAAAGGGCTTCACAGGCACACAATCCCCCGGGCCTCCTGCGCGACGGGAGGGAGCCCCTCTCACTCATCCGCCTCATTCTTTGTCCCGGCGATTGTCCGACTGAGCACCAGAAGAGTCGTAATAGGGAAGTCAGGGAAGACAATCCACGAGGAAGCATCATAAAATACTGAGCGGGGCAGCGGAGAGCAGGCCGTTCCCTGCCACCGCCGTGATTGTCACGGGCCCAAGGTCGCACAACGCTAACCAGTTAAAAGCGTTGCAAAAAATACGTCGCTAAGGGGAGGGATTGTTTGGGACCAATCCACAGACAAGACAAGTAGAAACTGCGAGAAGCCAGACGAAACTACCAATTAAATTTAAAATACCATACACGTGACGAAGCAAATGTATTTCTATACGGGAGGGAATAAGCACAAAGGGAGCAGAGAAACGAAAGGGCATTTGAGATTGGGCCTTTGACACAGACGCAACTCGACGACGAGGTGTTGAGAAGACTGGTGTCAACATAACTTGGTAAATCAGACGCGGGCGCGACTGAACAATACTTGCCAGTCTAAACAATTCGACAGCTCGGCATCTGAAAAGCACTCAAAGGAGTGCGCAGCCCTTCCTATCGTCGCAGAGAGGTGACGTGTGACGGCCTGAGAGAATGATTGCGGGTAGCTGCTCATTCTCGGGCGCGTGGAGCGGGAGCACGAGACTCCTGGGAGGTGCGAGGCCTCCCTGTATCAGGATTTCGAGGCGAGGAAATCAAAACTATCACCATCAGCACGTATATTTGACCATCTCCATCAAAATAGGAATGTTCAATTGGACATTTGTAATCTAAGCTTTTTTCATTTTAATAAACGTCAGGCAGGCAACACTTAAAAAAAAAGCTCCAACAGTGTATCGTTTGAATAGTAGATTAGTAAGCACAATGCATTCCTTCGGCTCAAAGAGTCCACCCTTGGGGGTCCTCAATGCCTGAGCCGGATGGCAGGGAAGGTACACCCTTGGAGCCCACTAAATAAATTTAGCGTGTACAACCTATAATCCACTACTTACCGACGCACTCCGTGTGTGGCAGTACCCCCTCTGTGGTGGCTAGTCAACGGGTCATCGTAATAGAGAGAGAGAGAGAGGGGGGGGGGGGTGAGAGACATTACGTAACAGTACCAAAGGCGAGGAAGTATGTGCTGTTTTAGCATCACTAGTTAATAAGTGTGTGACCATTTTAACGGGTGGTGCTACAGAACTGCACAGACTTTCTCGTACTAATTACTTTCCTAATTGCTTTAGTCTGGACGAACTTTTGGTTTTCCTTTACCCTTTTCCCATGATTTATCGCTGCCAAAAGAATTTTTTTTCTGCATTTTATCAAGTATTTGGTTCCCAAATGGTAGAACTGAAATATGACTTTAAGAATATTATAAAAGAGTAAAACCTCGTCATATAAGAAAATTTTCAATGACATTTGAACAGGTATTTATTTTAGAAAATGTTTAAACGTTTCTCGTTGCGAAATTTGAAGCTCTTTTCAACAGAAAATATTGGAGTTTTCCAGAAACTTCGTATACCATTTGAAGCACAGGTACAAATGCAATAATGTATACAAATTGCAGGTCATGGAAATATTAAAAATCCTGAATGCGCAGGGCGGTCTGTATACTGTACATTAAGTGAAGAACTAATTTAATTTGAAGAAAAAATGTCTTTCTTCAAAGTTGTAATTCATCATCTTTCCCAATTTTCAAAAATTGGGGATGTAAACGAAAATACAAATGCGGCGAGACATTCGCCATTCTCTTAAGCGTCATTTACGCTACCCGAGGACAAAATGTTTAAAAAATGGAACCATTTTTTTTACAATGTCGCATGGTCTCCATGTCAAGTAATTCCCAAAATTAAAATATCATTATTAAATTAATGTAAAGTACCCCTCATTTGTTACAATTAATGTAAAGTACCCCTCAATATTAAAATATTGGTTTCAAATTCACGGATCTTAGGGCATTAGTAAGATCTATTGGGGAATATCAATTTTGGAGAAAACCGGCTAAACTGTTTGGCCTCTAACATTATTACAGACAGAAGTTTTGCTGTCAGTCGACTTTTAGTAAGCAAGTACAAAACATGGATGGACACGACGTGTTCGAGTCTTTTTTCTATAATTAGCAACTGAATTTACTCAAGTTTCGTTGCAACGGCCCAGAAATATGATTTTCCATAACTTTCTCTATACTGGGTAAGCAATAGCGAAAAAGTAAACGGAAACTAATTTGATGTGATCAAGCAAGCTTATGTAAAATTATTCTTGCTTTTCGGTATTATGTGCCACGAGTACTATTGTAACAGTTGAATCTACCCCTGTTTGTTTCATTTGCAGAAGTATACGTAAGAGAGGACTACTGATCTCCACAATCGAAATAAATGCAGACCTCCAAAACCGGTGCTTCATTTGAATTAAACTTTTTCAAGTAAATGCTGAGCTGTTAGTAGGGCAGAAATTTCAATATATGCAACTATCCAGTAAGACGAGAAAGTATATGCAGTTGAAGCTCAACTTGTTTTTTAACAGCTGAAGATAATTTTATGATTGTTCTGCCAAACAATTGGAACAAGGTTCTAAGGGAGGCATGGGGTCATTCTTACTCTGATTAAATGCAACATTGTATGCAGCGCTCGTTGCTAAATAAATGTATTAACAGCTTCATTAATTACATCATTTATAGTATGTTTAGGCATACATTTGTTGAACTCCCACATCATGTTTATAAAATACTACATAATATATAACACATACAGGTTTGCCACATCCTAATGGTATACTTCCAACCAATATAAGGGACCCTGCACACAAGGGTTGCATTAACGCGCGTCCACAATAAGACTATCTTATGGGGAAAGTCACATGAGCGCTTTGGCCATTCCTCTTGAGTTATAAGAACTAAACATGCACTTTGATATGCCATTGAAATTATATTTCATTATCTATACAAACCTTTCTTCATAAATTTCAAGAAAAATATGCCTGGTAAACGATTTTAACTTACTTTGAGGAAGAAATAAGTGAAGTAAATATTCATCTTATGTTTTGCTGCATATTTTGCCTGGTTTAAAAAATACATCAAGAAATACTTAACAATTGTCCAAATATTTAATATATATATATATATATATATATATATATATATATATATATATATATATATATATATATATATATATATATATATATATACAGAGAGAGAGAGAGAAAGAAAGAAAAAGAGACCAGCTCTTTCTAACCAATGTTTAGAAATAGATTCTATAAAAAGATGAACAATTACACACTAACAGGAAAAATCTGTGAAATATGCACTAACATTAATGTAGAATCCAATTCTAACCAAATGTTAAGAAATTTCACTTAGCTATACCCCGACAACAGAAAAGTGAGCAAAGTCAAAACCTGCTCCCTCCTCTTAAGTGTTCATCTATGACATGAATCAACCTAATGATCGTGTGATGCCTGAACAAAACTAATTAGGAAGTAAATTTGATGTGTTTTCCTCTTGCTGTTTTACATAATGGCAACCACAAAGCATATTTTGCAAAGCATCTTGTCATTCCCCACAAGTTCATCCCTCAAAGGCCATTTCTTCATTGCAACAGAAAAGCAGTTTTAATTAACAGGCACGAATCGCTTTGTGGAATTAACTACAATAGACATTGCTGAACATGGTACATAGCTACAAAAAGCCATATCCATTACTGATTTCAAACCAGTATTGAACAAGTACATTTCACATGCTTGACTATGTAAAAACAACCTACGGTTCAAAGCAACTGAGCAGACTGAGCAACTGGTGCCCAAGAAAGGAAGCAGGCAGTGCATAAAGAACACCTTTCAAAATAAAACTCCAGTGTTATTAAGGGGTATTTTATTCTAATGTAAAAGGAGAAGGGGGAAGGATAGGGCAGGAAACATCTAAGAGATTTGCACTATATACAGATTATAACCCTCAGAGCAAGTCTGCAATAAGAAAACAGAATAACAAGTACATCACTTTTCACAAATACACATTGTACTTTCTATGTATACATCAGGTTTGGCAAGATAACAAAACAGAAGGAATGAAGATCAAGGCAAATAGGAGTCCTCTCTTCTTTCAATGGACTAATCTGTTCTAGGTTGGCAGAATCATACAGCATACACAGATTTATAACAGCAAGTCCACTCACACTATTTTGATTAGGGACATTAACAAAAAAATATATATTCATTAGACCCTTGAACATTTCATTCTCTTCCCTTTAGTTTACATGAAACTTCGGTAAACACCCTTTGGGCGATTAATGGATTTTTTAACCCATTTCTACAAGAATTTGACATATTTATATATCAGCAGAGTCTGTAAAAAGTGACATGGCTATTTTGACATGGATAAAAATGAGACTACTGGTAAATGCTAGAAATGTCCACAGCCTTCCTTAACAGGACGACGCTTCAACACAAGTCATTGTGACAATACAATAAATAACTTACTCATCTACTTCTAATATGTACATGGCTTGCACCATGCAGAACATCATTATAGTTCAAAACAAATGTTCTGCATGGAGAAGGGTCTTGCTGAAAATTTGCATTTTATCATGCTCACAAGATACTACCATTCAAAACAAACTTTCACAAATTAGTATAATGCCAACTCGCTACAGAAAATCCAAAATCCTGGTCTTCCTTCCCCTTGTGAGACTTGATGGGTAAAGCCTACAAGGTCAACTCAAGTTGCACACATGTACAACAAAACATGGGAGATAAAGTTTATATATATATATATATATATATATATATATATATATATATATATATATATATATATATATATATATATATATATATTTATATGTGTTCACACACACCACACAATGGTGTTGAGCTTCTCAGTTTGCAAGATATTGTTTATCACTCATTCAATGCTTGAAACTTAGGCCATAATTCACATACACACAAGCATACAGAACAATGCCCCCCTCAAAGACATTGGAAATGGCAGTACAAGTTATGAGACTATGATCACCACCACCAGACCCTCCCATGTACACCCTTCGGAGTAGCAAACATATCAATGCACATTATCTTTCATGATAGGGTATATTCAATCCATCATATCACAATGCCTGTACATGTTATTTACATTCATGGGAACAAGACCAGAATTGTTAACATTTTGCACCAACCACTTTCACCAAGTCATTATTATTATTAAATTCAAATATAACATATCTCAGTATTACAGGAAAACTTAATTGTTTGACAAACTGTACCTGTCCTATTCTCACTTCAGTACAACTTTTCAATTCTGTGCCCTAACTGTGCTGATCTAATGCTAGCAGTGGTTTCAGCTGCGTCAACCATCCACACATGCATACCCTCATGGCTCGAACTCGACAATGATGACTCATGGGCTATAAAAACAAAAAGAAACACTGATATGTAAATATTTTGTTAAAAATAAACCAAATTTCCATTTAGTTTTCTTGAAATATATGGGAGTACTGGTAGAATTTTTTAAATTTAACTTAATGTACATAATCTACAAATATTCAGGATGCAACAAGCAGCCTCATAATTAATTGTGGAATTGCGAGTCACTAACGTTCTTCATAATTGAATTATATTGAATCTTCATGCCATAGCTGGTCAAAACCAAACAAACAAAACAGGACGGAGAATATCAAGATAGTTTCCAAATTGTCCTGGCTTCCTCTTAGCTGAACTACACTCACTAAAAACATTCACAATTAAGGTTAACTGAAGCGACCACCAATAAAAAAGTTTGTACTTTTCTTCTCTCAAAAAATTTCTAAAAAATAAAGATTACACCGGAAAAAATGGATAATACAAAAAGGGCACTATTCCTTGCTCATTAAGCACAAATCATACTGTTGCTGTATTAAGAAATGTAGTTCATGGATCCTCCATTACGTTTTTTTTCCCTTTTAACTTTATACTTTTTTTTTTGACAACTGCAAAGAGCCCAGACTGAGTGGGCAACAGACCCACTAGATGCAGAACTGGCTCAATTTTACCCCTCTACTCAATACTTCACTTCTTTTTATTCTTGTTGGTGGCACCGCGAGGTGGAGTGACTGGTCGACCAGCATTCAGTCCACCATAGGTGAACTTGCGCTTATCAGCAGGCTGCAACAAACAAAGAAAATCAATTTAAGACTTAGAAGTATTATTGCAATTGACAATCAACACTATAATGACCATGACACAGCTTCACTTTTCCTACAGCTGGTCAAAGAGTAGTACAGCTTGCAAACTTAAAAGCAGGACCCAAATACATATACACATAATGAATTTTCACCTTCCACATCTATGTCAATATGTACATTTTTATTCAAACACTTATTTCTGAAGTGTAATTTATTATAATAAATAAATAAATAAATATTAAGACATTACTTCAAATCTAATTCTCATTTGTGGAGATTATTTCATTGAATTAGATAGAAAACCATACTTGAAAGTCTTAAAAAACAAGTGGGAAATTGAAAGAATGCAATGAACTCAATCTCTTATCAGGACCAATCTCAGTTTGAAGCAGTTATTTCTCACAATTCTTTAATATCTGAAGATAAGTATTACGTTTGATAAGATTGACAATGCCATGCAAGGGTTTTTTATTCAGTAAATTTCAAATATTAGGTACAATGCATGGAGGGGTAGAAAACACCAAGAAATGTTGATCATGCAAATTATATACAACTAATACTGTAATTTGCCTGCAATTAATGCATTTCAGAACATACCAGACAATGTTTGCAAGCATCAAGTTTACATTACTTTATACTAGACATCAATAATGATTAATTTACAATTTACTCGGAATACAATTCAAGAATTTCTTAAATTGTTAAAGGTATATCAATTTAAAAAGCTCAATGCCTATATTTTAAAAAGTCCTCAATCATAATAAACCTCCAACAATTTATCAAGAGTTCGAAAATTTACTTTGCTAAGAATATAGAGAGAGATACTTTGATGACAAAGAATACATTATTATTTTGTTCAGATTTTAATCATAAACTAATTTCAAACAAGTGCTTTTACCATATTATTATCAATAAGAATGGGTGAAAACCAGAATGGTAAAGTGACGTTTTATAAATTCTAAGAAAAACTATTTCAGGCTATATTTCAGAGGCAATGTTTTTTCGTGGTTTTAATGAACAATTGAAATGCCATGGTTTTAATGATTAAACAAAGCACCACAATTTTACAGTGATCGACTTAAGAAATCCTGACAAATGTTTATTAAATGTCACATTCTGATCTGGTTTTCACCCTTCCATATATAAAAATTCCTTAAAACCTTGCAAATTTATGAAATATACCAATAATAAAACACATATTCACCTTAAGGATCTGGAACGAACACATCAAGGTTTCATCCACAGACATCATGGCTCCAGCATTATCAAACTCTCCACAATAGTTGGGAGCAGAAAAAAGTGTCACCAATTGCCGTTTGGCAAAGAATTCATAACCATCCTCCACAACCTGAAAAAAATTTTCTACATGGTTTCATTCTGAATAAACTTTAAAACAACATTAAAATTTTTCAAATTATCAGCTTTGGTGACTTCTGAATTGGATTATCACAAGAAATCAGGTAAAGTTTTTCATCATAACGAGGAACTTTAGATTCTCAATAACCTCTTCTTACTATTTAATTAGATACATTATTTCCATACCTGATGTGCTCGACATATAAGATCAAAATCGTGTTTATGTAAGAATTTGGCTACCACTTCAGCACCAAATGTGAAGGAGACGCCTCTGTCATTCTCTCCCCAACCCATCGTGTCCTGCACAAAATATCAATTTGAAGACAAAAGTAACTATAAATGTAAAGACAAAATGAGCATGCTTGAGAAGAGAATTTTTTTAAAAAAAAATCCCACCTTATCAGGATCAGACCATAAAAGATCACACAGAAGACCCTGGTCAGGTACATCTGTAGGCCGCATGATGCGGCGAATCTGCTCCATACTCTGCAAATCTGGGCTAAGACCACCATGACAACAAAATATCTTTTCATCAACTATTGCTGCTACAGGCAGACAGTTGAAACAATCTGTGAATGTCTTCCAAAGTTTGATATTGTATCGTCTTTTACCTGCATTAAATTATTCACAAATATACAAACAAAACTTGAACAAAGTATTATTACATTGAAAACGAAACAAAAAAAAGTTATACAATTTTTTTAATTCACTCACATTCATCATAAAACCCATATATCCTGTTGATACTGGCACATTCATGATTTCCTCGCAGCAAGAAGAAATTTTCAGGGTATTTGATCTTATATGCTAGCAGAAGACAAATTGTTTCCAGAGACTGCTTCCCTCGATCTACATAATCGCCAAGAAAGAGGTAGTTTGACTCTGGAGGGAAACCTCCATACTCAAAGAGTCGAAGTAAGTCATAATACTGGCCGTGAATGTCTCCTGTAATTCACAAAAAGGAAAAAAAATGTTCATCCCCGCACACGCATTCATTCCATACAAACTGCACATCAACAGAAATTAATCTTACCGCATATTTTAAGGGGAGCTTCCAACTCCAACAATATAGGTTGCGAGAGAAAAATTTCACGAGACTTCAAACACAAGCCTCTGATTTCGCTCTCAGTCAACTGAACATTCTTACCCGGCCTGGCTCCTCGAACTGTAAAATAAATGTTTAACACCTTATACCAAAATAATAGCAACAAGAAACATTTGTTGCCTTAACATTTAAATACAAACTGGAACTTCACATACTTTGCCAAAATCTACATTCCTAATTAGACTAGTTTCAATGGTATAAAATCAAACACTAGAAAACTACACAAAACACGTCACTGCGAAATTAAGAAGAGACTGAGATCTTGAAATACAACAAAATATATCGTAAGAAATTAGTTCAAAGATTTACCTTCCAATAACCGTGCTATAATACTGTCGATGTTCAATTTATCGGTATCAGCCATCAGATTACTATAAAGCGAACTATTATGCAGATGTTAAGCAATTGATGGTGAAGAGATGCCTCCAAAAATCCACGATTACAGTATCTGATTTCCGCAAGAGGAGCGAAATCTTCAATGGCGGCTCTCGTCCTGCTTGTTGTTTGACGTCACCGTCATTGATGAAACAGTGTTCCCCGAACGTCTCGTAGAATGCGTATTATACTTTGTAATTGAAAATTAAGGTAATTTTTAATCAAACATAAAAGTAAATAGGCCTATAACCTGAGTATTCGTATAAACCGTTAAATGATAATGCAGAACTTAGGTTCAATTACACACAATATTCAAAATAACGGTCAGCGATGGAAGCGCTTCCAACCAACAAATGAAGCAAACCTCAGAAAGAAAGGTAGTAGCCTCGATATACTCTTTGGCCTCGTTCATCAACGCGAGTCTTATCTCCGTGCTTGTTCGGCGATCTTCGGCACGGCCCAGCCCATTTTGGATAAACTTGCGTCGATTTGAAACGTCGCGTTGTTCATCGTGTAAACATCAATCTCAGGGCCGAATTAATACCTTGGGGGCCCTAAACATGACCAACCATTGGGGCCTCCTTAAAATACCGAAATAATGAAAAATGCAATAAATTGTCTAATGAAAAGAAGCTACAACTTTTGTAATAAAAATACATTTTACATATTTATAAATTAATAAAACATCGTGCCAAAATATTATCGGGAGTCCTCACTAACTTTTGCACAATGACATCAATCGCAAATAAAAGTTTACTTCTAATACTGTGTTAGCACCACCTAATTAAGTCATAAGATTACAAATTCATAAGTTTAGACTTATCCTGCAAGTATCGGAGAACCGATACTTGATCGCATGGTAAATTATGAATGCTGATTTGGGTGACATTAAGAGAGATGCCAGAATTATACAGACATCTTACTTGGGGTGATTTGAATCTCCACCCTGTTATCGGTAAGTGGCTGAAATAGGTGTCTGCTCCATTCCAAATCAAAGGGACCAGTTTTGGAAGGTAGACATACCATGATGATCTGCATGAATAGTCCACATACCATCTACAGAAGATATATTTGTTTGGGTGGGGTTTATCCACTGTTAATAACAATTGTAATATTGCATGCAAATTATGATCTATTTTTTTTTAATCAGTGTAATTGTATTTTATTTTTTTAAATTAGGATTGTTTCTATATGTTATACAAATAAATACATAGGTGCATACACATGCCTCCCTCTGCTCTTGCCTACTCTCACCCACTGACTACTACCCCCATGATTTCATCTAAATCCACCTTCTCCATCCCCGCCTTCCTCCCCCGGCATTTCAGCCACAAATACTGCCACTTCTTGCTAATGTCTTCTTTCCTTTTATGTATGTGTGAAAAAAAAAAAAAAGTAAGATTTCTTGAAGGGACTAGTCTTCATCAATTTGATCACAGAATGCACTGATACAAATAAGCAGTATATAACACATTCTGAAATGAGTAATAAATTAGGTAAGATATTTGAGAATAACAAAATGATTAATGGTATTTCCATTACATGTATTTGAGCATATAATCTACAAATATATTCTTTAAACAAATTAAAGTTTTTCAGTCTTTTCTAAAATTATTCAAGCAAGAGTAATTTTAACTATAATTATTGTGCAATGTGACAAAATTGAGAAAAAAAATTGATTTATCATTAGTATGGAGTATTATCTAAACATCAAACTGAATTTACACTTTATTATCCAGATAGTAATTCAGATTAATACAGGCAGATCCAGATAATAATAGAGGGGGATTTCAGTTCAGATCCCCTCACCCTTCCATGAATTTTTTCTTGAAATGCCATCTTCAAGCTTAATGCTATTACTTTTTGAAGGCAATGTGATCAATACATGATGGTTATTTGAATAAATTGAATAAAATTAGTAAAAAACTGTTGAGGGGGCATCCCCCTCTCAGAAAATATTAAATTGTCACTTACTGACACATTTGGCACATTGCACCTTTCTGTTTTTAAGTATCAAAATATATACATAAAATTTTCTATTATTTATTCTTTAAAACATATTTCATGTTTTTACCTTATCTAGATTAATTTGCATATTATTTCTCATTTTTATGGGAAAATTACTAATTTGCAGAAATACACAAATCATTTGATTTTTATCATAAACTTAATGGATCGCTTATGTTCCACAACCCTAAGAACAAGTTACATTGAAGTATTTGCAAGGCCTTTTGAGGTTGAAAACAACTAATGTTTTGTGGATATTATTCATTAGTTTTTTTGTTTTTGTTTTTTTTTTGTACTGGGTTGTCTGCACAACCTCTTTTCAAGTGATAATGTTCCAAAAACATACTAGTTGTAATATTAAAACTTCCTTAAATTCTGATAAAATGTTGAAAAAACAACGAACATTAAAAAAAAACTTGGTGATGCACATGTTAACTGTTTGTAATGGTATCAAACAAGACAGGAACATTAGAAGGAAAGAAAGGGGAATAGGGGCTATTTAATTAGTTAATATGAATAAACCGTTTTTGGAGCAATATCATTTGAAAAGGTCTTGCGCTGAGCACTTGAAACATCATGTCATGAAAGAGAATTAATAAATATTAATTTGTTTTCAACCCCACAAGACTTTGCACATACTTTTTCAAAAAGTAAATATGGCACAGTGTAGTATGGTACAACCTTGAACAACCCAGAGCCATATAATGAAATAATAAAGCAAATGTATTTTAGGAAGTGGTATATACAATAGATAAATATTAAAATTGTATAGCCACTGCTAGAAGCGAAAGAAATACAGTAAAACTTGCTCAATGAGGAATGTGTGTAAGACTGAAATCTGTCTAATGTGAACATAAGTCATGGTCCCACCAAAAACATATTCAACAGAATAACATTGCAAAATGTGGAATTTTGTCTAATACAAAAAAAATATTGGTCCCTTGAGATTCTGCATTGAGCAAGTTTTACTCTAATTTTTGAAATCCATTTAAAGTATAATTCACCTCTTCATTGAAATTACATATTAAATTTATCTGTTCAAAAAGTTTCTTTAAAAGAGTGTATAAAATATAAATTTGTCTAAAAAAATATTTGCATTCCTTCAATTTGAAGGGTATTCAAAAGACTGGAAAATGCTGTAATAATACATGTTCTTCCAATGTGCATTCTAAACAACAGTTGTTTATTATGTGTTATTCAAATATCCTTCATTTATTTGGAGCAAGAAACTGAACTCTGTATTATCAAGACACTTGAAAAATCTCTTTGGATTAAATATTATAAAATGTTCTGTTAGACACTGATATTTGTTCTTAAAAAAATATATAATCAAGCATCCAATAGCAATCACTTGTATCAGCTGCCACTTTTACAGAGTATACATTAACAATTCTAGAAGTATTGCATCATGGAAATAATTCATTATGTTTAGAATTACACATGTTAAAAATACAAAAATACATTCAACAGTAAAATATTTTTCATTTCCATACATCTACAAAACAATTACACAAGATTACTGAAACCAATTTCTAAAATTCACATTCAATACTAATATGAAATAAAACTAAGTTTTATGCAATTATTATTTATTTGTTGGTATGTATGAAAAATAACATGTCCCCAGTGGCTCATTCTTAGCAAGATCATTTTTCAGGTCGCGATTTCGGGGTTCAATTCCCGAACAGGGCAACAATTAAGTTAGCAATTTTCAAGCTACGCCCCAGTTCATATAGATGTGTGACAACGCAAAAGCGTCTCTCAGGCAAAAAATGCCAAGTGAATGGTATAAGGGGGATGCAACCTGCGTATCACAGGTCTCCCAAGCCCTTAACCATCAGGCTGGGATGTCAAGGCAAATCTTGAGGCTCATGAGGCTGTGTTACCACATTACATACATACACGTACATACATACATGTACGTACATACATACATACATGTATGTACATACATACATAAATACATGAAAAGGGCTGATCAAAAAGATACAGTTGCTAAATCTACCCATGTTACTGAAGATAATCATACACCACAGAATAAAACAGAAATGCAAGTAAACTAAATACATTTTAGCTACTAAAGTGGAATGGGAAATGTCTTTGATATTCTTATAAAATATTTTGAATGGAAAAAAACACCTACTATTGATTATAAAAATGAAATATGGATATCAAAATGGAAAAATTATTGAAAGTTAATTGGAGTAAAAAAGAGTCACACAGCCAGAGCTAGGTGGTACATTGTAAGCAATAATTACATCAGTCCTCTTTTTTTATCATACAGCATAATAGAAAATGAGTGTCACCACTACAAAATTATTGGTTTTTATATGTTGTTTGGGGCAACTGTAAAGTTATGATTATTGTTTATAAATTGTTGTTTGAAAGAGAATTAGTTTCTATAAACACTACATAAAAAGAAAGGGCAAATCATGGTTACTTGTTTTGAAAATTGGATATTGTATTCTCCCATATTACTAACTTTCTAAAGTTGGAGGCATTTTTAACAGTTTTATTTCCCAGATCCTTCTGTAGTATGATAATAAGGAAGACCATGAATTAATAGCAATATCACAAATACAGACAATTTTATATCATAAATACATTGTAAGGTCATGTATAGTATTACTGTTACATGACTTCAGCCTCTCACAAAGGCACTTGATTCCTCAGATAACAATGAAAGTTTTTCTGCTATTGGTAAATTGTTTTCAGCTGAGCCATGAGAACAGATTGAGGCAACGCCATGAGCTAACTTACTTAAAAACCAATGGACCCAAAAAACTGACTAGAAAATTATTTGATCCCTATTAATTATGGCACTGCCAGTTATGCAAAATAAACACATTTCGATACCAACTATAATGTAGTTTTGTTCTAGATTGCCTTGTGAGGTAACTCAAAAGATACGAAGGACAAGAGTAGTAACTGTTGAGTTTCTGTTTCTAGCTGCTTGACAATGAAGTGCATCTTTTGTTCATGATCAAATGCAATGTAAGTCATTGGTAGATACAGTGTTCTCTCTCAGTGTAAAGCGTTTCTATGCGGCTGATTTAGCAAGAAAATTTGAATTTTTATCTTTGAAGGAGCAAAGCATTTATGTGAATGATATAATGATGTTCTTGATAAAGAATCAATGGTCCCAGATGATGCAGTCAATTTTATAGACTCTTTATATGAAAGGTAAAGATCTGATGCTAAGTAATTTTCCATTGGATGGAAAAGTAATATTTTTGGATAGAGATGTATGGCACATCGTACCTGGGTAATTGAGAAGTATAATACTGACTGAATATTGCTTTTAAAATACAGCAAGATTTGGAAGGATAGATTGAGAAGAATAGAGCTCCTCAAATAAATGCAGGATGATCTTAGTTTTTTTAAACTAATAAATTTCTCAACCTTGAGAACATCAGTTTTAAAAATATCAAGAGCTGTCTCAAGCTGCTCCAGCCATCTTCTGGAGTCCAGCTTGGACACACTCCTTGCTGCAGAAAGGTTGGTCTTCCTTCACTACAAATCGACCACCAAGTAGTGACTTGGCACATTCATAGCAGCGGAAGCAGTTTCCTTGAACATGCCAGTTCAAGTGTTTCCAACCAAGTCTCTGTTCACTAGCTGTAATTCTATTCTTGCAGGTATGGCATTTCTTCCCATACTTGTGATCAAAGCATTCCAAACAGACTGACTGATCCTCAACTGATATATACTGCTTGTTAGCCAATGGGTCATCACATTCATAACAGCAAAAGTGTTTTATATGGTAAGCTTTCTCTTCTGCAATTGTGTATTCCTTCACAAAAATCAACTGAAACAAAAGCATAAATAAATCATGTAGTTCAATAACTGATAATAATTGAGATTTTATTATTAGAGATTACTGAAATTTATTAAGATTTTACAGTTTTTCCTTTTTAGGGAGAGAAGTCTGCCTTACGAGGTTTGATAAAGAATTGGAAAAACTTTATTTGATCCATTTATTGAGTTATTTGACTTGGTGATTGCAGAAATAATATCTTAAAGAGTTTGTTAATCACAAAATCCTAAGTATGGGAACTAACACAGTCTTACAAGTGAAATACTTCTTACCCTCAGAAATGCTATAGGGAAACTGCCTACAAAGTATTCTCAAATTACTTTTTATTTCTGTTTTTGTAGATATTTGGATATCTCATCTTAAATTCTTTCTTTTTTTAATATTATTATATACACGATTCCCATTGAAATTTTCAAGAATATACCTCATTTTTAAAAAGCTTAACAGGAAGGAACACATATGTAAGATATTCTAACCAAGGCTTATGGCTTGAAACACTAATACAATTGCAACAATATAACACAGAAGAAAATTAAATATACCTCGTCACAGGCACAGCAACGTGGAATGCCCATCAACTCAGCATAGTGGCGGCCACAATAAACATTACTTTTATGATAGAAGTACACCAAGTCCACTAAGAGTTCCTAAAATAAATGGATAAATCTTCACTAGTTAGCATGTATAAAAGTAAAGTAATCTAAGTTGAAGAAATATTAGTTGAAACAATATGTTCCAACCTAAGGAAGTTGTTTAAGACAGCTGTTCACATCACTGAGGCAAAGGTAGAGGAGATGAGGGGATTTAGTTTCAAAAGGAACCTTTCAATGGTCAGGGGTAGTGGAAAACAGCAAAACAATGAGACGGATATAAATGGATTTAACAGAAATGACAAAGTAAATGCTTTTTTCACACAACTGAGTTATTTGAATTTACCATCCAATGGTTTTATGAGGCTAGTTTTCCTGAAAGTAATTTGGTATAATACGTGCTGATAATTATGTTATACAGACTCAATAATGTTTTATGTTTATTGCAAGAACAAATGGCTAAAGCATCTTTCACAACTGGGAAATGTGTAGTGAAGCATCTACTTTACCATCAATGTAATTTGGCACAAAAATGTTATGGAAATTGTGCGCTAGAAGTGAGTAAAATAAAGCCTATTTTGTAGGTATTTCATCTTCCTTTCCCCCCAAACATAAGTTGGAATTCTTCTCTGGTAATTTCCATTTATGGCACAACCTCCTCCTTGTTTGCAGACGGCACTTCTCCCTGGGGCCATTTTGGCCTGACACGGCAGAGGGGCACCTTCATCTTTCTCCCTCCCGCCTAACCACTCTTTCCTAAAGGTGGACTGAACTCTCCACTTTAACCAAAAAATTTAATAACTAAATTTTGCAAGAAACATGAGGGTATAAGAAAAGACACTTGATAATCACAATCAATGGATTGAAAAGTTATAGCAACAAAAGTATTCTACTAAAATTCTTTAATATGAAGGTTGGGCATAAGTCATGGTCATTTTTACTTACTTCAGAAAATACCAGTGGGTGGAAAATGAGAATAATACAGATGAAAGGTCAAGGAATCAATGCAGTATATGAATATTAAACAACATGCTTCAAATTGTGTCCCACATATTTATTAAGAAACTGAGATTTTATGTTCCAGAATCATTACAGCATGAACTATATTTATTATGAAGGTCCTCAAAGTTGTCCCTTACAATGTTCACAACATGCTGCCAACGAAGTGAGAGATGCTGAATACCTCTGCTTCACCATTTTCCTCGCCATGGATAAAACTGTTCATTTCTTGTTGCAAAGCATTTGAAATATCCAAGAGTGTCAAAGGCAGACTACCGTGTAATGGTTCTCTATACCATTTGTATGGGGTCAAAGACACATGGTGAAAATTCCAGATGATATGGTGGGAGCTCCAATTCTTCTCATCCCGAATACTGCTGTAACCGTCCTGAACACTGCTCTTTGTGACTTTATGGAGAGATCCAGACGATAAGAACATTTCTCCCTAATGCCACATTGTATCCCTTCCAGCACAAAGTTCCTGTAGTAATGTGCTGTTACTAGCCCACAATATCGCCCATGGTAATCACTATCAATTTCATGGGGAGAATGATTCTAATGGAGCTTCCGCCTTCTTGGTAACCTGTTACGTGGACACTGCAGACTTAGTTGATCAGCTTGTTGCTGCTCCTCCCTAAAACCCCTATCCACCTTGTGACTGTCCAGTATGAAAGGGCATTATTCCAAAAAATTCCAATTTCTGCAGCATGGCCATTTTGATGTAAGGGCACTATTCTATACAGGTTACATTTATCTAGGACAAGGTTTGCCAGACAATTGATTTCACAATGTTGATTTCTCTCTGTGCTATTACTGATAATCACTGAGCTAATGGCGTTTACAACTCATTTGCCTTCATGTTTTCATGGTAACAAACATTATATCACACAAACATTGGTGATATGATAACATTAGTTTAAAAAAAACAACAATAATAGTTGCCATGCTTTATGCCCTGATTTTGGATTCATGAGTAGAAAACAACAAAAAGCAAAATAAGATCCATAAAGGGTTGTCAAATTATGTTAAAAAGAAAAATGCTGGATACATTATTAAAACGAAGTGACCAATAGAAATTAAAGGCTTTAATAATAAATGTATTATATGCTTTAGCATGTTTAATACTTGTGAAATAACTTAGGCCTTCAAACAAATATTATGCATCACCCTCATCCACTACATCTAATTTTTTGTTTGCTTAACTGTGGTATCAAGAGAGCATTAGGAAATGTTCTAATAAGTTGCAAACAGGGTAATTATATCACTGTTATGATTCTGTCTCTGACAAGATGTCTTCCCAATTACATGCTGAAATTTTAAAATGAAATTGACAGTTTATAGCCGTCTTAAAACAATTAAATTTAAAACAAGAATCCTTCATTCATCTGAAAAAGACATAATGCTAATAGCCGTAGAGCTAAAATCAAGGATCACGGGATCAAGTTTGGGAGGCAGAGAATTTTTGAAGTCACCTACATCTCTAAAACCAATCACATACTCAATATTTTCTCTAGAACATAAATTTGTATTAGTGATAATTGGAATGTATGAAACTTGTTAACTGCTCTTTACAATGGGCAGAAGCATGTTTAGTAATATTAAATGGAGAGATAGTTTGAAGTTTAGAATTAAATATAAAATAAACATGTGGTGCTACAACAGCACGTACTGAATTATTTCTTAATTTCATATTTTCAAAGATTTTGAGATTTCAACAAAAATGAGCCCTGTGCTATTTTTTTAGTATCTCTTGTTTTATCCAGGGGAAACATTTTTAGCATTTCTTGAGAAAATGTGTTTTTTATAAATTGCATTAATTTCAAGCATTGATTACATGATGATTACATTACAAATTACATTACATTACAAAATGACCAACTGTACATGAGTTTTTTAAATAGCTAATTTTTTAGAACATTTTGTTTAAGGCAAAAATCTCTATTGCTGGTTTGAAATGTTAACTTTTCCGCAATTTTCGAAAATACAGATATATATTTATTTATTTATTTTACTACTGTTTTTGAGGCGTCATGTAAAATTGAATTTTAAGGTTTCATTATAGCAAAAGGAATTGCTCTTGACTTATTACATACCTCACAAGTAGAGCACACAAAACAGCTTGGATGCCATGCAGCACTACCAGCTCTCTCAGCAAAGACAGCCACATCTCCAGCCAGAAGCTTCAAGCCACACTGCCGGCAGTCCAAGTGAGCAGAACTCCCCCCAGGGGTTTCAGCTGGCAGAGGAGCAGCAGAGCCATGGAAGGGGGCTGGAAGAGCAGGGTCCATTGATTTGGGTTGTTGCTGCATCATCTGTCAAGGATTTATTTAGGTTTACTTGTTTTATCCATTTGTGAGCAACGTAAAACACGCATTTTATAATATGATAATTTAAAAATTGTATAATATAATTTAATTTTAAAAGACATCCCCTGGAATTAGATTTATTTGTACATGAAAATTAATCCCCATTTATTTCTTCATAAAATATTTAATTGTGTTATATAACGGATTACAATAATACAAGAGTGACACTTCTCTTTATTGGGCAGCATTGGGGAACGAGAATTTGACCATTAGAGAGAAATGACTGCTAGCAAGAAAAAAGAAAAGTTTTTGAGAAAAAATAAAAATAAATTTAAATATTTTCTAAAATGTTTAAATTTATTTTTATCTAGCTAACATGCAACTGCTCAAGAGTGACACTAACTACACACCACACTATGTAATTTAAAGGCAAAACAAACAGGCCCTTCCACCTACCAGTCGTATAAGAAATCAAACTTGTCTCTTAAAATTCTTAAACAGAAACAACAGAAAATTTTTGAACAGAGAATCATAAGCACAAAAATAACTTTCTACGAAAGAAGTCTGGAAAAACGGTTGAGGGTTTGCCTACTCCCTGTATCAAAACAAATATTCTTCTAAATTAAATCTTAATGGACCGAGGAGTTTATAGGTTAAAATGAGACAACTGAGAGTTTCTCTGCAAGACTGTGTTTTCCATTATGCCCCATGGAATTAATATTTGGTTTTAATAGAAACTACAGAAATCAGAATATCAGTCAAAAATACCTGAGCTGATTTAGGTAAAGCATCTGTAGCTACAGAACTGCTCTGAACAACTGTAGGTGCAATAATACTTGATGTTTTTACTCCTTCAACAGGCAATGTTGAAGGAAGAATGTGTTGGTTTAAACCAGGCCTTCCGTAATTCAGTTGCGTGGTCTGGGGAACGGATTTCTTTCCAGTACCATAACCTAGAATGCAAGAAAAAAAGGTTTATTACTATTCCAAAATTATGTTTGATCATCAGTACAAATTAGAAGTGGGCAAATGTTACCAGAAAGAGAATTAATACAGTTGACATCCTCTTCTGTGAATTGTTCCTGATTCCCAGAGCTGATGCCAGAATTACTTCCTGGCCTTCTTCCCTTCAAAGGCTCAGCTATACTTCTGATACCACCAACAGCCTCTGAATTTACAGCTACATTAGGTGTTAGCAACATTGACTGAGGATCATGTCTAATTCCAACACCTTTATCGGTACCAAGAGAGCCAAAAATATTGGATGGAAGACGTGACTCATGAGGATGCAATCCCTTCATTTCAGTACCACCAGAAGGACCAACAGAGCTGCTTATGTTTGGTGATAAATGCAATATCTGTGAATCAGATGTTGGATGTCCTGCAGAACTGAGAGAGCTCCCCGCAATTTGTGGAGAAATGGAGGACTGTGAATGAGGAATTGAAAGTTCTTGAACTCCAGAACCACCAACAGGAGGGATGGAACTGCTTGAATTTGCTTGCAATAGTGATGAATTTGAATCAGATGATGGTAATATTCCACTGCCAGAGATAGAATTGAGAGAGCTGGTGTTACTATCAACATTTTTCCACTCTGACAGAGGTTTTGTCATCAGAGGGTTCCCTAGTGGATCAATTGCCGATGAATTAACAATACCCCTTGAATGCAAGGAAGAAACCTGAATAGAATTTACTGGAAATGATGAAGCAATACCTTCAGTATTTACATCAGTAATATTCACAGCAACACCAGTGGGCATACGAGCCCCTGTCAGTGCCTCTTGCTTTCGATTAAGCACACTTTGCCCAAACTGAGCAGTCGGTTGTTTGCCTTTGTCAGAATGTTCCAACATGGAGCCAGATGAAGAAGCAGAATGTTCACCTACAGTATTCTGAAGGGCATTGCTTCCCAAAGTTGATTCTGAACATGATCTTCCTTGGTCGTAAGTCTGAGATAATCCAGCCTGAGATGAAATTGATTCATGGTGGGAACCTTTAGAGGATGGCAATCGGGACGGTAGCAAATTGCTAGAAAACTCTGACTGCTGTCTGTCATATTTACTTGAGGCAGTAGTTCCAGAAGCGAAACTTTCATGGATGCAAGATGAAGGAAATTCCTGAAAAATAAAAACAATTTTATCTTCATATCCATTTATCAATCAATAATAACAAAATTATTTAGAACTTCATACTCAATAAAGAAACAATAACATGAAAAGCACAAGCAAAGACCAAGAAGAAGAAGAAGTCACTATATATCTACACACGCACGCGCACACGCACGCGCACACACGCACGCACACACGCGCACTCACGCACCCTCCCACCCACGCACGCGCACACGCACGCGCGCACCCTCTCACCCATCCACCCACCCACGCACACGCGCGCGCGCGCACACACGCACACTCCCACCCACCCACCCACCCACGCACACAAAGTGTTCAAAGCCTGTGATTATTTTCGTGTGTCATGATTCCATGCATGACACATGAAAATAATCACAGGCTTTGAACACTGTTAGTCTGATGAAGTAAAATGGTCAATGTCTCATACAATATAATCACATAAAATCAACAAAAATCAAAGAAATTAATAATGTACTTTTTAAAAAATTTCACAAGCAAGAGGTAAATAATTCATTGCCTATTTCATCAATTTTATGTCATTCTTTTGTCTATTGCTGCATTGCCTATTTGAAGAAAAATCAACGTTGAAACATATGGACTCATAACACTAAAAGCATCTGAAATAATGTCTGGGATCCTGTTATTCACCCACAGCTGTGGTAATAACTGTATAAACTTTTCTTTCAGACTTCCCAAGAATGTAACTTTGGGTAAACAGATCACTTCACTTTCTCTTGAACTCGCTGACCATTTTTTCAGCAATGTAAGCTGACAAAAATCATACACAGATAAATATACTGATGGGCACTTTGTATAATGAACTTGTGTAAGAAAATTACACCAGATTGGTAGAAACACGCAAAGCTACTTCCATACCTAGAGCCAGGGGCAGTTCATGTTGAGGGATCACAGATTTTTGTTAAATAACAAACATATTAGATATTATATTATATATTATTTTTGTATTGTGTAAATGATACTATACAATATTATTTCTTTAATAATTACATAATTCTAATATAAATTTATACTGAACATTTTTCTCATTTTAATTTTTTTCTCTAGATCTTTTGGAGGGGCCATGGCCCTGCCCCCTTCCTGCATCCACCACCATACCTAGCTATACCGCCACTATACTATATTTGGCTTATACCTAGTGCAAAACATAATTGGGGAGTAAATTTCAACTCACCACCTGATTCAATTGCATATCTTGCATTCCTTCCATGACCTTCCCAAAGATGTGATCTTCTGGCAATCGCCAGTCAGGCATAAACTCGCTTGGGATTTTAAGGTCTGTCCTAGGTGGGAGAGAGGTTGGGAGTGGAGGAGGCAGATCTTCATCTTCCCCAGAGCCATAAGCAGAAGAAGATGTAGAGGCATGGAATGGGCGTGGCATGGAGTTGTAGGCAGGGGGCATAGGTGGCAGAGGGCGGATGGGGTCAGCTGACTGAGAGGAGATCAACTGCCTTCCTGTCACTTGGTCCACGGCGTAAAAGTGTTCCACCCCTGGCACTGTAGTAATCGTCTCTGAATACAGGGCAGGAACCTGCAAAAAACATTTAGGTATCAATATAAAAAAATCCAATGAAACTTGTTCTCACTCAACAATGATGTTGAGAAGCATCCTTGCTCAAGAGTAATGAGCATTGACAAGAATTGTAATATAACTAACAATCATGGCATTACTCTAACAAAATTTAAAAGAAAAAAGTATATTTATTTCCCATTTCAAAAGCAGTTTTGAAATTTAAACAAAAAACTAAAGAATTTGTTAAATATTGTTTAAAAAAATCTTGTATGAAAAGAAGTTTGTTATTTTAACATAAACTAGTGCTGCTAAAACAGCACTTCCTTTCTCGTCCATACTTTCACTCAAAATTACACCAAATTTTCGAAAAATTGTACATGACCTTGTATCAAAATCTATCTTTAAGAAACAGCTTAAAACACTTAACCCATTTTAAATTAAGACACTATTTATCTTTCTTCTTGCGGGCACAAGTAGAAACATACCTTGTACAAAATTAAGACTCAATTTGAGTGCTGATTCTTATACATACTAGGAATGAGCAGCAAATTGATTTGCAATTTAAATACAAACAAAAAAATTCTAGTTAATTTAGAACACTTACCTTTCCAACACAACCTTGACCAACAACATTATTTTTCAGATTTTCTAAATATTTCATAAGTCTGAAACAGTGAAAGGTTTAAAAATGTTAATATCCTCTCAAATATTTCAGGTTTTTAAAGAGGAAATATTTTAAATTTATCATTCAATATTTTTCTCCAGCTCTTAAACTAATTTGATATAGTAAGATTGTGAAAGCAGGGATCCTAATGAAAGAAATAACAAAGTGTCCATGGAAGTTGATGGTAAAATAAATTGTACGGACAAATTTGTACAAATACGTAGAAATTTGGATACTGGAGATAAAAACGTTTCTGTATATATGAAAACATTTACAAGTAGAATCATTTACCATGGCCTCTTTAAATTATTCAAGACTCTTTATCACTGATTACGATTGACAACCACCAATTTCCATTAATAGAATAGAATGGTGCACTCACTGTTCAATTTCTTCAGGAGTGAGGTTATGACAGTGCTTAGCATCCAGATCATGAAGAGGCACTTGTTTTGTCAATTGTTGTCGACGATAGAGAGCACCATCGCTTCCTGAGATAGGTAATTTACTTACAGGAAGTTGCTGCATGTACTCTGCAGCCTGAAATCACAAGGAATATTTTTGCACTACATTATCTATTATATTTACCAATCATTTGCATATCAACCAAATATATAAACAAGAAATTATACCCTGTATACTCAGTCCAGATTTAATTATTAACTATATTTTACAGTAATGAAAGATTGCTTATGTATGTATGTAATTTCTTTTTCTTATCTTTTTTTTAATTGCATAACTGGCACAATACATTTCAATCATCAATACAATTATTAATCAACAAACACATTTAGAGGTTCTAATGCTGAATAAAAATGAAGAGCACTATTATTTTCTTCTTCTATTAGTACTACAACCCTTTGCGGGTCTTTACTTTAAGGATTATATTGTTCTATTTGTTTGTGTCCATTAGGCACTCTCCGCCATCTTTCATTAAGCACCTGGACATTCTGGCAAAATTCATCCATACACTGACTTCTTGGTCTTTGTTTCTTTCTTTGACTTATCACTGCCCAGCATATTCCATAATTTTCTTTGCGAGGTTACTGCTATACATTCTTTGTTAACATCTATCCATTTTATTCAAAGGGCTTTAATGAAACACATTATATTCTCACCATTTATGCAATTTTTGTTGTTTGTTTTGTTTTGTTCTTATTCTTCATATGCCTGAAGTCACTTGGATTGGACCATACATATTACTCAATATTTGTCTCTCAAATATTCTAAGCTAGTTGATATCTTTTTCATTGCGGGCCCAAGCTTCTGAGGCACATTACAATTGGATGTATTATGGTCTTATAAATTCTCATCTTTATATCTCTTTTACCAACATTGATAGTACTATTTTCACAAATGTAAATCAATAGCCAATGTGTGCTTGTTCTTTTTTATTCTCTTTTTGACAAGGTACGTAAAAATCCCAACATATGCCATGTAATCTGTATTGCACTTTGGGCGGTATTCCTATGTAATACCACCACCTCTTAGTATCACATAATCATGAGTCTCCAGTTGTACCATCAACAGACATTCCTTTGCAGGGGAAGAATTGGCCTGCTTCCCCTTACAAGAACTGCAAAAAGAGTTTAGTACATTGTTAGCAATTTCTCATTTTCTTTCTACTTCTTCTAGCCTTCAGTTTTCTGAATGCTTGATGCACAGCACTGAACACAGTTTCAGAATTCTAGAAAGGTAAATGTTTTATTTTCTATGATCCCAGGACTTGAATCACATTCAATTTGCTGACATAATAGCAGGGAGATAAAAAGAAATATACATGCCGCAAGCCTCTGCCTTAGTGGAACTAGCTGGACGCCAAGGAACTGTCCGTTTAGAAATGATAAAAAAAGTAACCAAAAATAACTGTCCTAAGAGTAGCTTACAGAAGAACTCGTGAATCCACTTCTGTTGTAAGAAAACCTCTCGTCTCTTTTCATCTAATTCAACAACTAACCTATATGACACCTATATGTTTTGGTTTTTATTTTGCCTCCTAGGTTTTCTCTACCATCAGATAGATGTGCCATAATTAGGGTGTGTATATGTCCCATGTTTTATGGGTTAATCCTTTATTTTGGCGTTGGGTGCCAGCAAAATTCTTTGAGATGTAGAATTGTCCTGTATTTTGTGAATGTTGTGTGATTTTGTGAAGAGGTAGGCTCAAACACCAAAATCACTGAAAATGAAGTGTTTGATGAGTTGATGATCTTGAAAAAGGCTATTACCAAGTGAGAAGAATTTAAAGACAAATCTGCTGGAGAAACTTGATATAAATAATTCAACAGTGTTGCAATAAATGCATTAATAAATTTGAAGAAGATTGTTGAATTTTTTCTGCTATATTCTGGCACAAATACTAGTGCTGAAAGATTGTTTTCAAGGATGAACCTTGCATGGACTAATGAAGCATTACCTGACTCAGCTCATACTCCTACTTCAGTCTTTTAGTCAATTCTTCTAAAACTTCATTCATAAGGTCAATGAAGCAGTTCTTTCATAGGATGATTTTGTAATTAATAGCTTTGTCTCTTTCTCAGAAGAATCTATCTTAACTTTTTCCAATACACCAAGAACACTCCCTTACCTTTGGACTCAGCAAAAGAATAATCATCACTTGGTTTGATTGATCATTTAATGTTTTCAGGCACGCCAACTACTACCGCCATTTATTCCATAAGTGGATTTTAGATTCAAAGGGGCGGCAGTGGAACTTCTACAGCTAAAATGTGAATCTGTCATTGACCTTTATGTGGGGTTTCCCCCACCAGTTATCTCCCTCAGTGAGGACGTGCTCTCTGCTTTTGATGTGTACGGTAGTGGCAGTACATAAGTATAAGTGCACAATTTGTGGCCCATTTGTTAATGTACTGCCATGGTATGGATCAGAAAAACCACGGTAAACTACAGATCAGAGCAGCTGACCCCTCGAATTTTCATCCAGACTGGGGCTGCATTCAGCCTAGCTATGTAGTTAATGTTACAGATATGCTACTGCTGAGATATGAACTCTAGGACCTCCCAATCAAATGCCACAGAGGTATTGGTTGTTGCCACTGAACCATCCCACCAGGTATTTGGATTTCCCATTGTTTTCCAACAATAAATTCTTTGGTTTCTTTAAATAAAGAGAATCTATTGTACAGTCACTATGCTCCGAGAACACTGAATAAAAAGATATCTTTGAGAGTTTCACTTATACACACAGAATGTTGCTCACATCATATTACTTAGGGCTTAATATCTTGCAATAATGGAATGAAATGTGTAGTGTTATAAGAATTAATTAATTCGTCCAATTTTAGAATACGGAGCGGCATGCTGGGAACCGTACAGAAAAGGGCAAATCGAAGCGTTAGATAAAATTCAAAAACGGGCCTCAAAGTTTGTAAAACACGGGTGCGTTGGTGATGAACGAGAAGATTGGGAGTCCTTATCTAAGAGAAGGGAACGGGCGCGTTTATGCGTAATGTATAAGACATACAGAGGGGGCACAGCATGGGCAGACATCGGTAAAAGATTACAGAAATCAGATTATAAAAGCAGAGGAGACCATCCTTGGAAAATACGATGTAGAAAGCAAAGAACTGATGTAGGCAAGTTCTCCTTTGTGAATCGCACTATAGTAGATTGGAATAAACTACCTGCAGAAGCACTAGAGGCTCTTCCTTCTAATGTAGCCAAATTTAAAAATATGCTTCATTCCATCTAGGTTATCTCGAATAATACTGACTGAGACATTTATCTTCATTATTATTATTATTAGTAATATTATTATTACTTTTATTATTATTGTTATTGTTAATATTATTACTGCTTTTATTATTATTAATATTACTATTACTTTTATTATTATTGTCATAATTATTGTCGTCATGGCCCTTATACAGTGAAGTGATGTGAAGTGTAGTGAAGGGGAGTGCAGTGAAGTGTAGTGTAGTGTAGTGAAGTGTTATGTAAACTAGAAGTGAATTTAGAGTTAGCTAGAAATAAATTGGAACTATTATATCGACCCCCTAATTCTAATAGTAAACCCAATTGTAAATGTTGAAAATGTTTAGTAATTCTAATTTTAATTGTTATCATGCTTGCCACCGAGCATTAGCTCAAAGCGAACTTTAATAAATCTATCTATCTATCACTTACCACTTCCTCTGAAACATTAGGGGGTAACCAGTCGAATGACACTCCTCTTGATGAAGTGTTCTGTGCAGCAACGGTTTTCTGTGTATCATCTGGCACCTTTATATTTAAAACTGGAAATATTAATAAAATACTTTTATAATTTGCAAAGTAAGAAATGAAGCATTTTATTATCATAAATAAACCCACATTATATTCAACTGTTTATGAGAAGTATCATGTTTTTAAAAATAAAAAGATAACAGACTTCAATAAGAGGGATCTTTATTTTATCAAAAAAGAAACTCACAGCCTCCTTTCTTGGTTTTGCGACTACCACTTCCTAAGAGTATGTCAAATTGTTCATATCCTTCATCATCCTTCACGTCATGATCTTCCTTCTTACACTTGCAATTGCGGCACAACTTCCTGCACAATCACAAAGTCCAGTTGATGTACAGTAGCTATAGTCAACAAGTACATTTAATTCACATTAAAAATAAAGTACTTACCTCCAAAAATGAAGGTCAAGTCCAGGACAGTTATCGCCGCATGCCAAACAAGGTGCTCCAGCTCCTATGTCATGAGCTAATCGATGTTGCTATTAAGATATACAGGCAAAAGATATATAATACAATTTCACACCGTTATGCATTACATTATACAGTTTGAATTAAAATAATTGTTACCTTCTTTTGCTTGCTTTCCAATTTTAACATCCATTCTGGAAGTTTTTCTGTTGAACTGGTCATGATTTGAATTTGTAAAGACAAGTCGTCGATTTCTTTATTTTCTGTCTATCAGTTTTATAAGGAACAAATTTCATGCGTGCAAGGTTAGTGGTTAGTACTTGTTAGTGTGTGACTCATGAGAAAGACACGCCCACAGCAGGTGTGCAACAAAGCATTCATAGATAACGAATAAAACGTCACTCGACAAAAAGAAAAACATTAAAGAACATGAAAGTGCAGTAATATGACCTTCCGTTTACAAACGAAGAACAACTATGATAAAGGAACTAGATAACATAAAAGATCAAAAACGGGAATGAAACTGCAGGGAGAACAACAAGTACATGTCAAATTTCGAGAATTTGTACTATTAATAGGAATTAAAGAAAGTAACATAAGTATGGATTTGATAATTGGGCAGTAAATAGGATAAGAATTTTAAGTATTTTAAAACAAAACATATTTTTTTACCATGTAATGATATAATTCCCTCTGGCATTTGGGAAACTCTACTGTTAATGTTGCTAAACTGATATATCCTTTGAACAATTGCCTAACGTATTCACGCGCGTGAATTGACTGCCTTGAAGTCGTAACAAATTGAAAAAGGGGATGAATTGGAGAATAATATGTAATTGCCACTCAATTTACGACGGACTATCATATTTCTCATTTACCAATATTCTTCAGTAAAACAACTTTTTTAATGATTTGACTCTCATAATGTTTCATAAATTTACTGAATCTAAACGTTCTTTGGTAGTGTTTGTCACGTACTGATGCGCAACAGGTCGACGTTCACGACACGCCACCACGTCAATTTTACACGAGTATCATTATCGCAATTGTAAGTCGTTTCAATTGTTCGCTTATGTAATAACAAATACATGGTTATAACGTCTTAATTGTAACTTCTTGGACATGCATCCAAGTGCAAAATAGAAATGAATAGCTAGTAGAGAAAAAACTAGAGTATAAAGTGGGGATGCGATTTCCCGAAACAGACAGACGTATAACTATTACAGGGCATACTGTCACACCCTCACTCCGTTACGGATGTAAGGGATTTTCGAGTGATGCTCTGAAATTAGGATATGGGACTTCGTGTCGCAGTTAATGAAGACTTTAATCTTGACGGAATTGCGTTGTAATCTCATGCTCCAATTTTCTCTTCTTCGATGTCGGTAATCTTCGACTCGGCTGAAGAATTTAGCTCCAATATTCACAGATGCATTCGTCATTTAAAAATATTGTGACACCGAGCTACTTCGAAAACGAAAATAAGCTTACTTTGGAATCGGCATGCCTCGCAACTAAGGTCGCTACATCATTACGGTTAAACCCCACTTTTTTCTAAAAGTTTATTTCAGATACGAAAAAATGGGAATTATTTATTTGAATTATTCCCTTTGCAGATTTTAACGCGAAATTTGTTCTGAAATATGTCTAATTTACTAGCAATGAAGAAATGTAATTTTATATTTAACATAGAAGAATGGTTTTGGGCTTCATAATAATTTAGGAAAACAATAATAATATGCAAAGAAATTTTTAAGAATCATTAATAGACTATCAGACTATTTACAGCAGAAGCTGAATGTATTTATGTTTTTCATAACAACTTGGAAAGATGGTTCCAAAATTTCTAAATATATACAGTATAAACTAATAGAAATATAGTCACAAGTGTTAAAATATTTTGTACGAAAGGGAATATTACACTAAATAATTAAGTTTTAAATTGGTATGAATAGGTAGTTATCACAATTATTTTCCAATGTAACACAGCATTCTGTTGCCAATGTGTATCTTGTTTCTATTGACTTTAGTTTCGGTTTTAATTAATTCCAAATTTAACTAAACAAATTGTAAATCATAAAAACTACAAAATAAACGATTAAATTAGGTTTTCAGACTGCAGCAACATTTAACATTTATTTATGAACATTGCTAAGTAATTGTATTTAAATGTTTATTTTAATGGTTGAGGTAGATAGGTAGTTTTAAGATGTGTGCACTAATTAGTAATGATGCATAATTCTCCATAGTAAATAAGTTTCTAATTCTTCACTCACACTTCCAGAGTTGAAATTTCCAAAGAATAACTCCAAAATCTTATCAACAATATTGTATATTTTGTATTTTAGTACAACTTTTATGTTATTACAAAAACTAAAGTATTTAACAAAATATTCAACAACAAAGGCACAACATCCAAGCAAGCACCATATGCCAACACTAGTGGTCCCAAGTTAGTTGTAGCTAATGCTTAAAGTTCATGACAATAAATCAAACAAATGGATTCTTAGAAATTAATCAATATTTTATATATAAGTTGCCAAAATACAAGTAACTAAAAAAATATTCAGATTATATTGTGTTAGAATAATTTAAATGATTTGAAAGGAACATTTTAGGATTCTACAGCAAATAAATATACATATAGATGCTCTGGGACCTTTTACTAAGATATGTTAGACTGTATAGCTGTTCAATTGAACTTTAAATACTCGTACTTTAATAAGACATCTTCAATATTTTCTTTTTATACAATGGTTCACTAGATTCAAGAGCTATCCTGTAAAAAAAAAAAGTGAACTTACATATAATGCTTTGTGAAAGTTGCAACACCAAAAACTAAGAGGTAGCAGAACCAAACATTATTGCACATGTTACATAGTATGGTGACATGACAAAATTTATTACATTATGTGGAATTTTGTTCTCAAGTTTTGCTTCAAATTCATCAGAATTAAAAAGTTTAAACTCAGTTTTATTCAATGTATATTGAGTAAATGATGAGAACATTTTAACTTATGGTCATAATTAGACATTGAATTTTTAGGCATATGCACTAAAAAATTAATTATATACATATTCCATGACCTTGCAATATTATAGAAACTACTTTTGCAGAGGCTAAAATGCCTATTGCGGTATTAGAGCTGAAAATGCTTATTCTTCTGTTAATAACCTAATTTTTGGATTTTTGAATATTATATTTGCTATTTACAAGCATGATTCACAGCCGAGTCATCTTAAAAAGAGGATTCTGTTCTCAGAACATCATTTGCACTTCTTACGGCTAGCAATTGTCTTAAATTACAATCAAAGAGTTCTTGTCTAGAATACTTCATAGAAATAAGTTGGCCATTGAGTTAACTTTGATATAAAATGCCACAGACATAGATAAATCATTTAACCATTTTATAACTGGTTTCGCTTTTCATCAAAAATTATAATTGTGAAATCTCAGAAGACGATACAATTAGTTCATTGTCAATTATCTCCAAAATGAAAGTGCTTGTGGGCCCCAAAAACAAATGTTAATATAAAAATATAATTTTTGCCTACAAAACAAGAATTCAAAGTAATAGATTCCAGTCCCATAATTTAGGTGGTGTTAGTTATATAGTGTCATATAATGGAAAGTAATTTGAATCCTAAGGTTAATGAGACGAGTGAATTTTGTCGAAGTCTGTTATATAAGTATTTGTTATAATTAAGTGTTTACCATTTATATCTTATTTTTTTAAATAGTTTACTCTAATACATTAAGAATATAAGTTGAAAAAATATAATTTATTCTGAAAAATCATATTAATCTCAATTTATACTACCTGTCTACAAAAATATAACACATATTTTAGAGGCCTCAATGAGATTTTAAAGCTTAAATATCCGAAGTTTAGTCATGTTTCTCTGTGCTCAATTTAACATACAATATGCTAAGTAGTTTTCTTTGAAATTCCAGAACATTACTCAAAATATCACTCGCATACTTTGTGTAATAAAAGTTTTGGTTCACTTGTTTATAAAATGTTTTTTGTCAATATATTTGTACACAACGAAGTTAATAAAGAAAATAGTATAACAATGTTAATTTTTCAAGAGAATTATTAAATTTATTCTTACTGTTTGTAGCCATGAAATCTAAGAATGTATTATTTTTCCAGAAAAAATAAATCTTAAGCATTTCCAGCAGCAACAGCTTGGAGTTTGGTTTTCTTCTTTAATATTCCATTCTTTAGTGCATTTAATGCATTAAGTGTTAAATGGTTCATTTTGTTAGGAACTTTCTGCAGCAGCCGAGGAATTGAGCCAACATTTTCTTTGGCCCATATTCCATTACCCTTTTTTTCTGCACGATTTTCAGCATGGAGAAGTTGTTGGTAATATTTTAAATATAAAGAATCTTTCTCTAAATGAAAATCTAAAGGTGACACTGAAGCAAAACCCAGGGAAACTAAATCAAGGCCCACATTCTTCTTCTGAAATGAAAAATTAAATTCATTTCAAAAGATGGCATAAGAACAGAATTAACACAAGAAATAGTTACATTTCATTACCTGTTTTGTTACAATGCAACTAACTGATGTGGGGTTTACTTTCAGGATGGAAAATTCCACACATGTTCCAACAACAACATGTTGAAGCCAGGAAAGGCCATTAGGAGTTAAATTGATACTTGAAATTTCAACAGGAAGATCTGGAGTTTGCGGTCGAATCCACTGGAGGGACAGAATTGGTGTGTGGTCAATAAGAAGAAGCGGTGGTGAAGAACCAAATGGAGGTATGACTCCTACAGCTTTCCCATGAAGTTTTATATGCTTTTCAATAAAACTAGTTGGAAAATCTTGGGGACGATAGAACTTCTTAAACTGAAAGAAAAGTTTTCAAAGTAAGAAATAAGAATGTTGTCGTTTGTATAGTGTATTACTATTTAATAAAGACTTACTGGTCTTACACTTCTCAAAGCAATTGCTAACCCAACAACAGCCACAGAATACACCCCATACTGTAAATGATAATGAATATTACAGCAAAGGAACCGCAAGAAATATGTTTAGAAACTATTCATGAACTGGTACCTGAACGCCCCGTATGTTTTGATCCATCAAGACGGTGAATTTTTCAAACAAGTTAGGTTCTTTAGACATTTCGGGGATTTATACGCTTCACTATAGCAGCATAAAGAACAAACTACTTATATAATTATTACAAGTGATATAGAGAAATGACTAATTGAATATCATATGTTCGAAGTAAAACTTTCATAGTCGTTACGAAAACTTCTGAAATAGATCAGAAACAATAAACACCCAACTGCGCATCGACTAAAAATATTGACAAATGAACATCACATTGCGTTATATAGAAATGGAAGGACGCTCGCTGCGCCAAAGTTGCGGTGGTGGATTATCAGCAAAGTGGATACAGTGGATGTCGTATTTTGAATGTGCATTGTTAATATAGGTTAATGTCTCTGACTTACCAATGTGAGAAAGCAATTTAACAATTTTACCGTGCACTGTCGGATAAATCTAGATAAGTGATATTCAAGTGATGTTTATTCAAAATGTTGGCGTGTGCCGTAATTGCTAATTCCAGTTAGTTTTTTCTGTTTGTTTGCGCATTGTAATTTCTGGCTTCCCAAACGTGATGTTGCTCTGTACATAGACGATTCCACTTCGAAGTTAGTGACTCGAGAATAATTGTCGTCCTCTGGATAGTAAATACCTATTTAATCATGACAGATAAGGAATATGTTGGCCTCTCTGTAAGTACGATAAGAACGAAATGAGATATTGTTCCTTGTTTATATTCTCTCGAAGCAATTATAACCTACTACTAACTAGATAACATTTTTTGTGCTGTCTATTAGGAGTAAAATATAATTGTGTAGTGAATGTTATTGTATTTTAAATACAAATTGAGAATCCATGCGTGGTATTACAGAAAGAGGAGATTGCAAGACAATTTATGCTCCCTGAAAGAAAATCAAAAATTGCTACTCTCCTTAAACAAGATGGGCAAGCATATTGCATTTGCCGATCTTCTGATTCATCAAGGTTTATGATGTAAGTGTTATAAAATTATGCAAAGAATATGTATTGCTTGAGATTAAGTATCATAATTAAATAACTATATATACTTATTAACTAAGTATTCATTTCACAGATTTTTCTTTTTGATTGTTTTGAATGAATTTTTAATTGTAATAAAATCCAGTGCCTGTCCTATAGTTAATGTTCATTGAAGAGTCCTTTAAACCTAGAGTTCACTGTCAGTGTTTAATCTGATGATTAAAATTAAAAAAAAAACAAAAAAAAAAAAACTATATAGTGATAAAACTGATTTACTATTGTCTGAGAGATAGATGAAAAATGTTTATGCTAAAGAATTACTGGTACTCTTGACAATTTTGAATGTGAATTTTCTCAGCAATTATATTTATTGAGGTATTATGACTTTATCCCACTTAAGATGTATATTAATATAATTATCATTTTCGTAGAATATTTCAAAGAAGAATATTATGCTTATATTGAAAAGATTGCTTTGATTTATGTATTATATTCCTCAGTAGATTTGTTATGTAATTATGGTTCAGTACGGACCTTTGATTCTAGGCTTACAGTACTGGCAGCGTATAAGCAACTCTGGCAGTTCAATGCACTGTTATCACACATTACTATGCACATGGCACCATCTACATCACAGATAAATTAAATCTCAAAACATTTACTCTTACTGACATAATACATCTTGAGATCATGTTCATAACTTTTGCTAAAGCTGAAGCTATCATCTCCACAACTTCATGTGAGTTAGATGAGCGGCAACGTTGAACCCTGGCAGTAAGAAAGTAAAGAAATTCTCACAAGCTGATTGCTACAGAGCAGTTCACACAACATACCATAGCACATGGCAAGAGAACTGTCAGCACGCTGTCAATATTGTAGGATAGTAATAAGCCACACCAGCCAAACAAGCATCTTGCTATTCATAATTGTTAATATCTGGATTTTTTATGAAAATGTGACTCATCGTTTTACTAAATATGTTTTTTTCATGTTTATGAAGGGCAAGCGGCAGTAATAAATTGAGGCACACCTCAACCAATACTGAAATATAAACATTTACGAGTAAAGTAGTCTTGCTGCTTATCTTGTTGCACTCCAAAGCTCTTCATTTGAACTATTTCTTTATTTCAAAACAAAAACAAAAGGCTTTCCATTGCATTAATATTGTTTTTTCAATGAAGATATTTGGGTCATATATTATTATTGTGTTAATTCATTTCCAAGCTTTTGAAATGGTAGATCATGTATTGTTCATAGATTATTTTGCAGGTAAGCAAGATGCAGCAATATGTGTTAGTAATAAAAGTTATATTAGTTCATTTTTTAATTATGACCCTTTTTAAAAATATGACTCAAGGACAAATAGTACATCTTTGTTGTATACAAAGAATATCTGACTCTACTATTAAGTTAGTGTTTTATGTGTAAAGATTTTGTTCATTATCTTTAGTTTTTCTTCTCCTTGTAGTGGTTGTGATAACTGTGAAGAATGGTACCATGGTGATTGCATTCGCATAACTGAAAAAGAAGCAAAGTACATAAAACAATTTTTCTGTGTGGTGAGTATAAATTATAGCCTGTATTAATTTAAAATTCTGGTCACTACATCTAAAATATAATATCAAAGTGTTCAGAACACATTCTTGCTTTACTGTGCTTTAATAATGTGTCTATGCCAAGGTGTATTATCAAGGTTGCAAATTATCACAGTCTGAAAAGGTTTTTGAAATGGAGCTGTTACAATATAGGAGAATTTTTAATGATTTGATATTTTTATATTATATAATCTCACGATGTATCAAGAGTTACAAAATTGTTTCTGTGATTCATTATAATGTTCCTCAAATAAAAACTAAAAATTCTTTTATTTGTCAAATGAAAAATAATTGAAGGAATTATACTTCTGATGAACTTTTAACAAAGTCTCAAAATGATAAATAAATAAAGATATTGTCAGGTATCAATACTTTTTATTCAGCTTATGATCGTTTCGATTGCATAGCGATCGAAACAATCATAAGCTGAATAAAAAGTATTGATACCAGACAATATCTTTATTTATTTATTTATCATAATAAAAAGGTATCTACCTCACCAGTGATCTAATTAATAAAGTCTCAAAATCTACCATTTGTGCAATAATGGTAAATTTTGTATCCCTGTCAAATCATTTTTCAGAAAACAACTTGCAATTGCTCTACTATCTTCGATATACTTAGTTTTTACTCTTTTATATTAGTTTTATATAAATTGCACTTTAACTAATTCAATGAATACATCACACATTATATTAAGTCAGGCATTTTCTATGATGTATGATTTTTGGTTAAATTAGGGTACACAGCACACCCTTAGAGAAGCGGGGTGGGGGGTGGGGAGTGTCCTTCGGCCCTCCCTCATATTATGCTAAGCACTCTGACAGAAATGAATAGAACTTACCGATAGGCGATTTTTATGGCGGTTTGGCTGTTGGTTTTATGACCCAAAATTAGGTCATTACTAATACCTGAATCATACCCCACTTGCTTCCTGCAAACCATGACCCGTTCTGCACAGAATACTTATGCACATGAGGAGTGGCCCCTTTTTTTGCTACACTTCCTCTCAAAACCATCACACAACTTCTTTTGCTTGGCCAACCTCATAGGACACCTACACATAGCACACTTAAATGAAACACAGTTCTTGTGCCCATTCAATGAAAGCCAATCACCTCCTTCGGCGCAACAAGTTAAAAAAATCTATATTTATTCTCACCATCGTAACACAGACACTCAACACTCAAAAATCACAAAGAATCTGAAGAGCGCTAAAAATCTAACTGTACGACAGCTACCTGACACAGGAAATCACAATTGACGTGCCACCACACACCATTTCGTAATGAAGTTTTGATGAGTTTCTAGGATGAAATTGCTCCCCCATAACTTTCGACATCACTTTCGTGACCAATTACGAACCATTAAAATTATTTCAGAAGTGTATTTTTACCAATTCATTTAAAGTGCCCACGCCAAAGGCGTGCATGGCAGCTTCGCCAGCGAAACTGCCCTCGTGTTGCTTTTTATATGTATGTACTAAGTTACACATATTGCACACCACCCCTCCCCACTGAAAGGTTCCCCTCATAACCCTCTCATCTCCTCCACTGTGGATTTCTCCCTCAGAGAACGCCGCAAAGTGCCTGGTTAAACGACTCCTGTAAGTTGTACTGTATACTAGGCTTCAGCCTGATTTTTTTTAATGAAATGCTATTTGCAGAGGATTCATGCTGATTATTGGATAAATAAATAATTAGTGGAATCTCTTGCATGCATAACTAAGTGCAACATAGTTATAAAATTTAATGTGGTTTGTAGAAACAAACATGATATCAGTATTTGTTCATTTTACTGAATGTAGAAAGTTGATCAGTAGAAGAATAAGTTGAAAGATCCAGCAACTTTGCTGATTTTCCTACTTAATTTTATTTTTGTATCACTTGATTGTAACTAATTGCATAAAAATCATATTGAAATAAATGTTTTACCTGTCATTAGTTTCAAGAACTCTTTTTCAGCGTTGTCGAGAGGAAGATCCAACTTTAGTTACCCGGTATAAACCTCGGAAACGAGAAGGAGAGCGAAATGAAAGGAATGATCGGAATGACCGAAATGATAGAAATGAACGGAATGACCGTAATGAACGAAATGCTTCAGGAACTGATGAAAAGAGATCCAAAAAAAGGCGAGACAAAATGGAGTCGTGTGAGTAGGATAACCTTGTATTCAGAAAGTGACATTAGATAAAGTTTACAAGTTGCAAGATCTTGGACATACTATAAACAAATTTGTTTAATTTTTTATGGTACATCATTATTTTATTATTGACTAAATATTACTCATCTTGTACATTTGTCTCTAAAACCCTGTAACTTCAAATTAAAAGGTATCAATGTGTGTTTATCATATTTGTCTTGCCTGAAAATGATTTGTATCAGTTACTATTTCATTCAAAGTAATAATATCAAATTTACCACAATAGTATATTTTTATGATAGTCAGGAAATTAATTGAATAGATACAGAACTAATAATTGTCAGTGAGGTGACAAGAAATAATATTAGTAAAGCATTGAAGTTAATGCTCTATCAAAAGGAGAAATATGCATGCAAATACGTTCTAACATTTGTAAAGCATGCACCTGAACTAATGAAATATGGTCTAACTATTAGCAGTTATGTGTTCATGAACAATTACAAAACTTTTAATTTTAACAATTAATTTTGTATTTTTCTCTACTTAGTATTCATGTCCTAGTATCAGTTTCAACACCACCAAGTTTTTATCGAAGATAAATTACCACATCATTCATAATTGTACAAATTGTTTCTGAGCACTAGTACTATGATATAATCTAAATACATACAAATACTGCTGCAATGAACAAAAGACTTCCCTACGAATTCTCATGAATATCATTCTCATTCACATTTGTGAAGTACAGTTTTCTGTTTGAGAAGACAAATATGCATATTAATTGAAATTCCAAGGGATTTGGCACATTGAAAACAAATAAGCAAGGAAATATGAATAATAACTTAAACGTAATGGAAATATGATGCATTAACACAAATGCACTAATATGCCGTATAAAATCACCGAAATCCTGTTCTTTTAATTGTGTTTTGTGGACATTTGATAATTGGCATATTATAAAGCTCATAATTAAAAATATGATTTCTCATAACGTTCTGGGCCTTAATTATGAGATTGATTTGATATATTCAGCATTATTGTCTAGTGAGTCATTGAAATGTCCTCAATGGTTCTTTTTCATTCTAGTTGAAGAAAAGGTGAGATCATCTTCTAAACGATGTGGCCGTTGTTCTGGGTGCTATCGTACTGAGGACTGTGGGAGATGTGAAGGATGCCGAGATAAGAAACACGGTGGCTTTCGTCAGCGTCCCCGATGTGTCCATCGTCAATGTGTTAATGCAGCGCCTGTAAGTAGGAGGGCATTGTTAATTTAAAATTACAAATTGTATCTAGAAATATTATATTTGCTAATTTTTTTCATTGATACCATGATTGTACCCATTAGCTATTATCCATTATTATGGTGTAATTACTTTAATTTAAATAACTAAAAAAGTAGAACAGTTGGCCAGGCGTAAAAAGCCTCAATAAGATCAGAATCACTTAGTCAGATGAAAGAAAAATATCCCCGTTTGAGAGAGAAACACCCAACAAAAAAGGGAATGAAACTTTGACCAGGAGATACTAGGGTTTGAGTTCTGACTTTGGTGATTTTTAACACTTAGCTAGATATCTAGAACTGTTGATCATAGTTTTTCAATTTCAGCATTGCCTGAAGATTTCTAGTTTCTGTTGCGCTGGATCCATGGTTTCTCCAATCATTGGCAAGCGAATGCCAGGCCACTACTCTAACAAACAAGCCATTTAGCACACATGATTTTCTGTTCCTTTTCCTTGTCCTCCTCTCCAACAAGGCTTCCTTGCCAACCGCAACCCCCTCCCACCCTCCCAATAATCATGATGGTGACGATGATGTGATGACAATAGAGACGATATTTATACTATTAATGTTAATAAATGTCAATTATTGTATAAATATATTATTGTTTATTATTATTATTATTATTATTATTATTATTAGTTCAATGTAAAATGAAGTAATTCACATTTACAAAATGTATTAAAATTAGTCAGAATATAAATTTATCATTACAAATAATAGAGAATTGATCAGGACAAAGGTAAACTATTTAGGCCCCCCATCTAATTATTGTTTCTCATTAGTTTTTTGAATCTTGTATCATCAGGAGTCTTTAACTTAACATTTTATTATTAGAATTATTGTATAATGAGATTAAATTGCCCTCAGAAAGTTGAAATTCAAAGAAATTGGTTTTGTAACTGCTATTTTGTAAGGTCTTTTGTAAAATCAACTCTAACCTCCTGTTTTATTGCATTTGAAGCGTGAATCTCGAACTTCCCGTGATGCACGAGGTCCAACATACAGACGCAAGCGGAGAGACTCAAGCTCTGATGGTGCTGATGGACGTGGGGGTCCGGGGCGATGGGTTCAAGCAGAGGGTCCTCGGCAATGCTATGGGCCTACATGCACCCAAGCTGCCCGGCCAGGGAGCAAATACTGCAGTGATGAATGTGGAATCAAGTTGGCTACAAATCGTATCTATCAGGTGAAAATTCAATTATCTCTTGAAGAGTGTGTGAAGATACTTAAATGTTTCTTTGGTACGTAATGTATGTTTTGAATGAAAAAAGGTGGTTAAAGTAATATGGTCAAATGTTTAAAAAATAGTCTGTCTTGAATTCTGGGTTAGCCTAAATGTTGTTCTAATGCCTTGTGATGGAAAGTAATACGACAGAGAAAATAATTTATAGAGGGTCCATACAGGGTATGGAGAGGTTACTCCAAAACTTGTCCCTTCCAGAAATCATGCTATTGTCCTAAGTCTAGTGGTGTAGAAGATAGTGGCTGAGTACAATACACACATGTGGTAATTCTGCCTCTTTACTTTCACTACCATTACCTCAGTACTCAGTGGCAGCAGATTGAAAGTACTGGTATTGCTTTGAGTTTCCAAATAGATTCCAAATAGATGGTGAACATCTCTCCTCTAAGCTAGAAGTAATGCTAATAATTTGAAAATGCCGGCACTGGGAAATGAAGTAATAAAATCAGTGTGGGGATATAGAGATTGTGTTGTGATCTTTTGTCACTGAGTCACAACCTTCAGAGGCCAGATGCGCAATGGTGGCACTATCTTTGATTGGCTCAAGTTTTTGGGTCACCTCTCTGTGAACTGTGTGGACACACTATGCGCCTTTTCTTGATGGTAATACAATCAAGTGGAGTGATGTTCTCTAGTTACTCTTCACCTTACTAGCACACTCTAAAAGTGAATGAACAATATGACCTTACTCTCCTCATAAGCTTATTTAAAAGAAATTTCCAATGTTCCCCAATTTTATTAATTTGAAATAATTTTGTTGAATTTTAAGCATCTTAGAGTGGATGCACTGCCCACCTGATACTCTGATTTGTAATTATCTATACAAAACACTTTCACCACATCAGTTATCTGAGCACAACAAATTAAGCCAAGAGGTTGTTGTTACAGTAAGTCTAAGGCAACAAAAGCTTTTTTTGGCAGATTCTAAAACAGTTGAGCATTACTGAAGACTGCGTTGCTCTGCAGATTGTAGTGCACCAACTAATAAAGACTTGGCAGTTGTCCATTCAGCGAGTGCTGTTAGAAGTTAAGAGTTAATTTTCAAAAGTGATTGAGTTTGTTCTGTTGTTGTCTCTAAGAAGAGTATTGTAAGAATTGATACAAATCATTTCAAAGAGCATGAGAAAATATGAATTCTTAAGTGTGTATGAAAACATAAAGGAATAAAAATGTGATAGATACACGAGAGTGTATGAATTATCTACTAGAGAAATTAAAAGTGAAACCATAAATGTTGATAGTAAATGGACTTAATACCACAGAGCCCTTTCTTCACACATTCAATAAACTCTCAATATACCAATTTTTTATAAAAAAAATTAATCCAAGTAAATAATGTTTCTTTAACAGATGTGATAAATTGTTCATTTCTTAAATTCTAGCCAAATAAATAAGTTGTTTTCGTGTGAATATTCACCAATTAGTTGAATGACAAAATATAAACTGTATCACAGCCTTCAGCACAAGCTTGCCAATGTTTTTTAAATTAATATACATCACTTCCATGCGTTACTCACCATCCATGGCTCCTTCCCAATTAGGTGGGCATTCTAGTGTCAAATAACTGGCAAGCTTGGTCATGCAACTGGACCAAGTCTATAGATTATTCATGTGAAATATAGAATTGTAGCAATTACATTACTTATTCTACATAGCTAATAAATCAAATTAAGAAGCAAGGATTGAGATTTGTAAGCATATGTAAATACTGAAGGGAATTGATTTTTCAAAAAGGTGCTACCCCAGCGGATTCATGAGTGGGCCTTGACACCGTGTGTAGCTGAGGAAAGCAACAAACGTGCTTTGGAGAGTGTGCGCAAAAGCCAGCTGGAAGTGCGTCGTATTCTTCAAGATCTGGACAAACGCCACAGGGTGAGTTGCATACATAATTATGAGGAGTAAAATGTGAAGTTGAAAAAAGTTTTTCAGTATCGAACTTGTAAATTTAGAATGTTATTGAATTTGTGGATATGTCAATTCATCCTCAAGAGTTTTACCCCATAAAATGCAAGAAGTTGTACAACGATAAAATTACTGTAGCACTGAAATAATGTAATTCATTGATAACTTTATGTAGTGTATTAATTTGTGAAATTGGCCTTTTTTGTTATTGAAATTAATTACTAATTAATTAACTTGCTGGGCATACTCAAGCTCACAATCTAATCATTTAATGAATAATAGTTTAGATGTATATTTGAAGATTTAAAATAAATTGCAAATATTCATTACCAATTGAACAAAAATTTTACAAAAATGTTTAATTCTGTTTATTAACTTGTATTTATGTGCTGCCAACAAGGTATCACATAATAAACAAATTTCTGTCAGATGCCTACATAATGGTTGTGTTGACCTGTAGCAATGTTGCATAATATTTTTTATTGATAATATGCATTTTTGTACTTGTAAACCAAATTTCAGAATATAAATGTTTATGACACCTTATAACGTGACTACGGAACAGAAAATTTTTCATGAATGCCAAACTGAGAAAATCACTCCATTATTTTCAAACTCATCAAGTGAGATACCAGCACACTTCATTTTTTTCTTATACAACCCTATTTTGAGTATGCTAGACAGTGTTTATTGGAAGAGCATGGGTCAAAATTGCTAAAAGAAAACTTAATGATGATTGGTGGAGTGTTTTAGAATTAGACTAACACAAGCGTACACAGCCTAAAACTACCATTTGGGCTCCCTCTTTCATTAAACTTTATTAATGATATATGACAGTATTTATCTAGAAAATAAATAAAATATACTACAAGCAGAATGAAATGACAACTTGAATTATAAAATTAATAAATACAGATTTTACTGTATTACTTTTTTAAATTTCTTCCATGTTACTTATGTTGAATAGAGAAAGAATTGTAATGCTGTGGCAAAAACAGTGATTTTTCAATAGAAAAAATTGAATTGCAAGTTCCTAATACTGAAAAAGTAGATTAATCTTATTTCAAAATGTAGTAAATTACGTCCCTTAACATGTTATGTAGTCAGAATTCTTGTTTTGAGGATTCTGACAAACTACTGCAAAATGTCTGACTGTCCATCCGTATACTAATGGCTAAACTAGCAGGATTTTCACCAAAATAGAAATTCCCTGATGGATATGGCTGATATTCATCCCCTTGCATTAAAATGGATATTTTGATTTTGGTGGAAACTTTTCACAAAGCCTGAACTTTTTCAAAATGTTTTCTAAAATATCTCCAAATTTTGTGTTTAATTTTTTTTTCTGATAGAGAAAGAAACAAACAAAAAGTAAATATAGTGCATATCTCACTTTTGTTGAATTCTCAGAATTTATAAAATTGCAAAGGTTCACATTTTTTTGGATCTTTCTACAAATACAGAGATTTGTTTCTATTGAAATAAGTTCTTCAAAGTTCGAACTTTATATAATGATTGGTGAGATTGCTGAAAGGTTAATTGGATAAAATTTGCAATATTATAATATTAATATTACATATCCATGACTGATATAATGATAAAGTATGTTGCTCTTGTACCTTTTTTGAAAATTGGTCTATTAGCTATTTTCTTGTAATTGAAATTCCGTTTATCTCAGATCAAAATATTTTAAAACTGCTTAAAAATTATCTGCTAACTGACTTTAAATGATTCATGGTTGTATCTCATCATTGTATCTTTTTGTATCATTGTAACTTCTGTTCTACTATGTATTAATTTGGTGATTGCGTGTGAAATAAAAATTATTATTAATATGATGACAGTGGCATAGTTCATATCAGGTTACAATACAAAAATGGCAGCATTGTAGCATGGTTACTTGTGACATGTTTGAAATTCATAGAATTGTAAGGAGATACTGTTGTTTGCTGTATGCTATGCAATTTTGGATTGTTGATGTGTTGGCATTAAGAAAATTTGTGTTGACACTTCATGTGCTACAATTGGTAATGAAATCTACAAATGATGGTTGAGATATGTTAATATTGTCAGAAAGTGTGGTATTATAATATTATGTAACTTACGAATGTGAGAAAGTACTTGGTAGCTGATGGAGCACCACTAGTTTTATTTTACTGCAGAATTAACTGTCCCCATATTCTTTCAAGTCAGAACGTCTGAATTTATTTGAGTGCCTGCTATAGAAGTTTTTATGTATTTTCTATAAGGAACCTTATATTTGGCACTGAGGAGCTAATTTTGTGGTACAAATGAACTTGTAGTGTGTAACTATATCAGAACTACAGATCAATTGTTACCAGTTAACTCTTCAAATATCCTGATCATATTATTAACTGTTTTGTATTTTCCAAATAATTGCAATGATTTGTAACTAAAGCAAGTATTTCAGTTTTAAGTTGTTTATCTACATCCATTACTTATTTTGTGGAGACCATAAGTCATATTTTTTGTGTGTGATTTTCATTAAGATAAATGTATTTATAATCAATGTAGCAAACATTCTAGGTTGATCAATTTTGAAAAAAATCCATGTGCAGTTTATGTAATTTTATGTTTTAGTGAGTTTAGCCTGTAAAAGCAAATAGCAACATTTACAATCTTAGATTTCAAATATAAAACATCTTAATAAACAGATAATTGTTAAAAATGCAGTTAATTAATTTATTAGTTTGCACACAATCGTAAGTAAAAAGGATTTATGAAATTTAATTTGAAATTGGTAATGAAATTGTTGGAGAGCACGTAGCAAGTCTTCTTCTGAAACATTAAAATAGTTTTCAAATGTTAAACTTTATAATTAAAATTCTTGATTCACAGGAGTTGGACATGAGTGTAGAAAGAGCGAAGACTGCCCAAGTGGATGCACGTGCAGAAGAGGAAGCTGAAGAGGAAGGGGAAATGAGCATGTACTGTATCACTTGTGGTCATGAAATTCATTCTCGAATGGCCATTAAACACATGGAGAAGTGTTTCAATAAGGTAAAAGATTTATTTCTTGAAAATTCAAATAGTCAATTAAAATTACATTTGAAACTCAAGTCTCAAATTCAAAAGTCTTTTGATAAGTGTAACATGTAGGCTCTTCTGAAATTCTTTTTTGGAGAAAGTCGTAGAATATAAATGTGAACCTGTCACATTAAAAATCGACCGTATTAATTTTCCTATAATGTAACACATTTCATTCCTTTTTAGTATGAAAGTCAGTCGTCATTTGGATCTATTTACAAAACTCGTATTGAAGGAAACAACATGTTCTGTGATTACTACAATCCCGCTAATCGCACATACTGCAAACGATTGCGAGTTTTGTGTCCTGAGCATTGCAAGGATCCTAAAGTCAGTGACACAGAGGTAAGAGATGGACGAGATGCTCTCTACTTACATTCAATGTACCTGGCAGTTGAAATATTGTAATTTAAACAAACCATCTCTTCAACTAACCATACATTTTTTGACAAAGTGACATAAATTTGTTATTTGTAGGTTTGTGGATGTCCATTGGTGACTAATGTATTTGATACAACAAATGAATTTTGCCGTGCTCCTAAAAAGAGCTGCCTTAAGCATTATAGATGGGAGAAACTAAGAAGGGCTGAAATTGATATGGAACGTGTACGCCAGGTAAGATGATAATTTTTAAAAAATGATTAAAAAATATTAAATACGACATAAAAAGGATAAGTTTTTATGCTGTTGTTTTTGTTAGTGTTTGTGAGAAAATTCGAAGTTTTATGTTAAGAGGTTTATTTTGAGTTGGAGGTTCTTTAAGAGTTTTCAGATTTATTTCACTGATATAAAACATTACTTTGAACCTGAAACTTTTCTGTTTCTTTTTAGTGGTTGAAAATAGATGAACTCATAGAACAGGAACGACAAATACGTCATTTGATGGCGAGTCGGGCAGGTGTGTTAGCTTTAATGTTGCATTCCACATACAACCATGATCTCATGGAACAAATGACTTCAGCCCAAGATCAAGAACAATTTGCTGCAATGGAAGAAGAAATGCAGCGCCAATACCAGCAGTAAAAGAATGTTAAAAAACAATAATAATTTAAAAAATCAATCACAAGTATGTGTGGGATACAGCTTAGAAAAAGCTGTTTTGTTTTGGAAAAGAGTGAATTAAATACTCAATATAAGTGTAATAGTTTAGTTTCCTTAGGTTAATAAAATTTGTTATCCAAATTTCTTGTATTACTATTGTTATGATTATAGCCTGGAAGGTTAAGGTACTTTATCAAGCAGTCAAAAATGGAATTTATATTTACTAAAATAGACATGTAAAAAGGCATTTATTCTGGCTAAAATAGGGGTGCAAAAAGGCATGTAAAAAATAAAATATCACATTTAAAAGGAATTGTAAAAGATTACTAATTAAAATGATTGATTTTTTTAACCTAACTGAAAAAGTTACATTAAGCACTTACGTGTAAGGAACCAATCTTTTCTTTGTAAACATTCCACATGATCACCTGGTATGGTGACTACGAATTCGTTTTACTATCAAAGTGTCTCTTTGAAATGATATTATAGATCTCCCTTTTGAATCTTGAAAATGGCATCATTTATATTCTTTGCACTTGTATGATTGCCACCACTGAGAAGGGTAAGGGAGAGCTCTGCTGTCATGGGGGATCAGCAGGAGAGGTGGCTCAGGGCATTAAGTGATGTCACTGTTGTGCCTCTAACCAGGAGGTCATAGATTGGAGTCTCAATGATGGCAGGATTTTTGACACTGACGTGACAGCTAGGTCTAATTCAGCTGCTGTCAGGAGGAGAATTGTGGCAGCTAACTGCTCTATTTGGTAGTTTTCCATGGTTTCTCCGATCAACATCTGGTGAATGCTGGAGCAGTGCCCTTACAAATGGGCCACAATCTTTCCTTCCTTTTCCTTGTCTTATTCTCACCCCTTACTTCAGTTACATACACTACATTACCGCATGTGGGTTTTGTGGTATAACAGCTAGCGTGCGGGCTGTTGTACTCAAGTTTGCGGGTTCAAATCTGTGCAAAGCTGTGGAGTTTTTAGGGTGAAAACATAATCCTGTCTGTAGATTTATTACACGTAAAAGATCCTCAAGCCTAAAAGAAACCTCTGAGCTAAATTCAATATTGCTTGTTTCATTTGCAAAGTGATACCTACTTTCTTTGTTAGATGGTAAAAGGAGTGTAGTGCAATTTGGTTGGTCAGATGGAAGAGCAGGCCTGATGGCTCGAGTCTCACTACGTAAAATAAGACATTAACTAACGCATGTCAGGAGATCAGTCAGGAACATAGAATTTGTCTGTCTGAGGCAGTGTGATGCTGGTGGGAGATATTTGGTTGGGGAAATTCCTGCAAGCCAACGTAGATCAGTGCCAGATCTCACCAGCCATTGCAGTAAGATCATTGCTACCTTCTATGATGAAAACCAGCTCTTCTCTTAAGGGACAAACCAGCACTTAAGTGTAGGACGGGATTCCTTGTGAGCGAACAAAGCCTGTTGGCATCAATGAAAGTATCAAAAATCTTGACTCGTATTATCATGGTTTTTCATTTAGATTTTTAACACTGTGAACGTGTAGCCTCTACTTCCAGAGAAAGACAAAACACAACCATGCATGCGTGTTGTCCAGGCTTAGAGGTATGTTCCAGTTTGATCAAGATCGGTAGTAGGAGAAAAAATAATCACAAAAAATGTTAAAATTACCCAAAATTCTAAAATTAGGCAAATAAGCAAAATGACAGTATGAGAGCATAGGCTTCTACATCTGTAGCTGCTTAGCTGTCTGGGACACAACACATTCTAGGCGCAGGTGCTAAAGTTGATGCCGCGTTCTGGGCACCTGTGCCTAGGTCACCAGGACAGCCAAGCAGCAAAATGAATATCTATGAAAACAAGTCCCAAAAAAGTACAGTGATTCCTAGTGCTAAAAATCATAAAATTGTAATAATAACAAAAATGCATTTTACCAAACTTTCAGACTCTGGTTTTGATGACTTTTTACCTGCAAAATCTTCCTTTTGTTACTGACAATTTGATTTTCATTATCAGATTATTAAATACTTTTATTATGAGATAATTAAATATTTTTAAAGTCTTTATAACACCACATTTTGAATGATTTTGGCTTTGAATATTCACGTTATAAAGTAAAAATATTTGTCTGTATCCATGGGTTTGTTTTTACTTTCTCACCCTTACTTTGTAAGAAGAGAAAGTATTGTAATTGTGTGCCACAATAAGGCGAATTTTCGTCAGAAAAACACTTATTGCTGGACCCTGGCAACGAAATAGTGGATAAAGCGTGTACCTGTATCGTACAATACATTTCTTCCTCTAACACGTGGAACACTCAGAATCCATATTTATGGCTCCTTGGTACCAAAAAAATCAATTGACAGCAAAATGTCAGTCCATCTGTCTGTTGTCAAAGCTAGCGCGTAAAGCGCTCAGCTGTTTTTCTCCAAAGGATATTCTGATTTTTGAGAGTATTTTACATGGAGTCTCGAAAGCATTTTCAAAATTTTCATAAAAAATAACTCCAAATTTTGTGATTAAGCTTTGTCCTTGGATAGTGTAAATGGTTCTCAAGTAAATTGTGCAGATCTCAATTTCATTGAAATCTCTGATTTTTCGAAAATTGCAAATGTTAATTTTTCAAAAATATGAGAAGTTTTTGTGTAATTTTCCTGAAAATATAGATAATTTTTAATTTTTTAAAACCATTTTTTTCTCCCATAAAGTATCAAATTTTCTCCTCAGAGATCTCCTCAGAAAGGACAATAAAAAAATGATGCTAGTCCAATTTTTGGCAAACTCTCCATATTTTCAAAAACTCGTAAAATCAGTTATAAAAAAGGTCATGTACAATTTTTTGAGTAAATGAGTAGTTTTCACATAATTTCTGGTTGAAATTAATGCAAATAATAAAAAGAATGTTTTCTCAAAAAGCTCTCCAATTTTTTTTCTGAGGATAAAACAAGAGATGCTTAAAAGAATGGTGTAGGTCTTGTTTTTGTTGATCTTTCTGAACTTCTGAAAATTGCATGTTGTAAATATTGGTTGAGACTATTTGATTTTTAAGCGTTGGCCAGATTTTGACTATCACTGTAGTGTTGCGATGTAGAGGTGAGGCTCAGGGGGACTTGAGGGACTTGTGTTCACGGGGAAAAAAATTGTTTTTGGAAACGTTTTGCAAATTTCTGTACAATATAGTAATATAATTAGTATATGTAGTTCATGTGTATAGTACTGTAAGTAGTTCATGTGTACGAAGTAGAATAATATTTAGTAGCAGTTACAAATAATGTAAGGAAGTATGTGCTGTCATAGCACCACTAGTTTTTGTTTTCTCCATTTTGGGATGAGTATTATACTTTTGAAGAGTACATGAAATTGAAAATGAGTAATGGCCTAACAATGAATTTTTCACATTATTAATTAATTATTTTTTAAATGTATCACAAAAAGAAACTCAAAATCACAAATTTCTCTGTGAATTTTAAATCAAAATTAGAGGAAATTTTCATACAATGTATTAAATTAATTAATTCCATTCCTTCAATATTTAGAAAACACATTTATTTCATAAGAAACAAGAAACAACAAAATATAATTACAACTGACATTAAAACAAAATGTACATATATTTCATTCAACATTATTTGATCATTCGATTTATTTAGTATTGATTTCTGCCGTCTCATTCACATTTCATTCTTGCATAATATTTTTTTTTATCAAAAATAAAACTTTTTTAAAGCACCAGAAATGTTAATATTACCAGCACAGAGGCTGGTAAGATTGCATTAGGAATACTGAACTGTAAAAGGCATTTAATCATAAAATCAGCCTCCAAAATAAGTCAGTCAAGGAGGCTAACGTATTGCGAAAGCAATCATTTGAAGTAAGGGAAGTAACTCGGAGTCGTGTCACACACTCAAACTTTCTTCAATGCTTCGGAGTTCTTAAGCAGATATCAGCGGTCGGACGACTAGCAACCGTAATCTGCACACAACTCGCTTTGTAAGCATCACAGGAACTTCCGCCAAAATCTTGGCGAACGCGAAGGACGATGAAAGTGTGTTTCAAAGTTGAGCACGAGGCCTACTCTCCGGGTTCATAGGCGGATTTCCAGATGTCTGCCAGGCAGACGGACGAGTGGAACCGGTAGAACATGGTTAGCGGCAGAGTCATGTGGCTGATGATGGTCCAGAGCACCTTGCCGTACACGTCGTAGCGGTCGTCGATCTTGTCGTGCGACTTGATCTCGAAAGTCTCGGTGATCCACAGGGCCACGTTGCACACGACGAGGAAGGTGACGAGCTCGCGGCCCGGCTTTTCCTGGCGCAGCGCGCGCTCGTTGCTGCAGCGCCGCAGGCCGTCGATGATGAACGGCGTCTGGATCAGCACCTGCACCACCTGCGCGCGACGGTCGGAAATAACAATTAGTAATGGGTAGCCCTGGCGCTATGATAATGCAATGCTAATAATAGGAAATAATAACTAAAGTTTATAATGCTATTTAATCGTTTTTTGACAATAATTATATTACGTTCGCACAAAAGATACAGTTATGTGCCATATTTAGTTTTTTTTATTTACGAAAATTGGTCCAACTAAAAATAGAAGTTGCCAAGTGTTTGTCCTCTATTTTTGTTTGCTTTTTTACTATTTTGTTCCTGAGATACCGTAAGGGTTCCGAAAATCAAGCCCCGATGTTCACAATGTGCAAGTCCTTGTTTACATGTGCTGGGGTTTACACAGGTTGTCTGAGAATAAATGTTACAAACTTCTCAGGCACGTAGAAGGGTTGAAGATTACCACTTTTTGCCTATTGACATGTCAATTAGAAATTTTAATACATAATGTTACACAAATGCCAATTGTCTCATTTTTAAGCAACTCCCCATGCTATTCCGAGGCAAAACACTATATCGGTTGGGCAAAAACACATCCCACTTTGAAAAAATCATTTCACGAGTAATATAAAAATAACTTCAAGATGCATATCAAGGGTGGATCGAAAGAATATTTCAGGGGAGTAAAATTTCAATTCGGGTCTTCTCCATACTTATATTCAAAAACCTAAACAAAATTTGTTAGCTTAATGTGTTGTCAGAGTGGGAATACTGCTTTGGAATGCGATGTAATTAATGTTATAAAGCCAATTACCCTGAATGCAAATGTAACTTCAAATTAATTTCTCCCCATAGCACGTCACACACAGTTTTTAACTGTTTTGATGTAAGTAGATAAATAAATAAATAAAAGAAAGATTCTTCGAGGAAAAAAATGAGTAAAAGTCTAAAAAAGTCAGATTTGACGGGTGGGGGAAGAGTGCTTCCATCCTCCCTGAATCACCACTGATGCATAGGAGTACCAAGTTTTTAACAATTCATAATGTGGTTTTTCTTAGAATAAAAGCGTTGATAACTATCTAGTAACATTATTATCATAATCAATTGATTTTTATCCTCAAACATTTTAAATCAATTAAAATTGTTGTGGTCTTTGGTAAAAAATTGTACTTTTGAGCAAACATTACGAAATTCACATTACACTTTTAATTTACAGTTTTTGTCAGGGCTAAGAAAGGGTTTCTTGCAAGGTACTGGATCTCACTATCATAGATAGAAGGAAAATCGGGACGGACTAAGGTAATATGGTTTGGACGTGATGGGGCTGATCAGATAATAGGACTTACCTGGAGTAATATCGTTGTTAGAGAGAGGAAGTTACTCCTCTGCACCGCGGGAACAATGCTGAATATTGCATACAGAAAGAAGGCAGGGATGCATATGAACAAAAGCAGATCATCCAGCAACGAGATGGGATGTTTATTGATGTCCAGTCTAGTCATCTGACGATAGGCGAATATCACAGAGAACGTCATGAGAACCAGTAGGATCAATTCGGAAGCTGTGTTCACTGTCAGGCCGATATCTTCGTATGTCCTGGTGTAAAGAAGGAATCCAATGAAAAATAAACAAAGTCTTGGAATAAATGTTACAAAGCGGGCATGCAAACCCGTCCCCGAGAATACAATATTTTTATGTTCGAATTATCTGTTTATTCACGACAGAAGTTTAAAACTGCAAAAATACTGCTGGACAAAAGCACTTAAAATGGTGGAACACCACTCGAGAAGAACAAATACAACACTCTTGTATAGCACTGCAATAAATTAAATATTTTAAAACAAACAAACTTCATGAATAGTGAATTAATATAGTGTATACGGATACTCAGCATAACAGTTGTTTGTTTACCAAGACTATTAAAAAAAGTTGCTGTTCCTTAACGCAACAGGCGAATAGCCAACTTATAACAGCGGATGGCCTTTCCTCGACGCGTTGCTATCTCATGAAGTCGCCTGCGTCGAACTTTCGATTAGGAAGAAATTACCGTTTATGGCGATACTTTTGGGATTTTCCAAAAAACTAAGCTTATAATCGAAAAATGGGTATCGCCAGTGAATTCGCCATGAAATTTCGTGCTAGGTCCGGGATTTTCAGAAAAATCCGTGACATGTCGAAAATCGGAAAATTTCGTCGATCCATGAATCAACGAAACTTAACATTGTTTAACACAAAAATTAAACCAGCATATTTTACAAACTATGTAACATAAATAAATTCTAGAGACACGGATGTGTTTCTAAATTGTTGTAGTTTTAGAAAATGTAATCTTTTGTCATATATTGAAGAGAATTGTGACCTCCAGGAATCTTAAATTGAAATTGAATGTTTGAAATTGAATCTTAAATTGACATTGTATGTAAATTACTCTTTATTTTGAGTTTTAAATGAAGTTTCTCCTTAAATCAGAACTTGCTTGAAATGGAAATATTGTACACTGCTGTATGGAAAAAACGGACGTTTATGGCGATACTTTTGCGAATTTCTAAAAAACTAAGCTTAAAATCGAAAAATGGGCATCACCAGTGAATTCGCCTTGAAATTTCGTGCTAGGTATGTTGTTTTCAGAAAAATCCGTGACATGTCGAAAATCGGAGAATTTTGTCGATCGACGAAACTTTACATTTTTTAACAGAAAAATTAAACTAGCTTATTTTACAAACAATGTAACATAAATCATTTCTAGAGACACGGATGTGTATCTAAAATTTGTAGTTTTAGAATGCCGTCATTTGTCATATACTGATAAGAATTGGAACCTTAAATTGAAAGCGTTTTATTTTCGCATCTTGCAAAAGCGCAAAAGTACGCAAAAAAACTAAGCTCCAAATTGAAAAATAGGTATCACCAGTGAATTTGCCATGAAATTTCGTGCTAGGTCCGTGATTTGAGAAAGTCCGTGAATAGTCGAAAATTTGAAAATTTTGTCGATCATGGATCGACGAAACTTTACATTTTTAACACAAACTTTAAACCAGCATATTAAAAAAATTATGTAACATGAATCGATTCTAAATAATTGGATGTGTTTCTAAATTCTTGTAATGTCTGAAAATGTTATTTGTCATGTAGGGATGAGAAATGTGTCGTCTAGGAACCTGAAATTGACAGCCTTGTATTTTCGCATGTTGCCAGCTCTCAAAATAATAGTAAACTTCAAATGGCGCTATCTCCTTAACTATCCAAGCTACGGTATTGAAATTTGCATAAGGAATTCTATGTTTTTTACTCGGTTATTTGAGTCGTAAATGGAGTTTTTCCTTTAATCAGAACCTGCTTGAAATGGAAATTTTCTACACTGCTACTTGGTGGAAATTGACGTTTATGGCGATACTTTTGCGATTTTCTAAAAACTTAGCTTCAAATCGGAAAACGGGTATCACCAGTAAATTCGCCATGAAATTTTGTGCTAGGTCCGTGGTTTTCAGAAAAATCCGTGAAGGTCGAAAATTGGAAAAGATCGACGAAACTTTATATTTTTTAACACAAAAATTAAACCAACATGTTTCACAAACTATGTAACATAAATCAATTGTAGAGGCACGGATGTAATTCTAAATTCTTGTAATTTCAGAAAATGTCGTCATTATTCATATACGGGTGAGAAATGTGGCATCTAAGAACCTTAAATTGAAAGCCGTTTTTTTTGCCTGCTGCAAATTCTGAAAAGAAGATTAAATTGCAAATAGCTCTATCTCCTAAACTATTCGAGCTACAGCACTGAAATTCGCCCACGAGATTGTATGTTCCTTACACTTTAATATGAGTCTTAAATGGAGTTTCTCTTTAAGTCAGAACCTGCTTGAAATGGAAATTTTCTACACTGCTATTTTAAGAAATTGAGGTTTTTTGCGATACTTTTGCGATTTTCTAAAAAACTAAGCTGTGTCGTGCTTGATACGACAATTCACTCGTTATGCGTAGTATGAAAATAGGCGGAGTAACACGATATTTGCCATTTCTAGTCAAAATCGAAACTGTTTCATAGTTTTTGTACTTTTGGATTTCTAACGAAACTATAGAAACCTATCACGTGACCGGAGCCAGCACATATTTATTTCAATACGTTTTTGTGGGCAATGGAAATTACTTAAATAGATGATTTTGTATTTTCTCCGTTTTATCTATAAAACCCTTGAGATTTATCAAAAGACCAGAGGGTACATAGTTTTCTTTCAATTTCTGCGCGAATTGGAAATAAGTAATATAGATATTAGCCTAGAATATGAAAATTACAAAACATTAAATTATGTAATAATCATTTCAATGGTTTCTATTTCTTGGAAATTCTTCGACGTGTTCTACAACTTTAAATCAATAAGTCAGTCACCTACAGTAGGGCACTTTGGAGCAACCTTTTCGTTACATTTTCAGGTTACCAATGTATGAAGTCACGGCGTGATTAATATCTTACGGGCCCTAAACTATACAAACAACAAGCGCTCTTAATAATATTGACTTACTTGTTACGATATGAAAATATAATTTTTTTTACGAATTGGAACGAACTCTTGGAAAGAACAATTGAGGGATATAGCATCGGTTACCATGGACGTAAGTTTGTTGAAGGAGACTGAATCACGTTAGCGAGAATGGACGCTAGAGTGTAGACCGGGATTATTAATGTGCAATTTTGATTTTAAAACCTAATTAGAAGCGACTTCAGGATGTTGGAAGTTTGGTGAAAGCTTGGGGAAGGTATTTCAAATTAATCGCTGGTTCTATAGTATGGGACAAGATATCCGCGGAAGCGGAGAAGTTATCATTTACCGACTGATTATGGATTTATAATTTCATCAGCAATGTTTGCTTGTGTTTGAACTGAACGGTTCTTATTTAAATTACCTCAAAAGAGAGTCCGACAGACAGCGACGTTTGGTGAGAGGCAATACATCGGCAGCTGAATTTATTGACAATCGCGGGCATCCACGGGTGCATACGCTTTGAGAAGGCTGAGTTCAGTAGATTCGTAACGATACTGGACATGCGTATCCAAGTGAAAACGAAAATACGACAAAAGTTGCAATTAAAAAGTAATATTACAATGTTTTGAATATTTATGAACCAATATAAAATGTTGCTTAAAGGAGCATATGGAGCCTGTATCAACGAGGGTCGTAAGGAAGTGATTAGTCTGTAGATGTGTACTTTCAGCCGTAGGGAGATCACCGCCTATAATGCTCCACGCGAGCATTCACTCACTTATGATATAAAAATTGAAGGATAACCGAATAACACACATTCGCAAGTTTGTTGTATTCCTACTTTCTAATGCAGAGAAATAACGTTTCGTATTTCTCCTCAGATTGTCTTCGTAAATGTTTTAAACAATGTTTAAAACAAAACAAATAAATTCGTTTTATTTCATTGCGATGTTTTAAAGTTACAAATTTTCTCTCTGTTTTGGGAAGTGGGAATAAAAGCAAACTTGTGTTATTCGTTCATGACTGTGACCTATTATTGTTTTACCTTAACAGAAATTTTCTCAAAATAAATGTTACAAACTTCTAGGACATGAAGACGGGTCGAAGATGACCACTTTATTCCAATTAACATGTGGTGGGAAATTTCATATACTAAAGAAGTTATACACTTGCCCCTTATTGAAAGGTAATCCGTCATCCGTTGGTGTTTGGCAAATAACGTTCTGAAATAATGAAACAGATATCGTATCATTAGAGACTTCAATGCATGATGTTGTCTACCATTCCGGCGAAGTGCAACTCCGTTATATGAATTTTCTCTCGTGGTCGTAGGCAAAAAGTGATTATTTTGTCCCTTCCATGCCCTCAATGTTTGTAAAATTTGTTCTGAGACACCCAGTTGTATGTAGGGATAGATGTTAGGAAGATGAAACTCCTCACTTGTTGGTCATGACGATGAAGAAGAGGATGATGCTGACGACCGACCCGACGAGGATGATGATGCCAGCGAAGAGCCCCTTGTTCGCCGAGTGGCAGTCTGCGTGGATGACCAAGTTGCTGTTCTCGGGGCTGACGGGCAACGCGCAGTGTCCGCCATGCTCCCCGCTGCAGCGGCCGATGTTCTGCCAGATGATGTACAGAATGCCCACTGCGCACGAGAGAGAGGAAGCTAAGGGCTCGGACCTCCAATTACAAGATACTACTTGAGCTAGTGAGGCGCCTCTGGCGGGTACATTCTACTTAAACATTTTTTATTTTTGCTATACGTGATCACAATAAAATGAAATTTGAAACATAATTGCTAGCCTTGAGCATCATCAGGCGTAGAAAGTTACATAAAAATGTAGATATAAATATTTTTTTTCAATTTATATTTCATATCTACATTAGGCTTAATTGTTGTGAATCTTGAATCAAAACGTATTAATTCATATTATTCCAGAAAGGCACTTTAATAATGCGAAGTGTTTCATCACTCTAGAAGCCATGCTATTCGTATATTTTCTATAATTTTTCCAGATTATTCTTGAAGGATTACGCTATTAATAGTATCAATCAATTCATCTGAGGATTTGTCGTTGATGGGATTCGAATGAGCTTTGATTACCTCGGAGATTCATTTGCCGCCCCAAAACTAGTTTTAGAAGCTTAGTAATCCCCCTCCAAACCGGCAATGATCTTGGAATGTGCTGGAAAGAATCGAAGAATGTTCAGCTTCCCCCAGTTGAAGGAGACGCATCGAATGCCTCCTCAATCGCTTCGAGTAATGCACAGGAAGAAACTCCGCACAGACGAACACACGTGCGTTTCCCGATTGCTGTACTTGTTTATGGTCTATATTTAAAAGTTAATGAAGGATGACCGATAAATAATCAATTGTCAATCACATTCTTACACACAACTCTTTGAGAAATCTTTGTGGTTCTCTTCCGTGAATGAAACACGTTTGTTTGACAGATTTAGAAGTTATAAGAATTAAATACAATTACTGGTACGATGGTAAATTTCGGCGTCATTTAGGTTGGCCAGTGAGCGTCTAGGGTCTATAAATACCAATAGGCGAGTAGTAGAAAGTTCTCACCAATGAGGATGCTGTACTCGATGGTGAAGGGGTAGAGGTAGGGGGAGAAGTCCTCATAGATGACCGTCATCTGGCTGGACGCCTCGCAGTTCTCGGAGAACGTCATTCCGCGCGTGTTGTTGACGTAGGCGATCAGCTCCTGCGCGCCTCCTGCGGACGCAAGGCGAGACGCGGGCGCGTCGTTTATTTGGCCCTCTAGAGCACAGGCCGTCTCCTGGACAGTCTAGTAGACACTAAATGCACTTAAAATTCATTAATCATTTTTGTACTTGAAATAATGAAATACTGGATACAGGAAAATGAACGAATTGTAATTCAACGTGTAAATAAATAAAATAAATTAAGGTTCAAAGATCCATCAACTTCTAAGTGCATTGTAGCCCACGAGTGTTAATCTCATGAGTAGGTAGTAGCGAGAATTTGGTGAGGTGAATGATGATGAAGATATGCTAGAATGAGAAGTAGGGGAAATGGGAGCACCCGCATAAAAATGTCCACGAACCCTCTCTGTTCGCAGCAATTTCCACATGGAGCGACTGGGATTTGAATCCAGTTAAGATAAGCAGCCTCCCCACTACCCCACGAGTTGTACTGGTTCGTTTACCCGTAAAAGGCTCTGGTGGCGCTAAGGCAGTTGAGAGGTCGGGGATGATTGCGTGCTTGTGCGCCGACATGGGGAGGCCGGGTACGGGGCAGGGTCATAGCTCACTACAGCGCTTACGGGAATCGCTGTTGACACACGAGCACCTCTTCTTTACGAAGCGAAGGTCTTGCGGAAGGACTTATGCGAGGAATACTAAATACTAATGAAAAAATGCTGAAGACTGTGATTATGGTGGGAAAGTATTGTGGCAGTAATTGAAAATTATAAGCAAATAAAGATTTCATACAGTTCGTATGCGCTGGTAAACAAAACTCAAAATTTGAAAGTAGGAGGTAAAGCTTATAATGGTATATAAAAATGCTTGACTACGAAAATTTAAAAATATAATTGAAATATAATGTAAATATCTTATGAGACATGTAGGGTATATATACGCACGCCTCTGGTACGAAGTGAGCGGCAGAGCCATGTACTCCACCTCGGAGGCCTTGTACGCGCTGGCCGGGGCCGGCTCCTCCTTATTCTTGTTGTACTTGTTCAGCTGATCCATCGTCTCGCGCAGGATGGTCCAGAACCAGAAGCACACGGACGACGCCATGCAGTGCATCAGGGCGAAGCGGCCCAGGTCCTGGCAGCGGTTAATTATCACCTAAACAGAGACAAGCCCCCTTGGAATGATAGGGTTCCAATTAATTGATTTCGAAGTTTCATTAACTGAGTATTCCGCCATCTCTCCACCCTTCAGTAGTGATTTTTACAGTAGCTTGTCCACACATTGCAGCACGAGTACGTTTTACTTGTAGTAGAAGACAAACAGAACCTTGTCACACGAACAACTTATATATTTTTTGATTTTGTCAGTTACAACCCTGTCATTCCGAAGGGTCGATGATTAGGCCCCATATTGCACCAAAACTTAAAATATTTTCCAAATCGAATAGAGTTACTGGAGGCTGTTTTAATGGGCGATTAAAGTCAATTAGATTTATTTGTTTCACTGAATATTTATCATATTGTAGTAAACTTAATACTTTCAAAATCCTCAACTTTCAACTTGAAGGACAATTGCAGAGCAAGAATATAAAATTAAGGATCAGTTCATGGAGGTTCGACTATTTACGTCAGAAATGAAAACAATTTTATTTCCCTGAAGGAATTAAATGCACATTGAGGCCAAATATAAAGTACTGATTCCAATTATCAATATTATGCAAAAATAATAAAGTTGTTTTTAACGGTTGGTTTTGTTTTCGGGCAAAAAACACAAGTACGAACAATTATTTAAAAAAAACTATTGGATGTGGATGCGCACTGCCTGACAAAAAAAGTGTTGCGCCCAGAGTGGCTCGATATTATCCCGTTTCGATATAAATGCGTACCATTGATGTGTGAGGAAATGATTAGAGTCGCACGTGTTTGTAATGTGAAGAACGCAGTTGTTATCGATGAACTGCTGTGTGTCAGACAGTGAAGAGCGCCCTCTATGTGCAGAAGGAAGCACCTGCGATGCCAACAGCATATCCACTAACTCACTGCATTTGACAGAGGCCGCACTGTGGGACTTCATGAGGCTTGTGGGCCATTGAGAAGTCACAGTGGCCCGACGTGGGAATGAATGGGTACATAAGGCCCCCATGCACGTCGTGCGAACTCAGGTCGACCAAGAAGCACAACCCCTAGGGAAGACGGTCGTAGGGAGCGCCAAGCAGCGCGGAATCCCATGACGTCGGCCTCCGCCATACGCGAACGTGTGCTGGCGACTCTTCAACAGCCCGTGAGTTCTCGCACAATGGCTCGACGACTCGCATCCCGGATTGGGGCCCACCGCGCCGTGCGTCGGCGTCTGCATCATGTTTAGTGATGAGACCCGCTTCGCCATAACCTCCGACGACCATCGTAATCGAGTGTGGCGGCGTCAAGGGCTGAGGGCACATCCTGCCCAAATATGCAGAGACACACAGACGTAACCCCGGGCATTATGGTGTGGGGAGCAGACGTCGGCAGAGACAGTCTGCGACCGCACGTCCTACCCCTTAAAGCATAGCACCCTGGGACAGTATTCCAACAAGATAATGCATGCTCACACACAGCACGTGGGTCTATGGACTTCGTAGAGCATGTTGAGGTCCTCCCGTGGCCCAAGACCTCCGGACCTCTCCTCCGTTGAGCACGTGTGAGAGGTCACTGGGAGGGGGCTCCGTCGCAGCACCAACCTGCAGGCTCTGGAGAGGCTGTTTGGCACTCTTCCGAACCGCACAAGGGAATGCATTGCAGCCACAGGAGGTGCGACACCCTTCTCACCTGGCGCCCATTTTCCACGTGTAACTGCCAACACCTTTGTCTCATTAATTGTATATTGTAATCGCTTCCATAACGTCTCATGGTCTCTCAGCATATGTAGTTTCATTCGCTTCTAACCACTCCTGGGTGCATTACTTTTTTTGTCATGAAGTGTACTATATCAATTTTGTGAGGAAGTCAATTACAATTTTGCAATCCTACACGTCGTGAATTTGAACTAGAATCCTATGGGGCTACTCGTAAGAAAATTCAGTTCAGGATTCATTACTTTCTGAAGCGAGAACATTATAAATACTCAGTAAATCATACTCACATTAGAATACTTGAAAATGAAGAAGAGCTGAAAGAAGGAGAATATGGGGTAGATGACGTCTAGAATGAGAGTGGGGACGCTGGCGCAGTTGTAGAAGTCGTCTGTCTCCGAAGTGAGGAAGACGATCTGATAGCCCATCAGCAATCCGCTATGGATGAGGTGGCCGAAGCAGAACACTGTGGAAGGAAACACTGTTTTATGGTGCTCGGTATAACAGATTACACTGTACATCTAGGGAAGACGACAGGTTTTGAGCTAAAATTTGATTCATAGAATGTGCAAAATTATTTGACAAACTCAAGATACGACTGATATAGATGACAAAGATATGCCGAACAGTCGATATATTCTGAAACCATGAGTGTCCTAGGTACACAGTAAATTCTTTTCTGAGAAGATTTTTCACACCTTCTGAGAATCTTGAGACGGATATGTCAAGTGGACCACATTTTACGTGCACGAGTTTTTTTCTTAATGACTCGAGTGGGCCTCCTTTGAGCGACTGATTTTCACTGTTTTGAAATTAATTGAACCCAAATTTGAGATCTCAGCATGAATTACTCCGGGACAAGGCAACCTCCCGAGATCAATTCACAGATATCTGAAGGATGGTAACCGTGTGAAGAGCAAGTAAACTTTGCTGTAATTATTACCACACACAGATGAACGACTGTCAAAATGAAATCACAAGATCTAAGCTGGGCCAGGATATACTTATGCATAAGAATGAATAAAACTGGTAATGGTCCAATAGAAGTTGGCCGTCAAACATTGTCATTTTCATATAATTAGAAATGTAATGATTGTCTGTTTTCAAGTTCTCTTATTTGAGTACCTTAAGTTTGTAAACAATCAATTGGCTTTTGAAATTAGTACAGAATTATCCATTAAAATTCGTTTTCAGAACATTAGAATAGCGTACTTTATTTTGCAAGTTCAACGTTCCGTGCTCTGTTGGCCTCAATCCTTTCACGACCCCTTTGCTTGGCTTTGAACGGCCCCACCGTTAAACGTGGTAGACTAAATATTTGGGCTTAAAATTATGACATGATGAGTTGCTCGCCATACTATGTTTTGTATTTACAAGAATTACATTCATTTTACCATTTATGTACTTTACTTGTTACTTGTAAAAACACTTTTTCTTACCTACAGATCTTATGTACGTGATGTGGGAAACACATCTGTTCGCAAACCGTTGTAGGCTATTCGGAAAATAAGGTACGCCATTCTAATGTTTTAAAAATGAATTTCAATGCATAAAATTTGATTGTCTAAAAGCTCCAGGAACTAAAATAAGAGAAGCAGTCCCTTTCGTTTCGCTCACCCGCGGCGCCGATCTTGAGGTAGAAGCTGCCCGAGTGGCGGCCCTGGCTGAAGCAGTAGCGGTGCTGGGAGCCGGGCCGCGAGGCCAGGCGGTGCTTGAGCTGCGCGTGCGACATGGCGATGGACAGGTGCAGCTCCCCCTCGGGCGACTCGCGGCACACGATCTCCTCCTTGTAGCTGCTCTCTGCGCCCACACGACAACACACCGCATTACGCCTTCACCAAGGGCAAGCATCTCGGGCGACAAACCCGGAGGGCCAGTGGCACAGACGAGATTTTATTTTTTACCTAATTTTAATGCTTCAGATTTACTTATTTACTAAATAACTGGATGTTAACTTGATTCAAGTTTTCTTTTCTAATTCTCTTCCCTAATTTATCTCTCATAATTCCTTCCATATGAGAACAAGTAGCATCATCATTCAAGTGTTTTCATGTTTCCCTCGTGGGCCGCCCTCTTGGCAGCCCTGATCTACATCTAACAACATCTTAGACCGTCTGTGCGTAACAGAATTTTTGTTGTGCAGGCATACAGTTTCTCCTACATATTTCTAATTTTATATCATAAAATATCAAGAAATTAAAATAATTTGGCGGAACTAAATCGTGACTTACCCTTGTATAATGCGTCGTTCTTCTTGATCTGACTTAAATATCGTCGTATATCTATGTACAGGAACAAGAAGTAACCAAAGCTGAGGACCACCAGGTAAATACTGAAGGACTGAAACAAACGTTCAAAATGTATTATATTAGCATGTATAAGAAAGGTAGTTTGAAGACGAACAATGAAAATTTACTGAATAAATGCTACTCGTATTAGGTAGTTAATGAAAACTTTATTGAATCTCGATCGTTTCAAAATGTACACATGTTTTATATTTTTTAATGTTCATCACAAATATTATAAAATAGGAAAAGCATAATCAAAATATGACCAAAAGGGAGGGACCAAACTGGAGAACAATTTCCTACTAAAATGGTCTTTCATAAATGACATTGTTCTTTCTTCAAGAGTGTTGGTTTTTATTTGTTCAAACTTTGTTTTTCCTTTTTTAATTTTAGTTCTTATTTTAATATCCGGATATGGATAACCGCAATTCCTTAACAGTCGGAAGTTGGACCATCGGTTTGAGAGGTTGAACTGGTGTTTGAACTTACTTCTGCGAGTGGGGAGTTGGAAAGAATGATGTCGCTGATGTAGATCACAACCCCCAGTGTGACGATGAATACGGCGTAGATACAGCTCAGGATGGTTGTCAGGTACGACCTGGAAAACATAAAGAGGACTAGTGGTGAACTAGTAGTGAACTACAACACGCACTTTTTCGTATTATTTCAAGATGCAATTTTTGAAAATTCAGAGTGTTCAACGAAAATTAGACTTGCGCCATTCTTTTCAACGTTCTTTGTTCTATCCCCGGAAACAATTTGGAGCGGGTTTTGAGAATATTTTTAATCGCATAAATTTCAAGCCCAAATTACGCAAAAACTTCTTTTTAAAAATGTACATGACCTTTTCTAAAGATTTGAGTTTCTAGAACGATTTTTTAAAGGCAAAAATATATATCTTCAATCTTGAAGTTTTGAGCAGTTAATATTTTGCGATTTTTGAAAATACAGAGAGTTTGGTGGAAATAAGATTAGCACAATTGTTTTACATTACTTTGATACACAAGAGAAGAACATTTAAAGAAAAATCTGGAACTATTTTTGAGAAATGTTAAAAAAATTAAAATTGCCTATATTTCGCGCAAAATTACATGAAAACTACTCAAATATTTGAAAATTGTACATTACCTTATTTCAAGATCTGTCTTTAAAGAACAGATTTCATTCAGGAAAATATATCTATCTTCAAAACTGTAGGTGTAGGAAGACGCCAAAAAAATCAGCGTTTTACACTAACGGAGGACAAAGTTTAATAAAAAAATTTACAACCATTTTTGAGAAAAATATGAAAATGTTGTGGCTTCATGCAATGTACCCTTCCCCTAAATCAAAATATCCAATTCAAACTCCATTTCATTTAATTCGATTGGGGAATTTCAATTATGGAGAAAATATGCTGAATGGTTTAGGAGCTAGCGTTGACCATTGATGGATAGATACGAGACATTTGGCCGTCAATCGATTATTCGGTGTGAAGGACCCACGAACCGTGGATTTCGTCTACACAACGTGATAGACGAAGTAATTTACTATATGTAGGAGTAAGATTCCTCAACTTTCTCTTTACCAGGGCTTTGTAATAAATTTTTCTGTTGAAAATTCATTTTCCGGCACACGATCACAAAACTTTATCTTTTTTGAAAGTATGAGCAAGAAACTGAATATCGTAGAGTGGGATTTCTGATATTATTACTATTATAATTTTGTATTTCTTAAGATAAATTTGCGTTATTTTCTGGGCAATAAGGGCATTACGTTATCCTAATTTTCAATATCAATGATGACACACAATCATTTGACGTGAAGACTTTTACTCTCTATTGATAATTATCGCCTTGTGTCACTAAACATTCTTATTCACTGATATATGACTAAATTTTAGATATTTTTTAATATTTAGAGCTAAATGCTAAATATATATATTTAAAAAATTATTTTACAATGCACATATTAAGACACACACAACACACACACACACAAAGTTTCATGATAACAATAGATTGCTCATTGTGCTTGGTGCTATGAGAACCTTGCCTGGATGTTCGCGATAGACATCGCCAGCACCGCGGCTACTTCTTCAGTTGGGGCTGATGAGCTCAGTGGTTGCCTCGCCGTCGCTCGCTCACCTGAACATGCGCGCCTTCTCGTTGTCGGTGGAGGGCGGCGGGTGGGCGTCGCTGTGGGCGTCGCCGTGGGCGGCGGGGGCGGGCGGCGGCGGGGCGCCCTGGCCGTCGCCGGCCGCCGAGTCCGCGTAGTCGGAGCCCGCGTCGCTGTAGGCGGGGTTGCTGTACGCGTAGTAGGGCAGCGAGCGGGGCGCGCTCGCCGTCGCCGCCGCCAGCAGCTCCTGGCTGCCGCCCAGCGACGTCCCTGCACGCACAAATAGTGGATTTTCTTTTTAATTCTGAAGAAGGATTGTTGCGACGTGCAAATATTTTTCCAACCGAGATCTTAACCCGGGTTCTACGGTTATCTGAATAGGATCTTGATCAAGGGTCTCCAAACTTCGGCCCGCTGGCCACGTCCGGCCCTCGACAGTATTCTACGAGACTCGCCAACCCAAAGAGTATTATATTTAAATTTTATTCTTGACACAGGCTGTTACATGTTATTGCAATATATAAGAATCTGGTTCCTGTTGTTACACATTCTTTGGTTCCCATACGATCAATGTTGAAAATGTCGTATCTTTGTAAATCCTATTTAAAGAATATTCAAATGCAAGTTTTTACCGCTGGGAAAATAGATTTTTATTCGCCTACGTGATTGTGACTTCCATTTGGGGCATTATGTTGGCGAAATTGAGCATCTTACAGAGAGCATGTTGCGAATGAAATTAATAACAAAATGCAAGGAGAAAATAACCGCGTATGTGACCTATATACTATACACTCATATCAAAGCATTTACGCAGAAATGATTCTCACTATACCTGATACTACCCGTATTCACTCATGTCAAAGCATTTACGCAGGAATTATTACTTCTAGAAAAATGTTATAATTCTGTTAATAATTATTAAAATAGGCTGTCCATATAGAAAAAAATATATTTTTTCTGATAAAATATTAGAAAGCGCCAACATGGATATTTGGTGCCTGTCTTCAAAAGAGTTTACTTCCTTCGAAGAAGGACCATAAGAGTCGACATATATATATATATATATATATATATATATATATATATATATATATATATATTTCAGATTAATTACCACAAATCATTGTAGTATCACATATTTTTATTTGCTTCAAACAGTGTGCTGGTCGTAGCATCGAGAGGTTTTATCTGGAAACTGGAGCGCAACAACATCTGTCATAAAAAGCTTTAAATTTTCAATAAATAATCTTTGCAAGAGATACATCTACCTTGTCATCGATGTTTCGAATGAAGAAGCATTTCTATTGTCCTACTTCACATCTTTACTAGTGAAAATGGCAGGTATGAGGGCGAGAGATAACAACAGAAAATAGAGAAAGGAGTTGGGAATGAATTAGTGAGACAGGCGTGGGTAGAGATTTAGATAAGAAAAGCAGGGAAGAACTGATATTGGGAAAATGTGTAAAACAGGGAATTTTTGTAATGATATGCATGTGTAGAGATTAATAGGAGGGAAGAGGGGATTATAAAAAAAAAAGAGTGAAGAATATTCGAGATCAGGAGACGTGCGATACGACGAGGGATTAAAAACGTAATTTAGTATGTGACAGGGGTTTTCAAACTTTTTTCGACCACGGCTCCCACGACCTAAACGAAACTTCTCGCAGCTCCCCTGGTAGCAATAAGTTTCAAGTATATAGGCCTTCTAAAGATTCAATCCAAAGTAATATGTGATATAAAGGCTACTTTATTTCTCCATTTTAACTAAGTATTAAAATAAAATATCACATGTTATCCAACCTTTAATGTTATGACAAAATTCTTCTAAAAATTAATGGGAAGGTGAGCTTGCTTCTTCATCAACAATTGTTCAAACATTTGTTCAATATTCAAAACTGTGACTCCCAATTATTTTTCATCGTTCAATTTCGATCCACCAAACACAGGTTGGACACAGCTCGCGTGGGCACGGAAACCTTCGATCTGCGTGGGTAGAAAGACTAAATCCCCGACGCGCTCTAGGGATGTACGTCTATACTAAAGGAGACACAGAAGCTTACTGGTAAAGGACTCGCCAGGTTTAATTAATCAATAATTAATTTGTAAAATCAATCATCTGTATTACAAATAACATCATTACGATAGTACAAAATTATTTTCTATTCATAAAAGATACAAAGATTCAAGTAAATCAAATGTAAAGATCATTTTAATAAATCGCCCCTAGCCCCTACCATATGGAGGCAACGACCCTGGGAGCTGCGGCGCAGAGTTTGAAAACGCCGGGTATAAAAGATTACACAGGAACAGAAGTGTCAAAGTATTTGGAAAGAAAAGTTATAGTGAAATTATTGTATTGCTATTACTTGATAATTGTATTGGCGAATCCAAATACATTCCACAGAAATAATTGGTTGTTAAAGTAAACTACTACTGGACATGTCTTTCTCATAACGTGTGAGGTACTCGTTCAGAAAATTAAAAATGTCACTCTGGGCCATTTCAATAAATCAGGCTGCAATATTACTACGTTTACTTTCGCATTCGATTTTAGAACCCATAAGTAATAAAATTCTCACTTCAGGTGTCAATGAGATATCAGAAACCTCCTGTTTTCTAGCGTTGCAAAAATCTCTCTCACAAGAAGCGTGCACCTTCTCCCCATCTATCTCCAACATCTGCTTTCTCTGCGGTACCAGCTTTCCTCGATGCGGAAGACCGTAGATCTGCGGTTTCCGCGATCTTATTAGGTTCTTGTCTTTGGGAAGCATTCCTCATTACACCGATGCAGCTACAAGATTGCGGCACGATTGTGGGAGACCTTGGCAGTGAGCTGAAAGTTACAGGAACCATCGGAGTTGGGTAGATACCTTAATAGATTCGTCTGTGATAGGTTTTGATCTAAAGATGTTGGGTTACTTATACTTTTACCCATGTTAATTTTACAATTTTGTGGCCTAAAAACTGGTTGTTTTTCACTTTGTTATCACAAGTACTACCAAAACTGTCGTGTCATCATCTCATTTCGTTTAATATAAAAGGGTGTTCCAGTAACATTGTTATTCCGTGGTTATTATTTATCTAAAAGTATCAATCTTAGCACTTCGAAAAGTTAATTCTTATGCAAAAACTACGAATTCCTTGATTTCACCAATCGTTAAATATGTACCAATAAAAGGACATAATTTACCATTAACCATTCACAAACGAATTATGACTGTGGACTTATTACTAATGTATTATGTCCTTTACACTCCTATTGTTTAATATTAATTAATTATTTATTATTTTCACTGAATGAGTCTTTAGTAGTTACATATTACAGTAGCACTTTAGAGTTATCCCCCCCCCCCCAAAAAAATGGTTCCTACTGTTCGCGACTGGCGGATATATCGGCAATTCTACACTCATTTTCTTTCTCTTCAACATCAACAAAGAATCGACATTAAGAGACATAGGAGAAATAAAGATTTTTTAAAACCTAAAGGCCGTTCATACCGTCACCGATTGCTTCACATACTGTGTAAAACGGAAATGACATCTCGACTCGTAAGAACCCGCAGCTCCAGTGATTGGGTTGCCCCAAATAAGAGATCCTCCATCTTCCTGATGCGTTTTTGGCGCTGCCGGAGTGCGACCGAGAGCGCCGGGAGGCATGCCCGGAAAGGCCGCTGTCTTTTCGCTTCCCGCACAGAGCAAGAAGGAGCGGCTGGGGAAGGGACGGCCCCTGCCGGTGGCGGCAGGCATTCATTTGTTTATTTACGATGACACTGACAGTTTTGCTCACTGTATTGTAAACAATACACACCCACTTTTGGGACTGCACATGAGCGACGTATATCCGAGGTGGATAGTGGAAAACGATACTTCGGAATTATCGTGAGTCGCGTTGTGAACAATGTAAGTCACGTGATAACGAAAAACGGAAGTAGTTCCGACGCTGGCAGAATTTCGACACTAGCTGCACAGCCAGGTCCAATTCAGCTGCTGTCGGGAGGAGACTTCTAGCGGCCAACTGCTCTGACTGGCAGTTTTCCGTGGTTTCTCCGATCAAAACCAGGCGAATGCTGAAGCAGTATCCTAACAAACAAGGCACGGACCGCGCGCAATCTTTCCTTCCTCATCCTCCACTTACCTTCACTCCTTACTTTTACAAACACACGCACGCCCCACAGTATCACATTTGTCGGGAGATAAGTCGGTAGTTTAGAGCTTGTCCTTGCAGCACGTTTTGATTTCTCACGAGACTTGTGAATGGGAGATAGAGCTTATTTGAGAGCTCTCTGACTGGCTAGTGATGGCGCTGCATGAAACGCAAGAGACAAAAACTCTCAGAAGAGACAGCTGATGTGATGCTGGCTTCGAAAAGATAAGTGGTGCGGCTCGTGAGAATATGTGTGTGGTTTATCAATAAACCACACACATATTGTTCATATATTCACATATGGTTCATGTATAAAAGAGTATGGAGCTGAATTTTCAACTGCAAGATGTGAAATAAATGAGAGATAATTTGCAACCCGTTTTGTAAACATGGAAGTGAAACGAGAGGAAAGGTGTGGTTAACAGATGAATTTTCTGGTTGCACATGTTACTTCAATTACCAAACATTGACATTCTTTTTCTTTTTCTCAAAATCAATAGGAAATGAAACACTGTTACGAAGTAATGCAACTTAGAGAACAATATCATGAATATTAACTTACAGCACGTAAAAATAGTACTTCATAAACTTGATTGTGAATAATTGTCAAAGTCCAGCTGCTGTAGGAATAAAACATTCCTAAAGCAAGTCAGTTTCCAAATGAAGAGCAACGAATTGTACTTTGGAGTGAGGGCGGAGGGCCTTACCGTGGCGGGCGAAGTCGTGGCGCGGGGGCGGGAGGTCGTGGCGCGTGCGCGCGCGCGGCAGCGGCAGCGGCAGCAGCCCCAGGCCGCCCGCCCCCGCCCCCGCGGCCCCCGGCGCCGAGTCGGGCCCCTGCGGCAGCACCAGCTGCAGCACCATCCTATCGCCGTCGCCAGACAGCTGCAACACCAACTCGCTGCTCAGTTCGCCGATCACAGGCAATGGTTACAGCATACGCGCATATTGAGACTAGTACACAATCATGGCAAAGACAATGAGTATGCCATTAAAACGGACATATCCGTACGTATTTTTGTATGTACACGAACATATATGTTCAATTTATCCATGTGTTATTTCATTGTCCTTTGATTTATTGAGCAAATGTTGAGATTACCTGCTTGCTTTACTTCTGAACACTAAATGTGGCTTCTCTCCCTCACAAACTTAATATTTAATTTCACAGGTTATTGACGGTTAATAGTTGAATATATATGTATGCCTAACATAATTCGATCTGATCACTGAATCATATGCGTGTCATCCATCGAATGCATGGTGCCTTATGGTGTCAACAGAGGACGTAAAACGTATTTTAAGTCGAGAAATTTAAAAGAGTATACAAATCCATGTTTTACCTGAAAATAGAAATTCAGTGAATTAAAATAATCATTACATTCACCATGAATAACAATATTAAATATAGTTTTATATTACCGCACATTTACTACAAAAAATGTTTAGTGTCGTGCGCCTCCGAAATTCGGCTATTTATTCAAAATGATTCACGAATCACACGACATCCTCATGACGATTTAGGAGACAATTTTTTGACCAATGCATGCATTACAATTAAATTATACATTTTAGTTATACAGTGCGTATTAGTAATGAATATTTCCTATTGGAAATAGCAATGGGGCCAATTCAGATTTTCATAGGTTTCCGAATATAATTTTTTACGATTAAAAAATAACTAAGATTAAAGTTGGCATTTCCTATTGCAAATAAGAGAAAATAAAAGTAGTGTCACTGATGAAAGAACCTGCAGATAAATTGAAGTAATCACTTATTGCCTCTCATGATTCCATTCCTCGCAAGCTGCTTGTTCTTGGGCGGTGTAGATGTGTCGCAAACAATCTACTCTGAAGATGCTTCCTTTGTAACTGTTTCCACTGCACGAGAGAACAAAAGCGAGGCGGTCCGTATCATTTTGCGAGCTTTGCCTATAGATTTTTGAACACCTGCACCCGCCACCCCTATTAATCTCCGTGGCACCGGGGCGTCTAATGGAAGCAGGGGTGGCTAACTTAATGTGCGGTGGCGTGGTATTTTCATCTTCCTGGACGACCAACTCGACCGACTTCTTCCATTTCCCCTTTCCCAATTCGCCGTTTTTCCTTCACCCCTCGTCATCCCGCGGATGACATTATAGGGGTCCTTCACTCATTTTCTTACTTCGTAATCATACTTTTCATCAGCTAAGAGACAAATTTCCGTACTCGATAAATTTTAAGAACTGTGTTTTTTCCTTTAGGGCAAAAAAGATGGAAACCGATGGCAATAGTTTAAAAATCTTCGATTTTGTCGATTCACACATTGATAAAAAGAGTTATAACAAGGGCACTACGTAACAAAAAATTCCCTCTCTCAAAATTAATTTCGGTTTTCTTCGATAAAATTGTTAGGAAATTCAGTTTTAATTTTGAGGCAGTTTCAGTTGTAGGGATTGTTACTTAGAAAAAACATTATGTAAAATTTTACAAATTCATATGAACACATTATTACAAATAAATGTTTAAATATTGGCTACATTTTTTTATTAGTGAAAATGAAAATAGAAGATGCTTTGAGCGTAAGGATTAATTTAACTGGTATATATTTCGCGTATTAATGGATGGACAATATCAAATGCATGTTTTACTTGAAGTGAAATGCGTCATTGCGAAAGTCATGGCTTTACTTGGCTGTTGTGAAACGTGTTATATAAAAAATATAAATAATTCGCAACCAGCCAAAGCAGACAGGTACGGGGCTTGTGGATTCGCTCAAATGCATGGACATAATGCCCGTCGCATGGAAGTTTTCATCTTACAATCGTTGTGGCGAAAGCAATAGCAAGAGCCGTGGACCTCTTATAATTGCTCATACTCGTGGGCACTTCCATACTTGTTGGTAGAGATTTGAAGTATCCGAAGGGCAGAAACAAAAGTTAAAACAATCAACATACGTATTCCGCACGCAGGGCGGAGCGCGCGCGAAAATTTCTCCTCCGCGCCGGAAGGGTGGGGTATCGCGGGAGAGGGGGGGAGCGAATGCCGCGCGCGCAGCTCCCGCGAAGCGTCGCGTGCGACGGCAGCGTCCGTCGCGCCCCCCCCCCCCCCCTCCGCGCCGCCGGGGGCGAAGTAGAGCGCGGCAGAGCTCAGCCGCGAGCGGCTGGCGGGGGGACGGGCCGGGGGGGGGGGGGCAGCGCCCGCGCGGTCGGAGGGCTTTCGCAACGCGCAGAGGGCGCGGCCGCGGCGGGGACGCACTCGCCCGAAACGCGACCTTTCGGGCGATTAATGGCGTCCACGGAGGAGTAGCATTGGAGGACGGGAGAAGCGACGGCGCTTCGGGACACGCTTCGGTTCCGCCTGACGACTTCATCGCCCGACATCGAAATCGTGATTGCAGGCCGGCAAATTGCTCTGCTACGTGTGGACGGAAAGAAAATTGTTCTTTGGGGACATAAATAAAAATACATTTTGTAATTCAAAATTTCCCCTCGCTACTTGTGTACTCAGAATTAATTCTGTTCTAATGTACTCGTACAAGTATATAATTAATTAGGGCATATACATTACCTCTCGAAATTCAGTTGACATTTCGTTATGCAAGTGCTGCATTGTTGCAGTGTCTTAAAAAGTGTAATCCCCTAAGAAGTTAAAACTATTATAAACAAACTTCCAATAAGAAAAGACCCAGGACACGATAAAATAAGCCACATAATATTAAAACATCTACCCATACACGATAGCTTGTCTAAATATCATATGTAATTCTATAATCAGAACAGGATACTACACAATTATATGGAAGACTTCCAACATAATTCCTGTACCAAAGTCAAACAGAAACCGAATCATCGTTCAAAAGCATAAGCCAATTAGCCTTCACCTACCGTTTTCAAAAATTCTCAAAAGATTAAATGCCTGTTTGAATAAAACCCAATTTATACCCATGCACCAATATGGATTAAAGTCTCAGCAGTTGATGTGAAGTAGATACATTGCATCTACTTTACTTCAACTGCTCAGACTTTTCGAACACATCCATACAGATTTCTAAGACAAGAAACACATAATAGTCACATTCATTGAGATATCAAAAGCTTTTGACAGAGTATATATACAAACACCAATCAATAGGGACACCCAAATACCTAATAAATGTCATTAAACACTTCATCACAAATAGAACATTCACAGTAACAGTTGTAACAGTAACAGTAACCTCATCTCCAATGCGCGAAAAATAATAGCAGGACTGCCTTAAGGATCACCCCTATCGCCTACTGTTTTTATACAGCAGACATAGCCATTACATCAGACCCACACACAGCACAATTCGCTGACGACACAGTAATCTATAAGTCCAGCTATTCAATCAACCTTAGTAGAAACAAAATCCAATAGCATTTAAATAAAATAAAAGACTGGTCCATTAAATGCAAAATTAAACTTAACCCGACCAAATCAGCAACAAAAATCTTCTCACTCAGGCCATTTTCCAATCCCGCCCCACTTCATATAAATAATAACACAATCCCATGGATTCCGCAAAATCACACATTCAAATATCTTGGACTAAATTTCGACACCAGATTAAATTGGAAAGCTCATACAACCGAAAACCTACAACTCACTAAAATACAATTAATCCAACTAAAGCCCTTACTCAACAAGAAAACCCAACTTTCATTAAACAATGCCTTACATAAAACCATAATCAGACCGCTTCAAAACAAAGAGAAACCGACTTCAAGGGACGGAAAATAAATTCCTCCGAATGGTAACAAAAGCTCCAGGCTTCATATCAAACAGATAACTCCACAAAGAACTAAACCTATCTCCCACCATCTGTCTAATAACTTCTATTCAAATATGAACTCAATAGCACAAGTCGCCCTCTATAAACTGGCTCTCAATCAACTATATCCCAACTCGTATTAAAAACACATTTCCATTAGAAGCATTCCTAAATATTTTTTCACGCAAAAACTAAAAGTCGCTGTTCTATGAGTCCCCTACATCAACTTATACTTAGTATAGTCGAATGTTAAGTTAAAATAAGAATAGTTATAATTCAACAAAATAAATAGAAGAAGTAAATAAAACTGAACTATGCAGTAAACATCAACAAAAATTAAATAAACTTAAAAAGTTTAATTTTGCTAGACTTTGTACTATGTACCATTTGTAGATTTTTTTCTTTTCAGTAGACTTATCAGGGGAAAAGAGCCGAGAGTCACAGCCAAAGAGCTAATGCTTGTGCTTCCCGTTCCCAGTCGGCCTAGAGGAGGTCAAACGCGCCAGACACCATTTTACTTAATTGTATTCTTACTATTTTTCTCTCGGTTGCGTTAAAGATAAGATCATAGTCTTTAACCTTTTATTCGTCTTTCATTTTAATGCCCTATTATCCCTGTAGATCTTCTCTTTTGCATTTGCCAGCCACGCACCTTGTACATTCTTCGCGAAATATTTTTTAAATTCCATATTTCACATCTACCTCTTTCGATAGAAGAAAAATGACTGAATGTCTCAGTAATGGAAACTCGGAACGCTTCCATTGCGTCAAAGTTTTATTTTTGACTTATCCATACAGCTGAAAAGAAATGAACATGAGATCTTAACAGGATTTAATAAAGATGTTAAATATGTAATTATCATTCAGGGAGAACTTACTTTTATAATCAAGGTTTTCCCGTCAGTTGAGAGTAAATCAGCTAAAATAAATTAAGAAGATTACCATCAGTCTATGAAAATTCTTTTTTTCGTTTTCAACTTCTTTGGGTGTAAAAAATGACATCACTGTTGACAAAAAATGTTGACCCCTTTGACCAGAAAAGATTAATAACCTAACAACACGCTAATAATACCTTCTTAATAATAGTCGAAATAACTCGATGACTTACTGAAGACTGCGTGCAGAAATTCCGACAAAACACTGTGAAATATAAAATTGGCTCCAAAACATGCTCCCGCTTCAATTGCGGCAAAGTCAGAGGATATACGAATTTTACTATGTCCCCGAGTCATAGTCATCTAATTGGAATGTTTTATTTAGGTTTGGTATCAACCAGTCAATCGATTTTTAACGTGAGAGCAAGCAGAAAAAATGGAATGTTTAACTCTCTTTTCTTTCTCTAAATAGTGGAAAATGGGAAAATATCGAATCAGTTTTTTGATTTCAAAAATGTATTTATTAAAATATTTGTCACACTTCTGAGGAAGGATTTACATTTTACTGACGAGATAGATTTATTTATAAGTCAAATTACATCTGTTCACTCATATATTAGTAAAGGTAAAAACATTGGATTGGCATGATGGCTAATCATAGAAAGCGAAAATGATATATAAGTCGGTATACATAATATTTCGTTAATTATAAGTAATCGAATCAAGCTTTCTAGAGGCACAAAAGTGAAACTTGTGCCAGACATGTCACTGCTTCTTATAGGGTGTGTATGTTACAATGTATGTTACAATTGCCAAATGATAGAACGATAATTATAAGAAAAATGATTCAGAGGTCTCTAAATTAACGTCTATTATCAGGAATTATTGTTGTGAAATCTAGGTATTATAAAAGGCAAGAATCAATGTGTAGAATTTTCTTGGTCTTTCCTCATTCTCATTCATGCATAGGAGCTCATTGCGACTTCTCAAAAATCGTCTTCAGTTGCCGACAGTGTAAGGACTGCGCGCCTGTACGTGCATCCACCAAAACAACCTTGATACTTTCAGTTGTAAACTGCGATTACCAAGAGACCATAAATCTTTTAATGTTAAAAATCCATCTGCGAGATATGTATCTTATCATTTGAAAACTTGTTTTCGTCCGGATTATTATGGTGCTTCTGTTAATAAATACATTAGATTAAAAATATAAATCGACGTTGCTACCAAACTACTTAGTTTACAATAGCAAATCGATAAAAGACTTGTTTGTGGAGATAAGAATACCATACAGTATGTTCGATTATAAAGGTATCATCGTAGGAGTACGTGAACATAGGGGGCTTTCGGATGGTCTTTGTGCAGAGGACTCCACAGCGGAAGTGCCGTTCACGACGTAACGAATTCAACCATGTACAGCAATAAGTGCATCGCACTCAATAGCACTCATCAATCAAAAGCAATGCTGATGTCCTGCGCATGCGCATTTGGAGTTCCGCATCACTTTTCAGTATCTAAGCTTGCGCAGATCGAGATGCTGTCTTTCGCTTTGCGCGTCGCTGCGCTTAAAGCCTATAATGCAAGTCCTTTCCTCCGTCTCAAAGTTCTTCTTCGGCCTCTCGATACTCAGGTCTCGATACTCATTTGTTCTCATCATCTGTCGGAAGCGCAAGGCGGACATAGCCCTCAGATTCAGTCGTAAAAGTTTATCTTAGTTTTTCAAGACGAGCCTTTTACATTTTATCTCTACGTTTATCCTCTATTTTAGATAATTGCTTTCCTTCTCTACTTTAGAATATTCCTCCGACCTTCTAATTAGAATTTACTGTAGAGTTCATTTCACGTTCTTGAGATCACTTTTAAAACTTCAGTTCAATGTTTCTCCTTTGAGGAATATATGATTTCCTCCCACAAAAAAAATTTGTTTACTTGGAAGTGAAGTCGATCAGGTTCGCAGGGTCCCCTCGGCTTTTTGAAGTTTATTTAAGACAATTATTTTAAAATCGATGTAGATGGATAACAAATAATGGTAAACATCAAGAGTGAATTGTAATAAATGTTTTTTTTTTTAAATTTTATTTCTTGCCCGTTCGGCCCTTCGGCCTTTCGGGAGTTATTATTTACAATACATACATTACATGATAACTTAAAAGTCTCTTCCATTTACAATAGGGCACAAGTATACTTACTTGAGCTTATTATTTTTAATCTACATACAGTTTCTGTTTACTTTAATACAAAAATTCAAAAAATATACCTACTAATTAAACAATATACAAAAATATATAAATATACAAAATATACAAAGATATACAAAAATATACCAAAATATGCATTGGGTAAAAAAATACCACACTTGTAAATGACACATATATACCGTTATTACAGTCCCATATATTGTTTATAACCTTAGTACCAGCAATTTAAAGTGGCTTTAAGCGATCTTTTGGAAAGCGTGACAATATCCTGGATGGTGCATAAGCTGTACGGCCTAGGTTGAAAGTTCTTTTGTTAGGACAAGATTCAAGCCTTACATAAATTATTTTCGATAGTTTTTATGTACTCTTTAATGCAGCTAATGTTTAATTCTCTTTGGATTTGTGCATTAGGAATAAACCAGGGAGCTTTGGTGACCAGTCTTAGAAAAGTGTTTTGAATTATTTCCATTTCTTAATTTGCGTGTTTGCGGCGCCCCCCACACTGAGCACGCATAGGTGAGCGACGGGCGAATTATAGATTTAAAGATTGTTACTCCGTTTTCTATTCTTAATGCAGAGTTTTTATTTATTAGTGGGTAAAGTTTGACCATTTTTGCGTAGGTTTTGTTAGCAATATCAATTATGTGATTCTTCCACGTTAATCTATCTAATTTAACTCCTAAGTATTTCATGGGTTGATCATTTTTTAGCCAGAGAACAGGATTGTTACTAATTGTTAACACTAGAATGATTATGAATCTTTTAAGCGAAGAAACTTTAGCTTGTTATTTGTTTGGGTTTATCTGGATTCTCCATTTATCAGTCCATTTAATTAAGGTTTTTAAATCATTTTGTAGGTTTTCCAGGGCAATAACCAGTTCATGTTGTGAGAGGATGGCAGTGTCATCTGTGAACAAGGCTATTTCGGTATACATTAATTCCGGAAAATCGGCAAGGTAAATTTTGAATAAAGTCGGTGAGAGTGGGAAACCTTGTGGAACTCCAGCTGAAATTCTGTATTTATCCGACGTGGTGTCATGTATTTCAATATTGAATGATCTGTTTTGTAAGATACTTCCAATTATATCTTGAAGATATTTAGGGATGCCTAGAAGGCGAAATTTATATTTCATAATAAATGTAATAATGATTAAATAATACGGTGAGTTCACGAGGGATTGATTATTGTTTGAACGAAAATAGGTGTGCGAAACACGTTTTCTCAAAATCTGTCTGATAACCATCCATTTTATCTATGATAAATTCCCCATCGAGTGACAGGATTTGACTTTCGACGTGGTAAAAAACTTCGTTTCAAAGAACAGACAGAAGAAACCAAGGAAGCGAAGGGCGATGAGATAATAAGAAAACCGGACAACATTTCGTAACGTCTGGTCCCCGACAGAGGACAGTGAAAGCCGCGAGGATCTTCCATAGACAAATAAACATCTGTAATTGCAAGAATTATTTTAGCCAATGCACAGTCCATTAAGGGCAAGGGCCTCCTGTTCGCGCAGGGAACTATTAATCCTTTAATGAAGTGATAGGAAGAAGAAGAAGAAGAAGAAGAAGAAGAAGAAGAAGAAGGGGAGGGGACGAGCACAAACACATGCATGCCCGGGGCGGGAGTGGAAACGCGCGCTCCCTGGATCCGAGATCCCCACGGCACTGCTGCCTTAGCGATCTCTGCTCCCCGGGTCGACAGTGGTAGGAATAAATAGTGAGCAGTACAACGGTGAAAAATATCGGAAGAACCCACGGGGACCTAGGGATGAAAATAATAAATGGAAAAGCCTCTCGATCTATGTGGTTCTTCCATCCTCGGGCGTGTCAGGACATAATTACATCAAAACAATTCATTATTAATTGATGATCCGCAACAGTGTGTGAAGAACGGCTCATCAAACGCTACCTCTGTCATTCTTCCAACAATATTTCTGGTATTTCACCTCCTAATGTAATGTTGTGGAATTTATGACGGTGAAAGTAGATTTTGCAACCCTTTTATCGGAAATGTATTTCTCTTCACATTTCACCATTTTCTCAATTTCATTCACATTAGTCATCGCAGCATATTATCTTAACACAATCGCGTTTATCCTAAACTCCTCGATGACAAGACCCAACGACGGACGCGTGGAGATTTTCGCTTCGAATTCCGGCCATTGGCCCGTCTTCCCGCAATCGCCGCCACCTCCTTGTGGTGTCCCATTTCATAGCAGGAGGTGCATCGGGCTGTGAGTAAAACTCTGAGATGGCAGGCTGTCGCTGCGAGGACGAGGAGCCGTGGGCGGGTGGCGTCGCGCTGCTCGCGCCTTCCGCGGCGCGCTTTCGCCCCCGCCCCGCCCCCGCCCCGCCCCGCCCCGCCCCCGCCCCGCCCCCGCCCCGCCCCGCCCCCGCCCTGCCCCACCCCCGCCCCGCCCCCGCGACACGCCCGGGACGCGGGGGCGGCGGCAGCTGAGGAAGCAGCGTCGAAGGCGGTGGAGGCGCAGGTGGAGGGGAGGGGGCGGGGGGGGGGCGGAAGGCGCACCCGCACAAAAGAGGCCCCGCCGCACAACGGAAGCACAGTTGCCTCGTAACGCGTGGAAGGGCCAAGGCAAGAGAGAGGGGAAGGTAGGGGAATTGTTCATGTTGCCTTCAGCAATAATAGGCTCCTAAAATGTCTCGCTTTGGTGCCTAATGTAGACACTTTTATAGAAAAATACTTGTATAACGTAATACGAACCTCAATAGCATACTAAGCATACAGAGATTCAGATGAGAGTATACATTACATCATACAATTGAAATGAGTAAATGATTCTTATGAGTTAAACTCCGAGCATTGCCACGGTCATTACATATCACAGAACGTCAGTAAGCGAAAGGATATACTGTGCCAATCACAGACTAATTTTAAGAGAGGAACAAGATCAATGAAGTGACAGAATTTTTCTTAATACATCACTGAATACACTCGAACTATCTATAGTTAACTTTAACGGTCGGAGCGCAACTTTGACCCATTTACGCATTTTTATGGATTATTATAGCGTAGTTTATTTTCACAATTTGTTCTAGTCACAAATATCTATCTCAACTATACCATCACACGTCTCTTTATTTCCAACATTCTTTTCCAACTTTACAGGATTTTTCCATCTTGTATTATTATATTTCAACTTCTTTCTTACTCTTTCGGTTTTCTCATCTCCCTCTATCTTGCCCTCTAATCTTCCATTTCCCCGGGCGTGTCTCGCCCTTGGGTGGAGGTGAGTGATGGTGCGCGATAGTGGAACGAACCACCCTAGCCACGGGAAGCCAACGTGTCCACTTGACTCGGCCGGGAATCGAATCCTGTTTCCACCGCTGGGAGACGGGCTGGGAGCTTGACCATCCCCCACGGATCCTCCTCAGCAATTTATTATTTACGACAACGAAGCAAATACAAGTTACACAAATCTGAGAGCTTTATATACATTAAAATTTTATTCATCAACAGAACCTACGTGAGTTAGGAAATTCTAATCCATTTTTAAACATACGAAATTTAAAAGTGAATTGCAGCCTTTTTTCCGAATTGGAACGCACGAAGTATTTGTTTCTTGAGTCGTGTGAAATCTTTAATCTTTCGAATACATGAAACAATGATTAGTTGTCGTTGTTATTTCTTCTTCTTCTTCTTCTTCTTCTTCTTCTTCTTCTTCTTCTTCTTCTTCTTCTTCTTCTTCTTCTTCTTCTTCTTCTTCTTCTAAATCTCATTTTTACTTTCTCACCGTACAACGTACTTACGTAATACAGATAATGTGCTATAATTCTGCAAATGGAAATGGGGTGATTTTTCGACTGAAAACTCATATTGTTGAGCCCTGATAACCGAAAAGTTGATCAATCTCGTTCCAATTTGTATTTCCTCTAACACGTGTTGTAAGAATTCGTTTCGTGGGCCGCTGATGCCGAAAAGGTTTAGGGCAAAACTTCTGTCCGTTGGTAGGCAGCGCGAGCGCCTAAACCGGTTAGACGATGCTCTCTTAAATTGATTCCCCGATCGATCTGGCCGAACTCAAGGCTCTGGAATTTGAAATGGATATTTTTTGGATTTGAAATGGATAGAATTTGAAATGGAATACCTGCCCCCGTCGGCTCTCGAACTCTACGTAGAACTTCCCGACGTAGAACTTCCAGCGGCCGCGAGAGCGTTCCGTGCCAATCAAGGTCTGAGGATCCCCACCACCGCAAACGGCATCAGGTGCCCGGCAGCGAGACAAGAACCAGAGCGTTGGACGCGGGTGGCGCGGCGCGACGCGGCGCGGCCCTCGTGTTGACGTCCTCCTTTCGCGGCGCGGCGCCCCTTCCGCCCCTCCCCACCCCGCCCCACCCCGCCCCATCCCCCTCCGCGCCCTGCAGTGCGTTTACACGTGCACGCCCGGCAGAGCGCTGCGAGTCGTGACTTCCATCTCGCTATCTACGAAATACTTATCTTATTCTTACATTAAGCAAACAAAGCACTTCCGGGTGCATTTCTTTTCACTACTTTTCTTCGCAAGACATTCGCGTTTTACTAGCAGCCTGCACTAGTAGAAATGCTGAATAAAACCACATAAAACTGTTCTTCAAAATGTGGCAACCGCACTGCTCAAAACAACAAATTAAATACTATCAATATTTCGACAATAAAATAAATAAATTATTTAAACAAACACAGTCTTGACGAGTGCTGCTCTAACAGAATATTGTACAACACTTCATTACGGCACAACGCTTCCCTAGAAATCCGAACCATCGCCAAAGTTGCTGTTCCGCAGCGCAGCGCCGCAGAAGTCCAAGGAAGTTTCGCTGGCGGAGGCCTCCTCCCCGGAGCTGCGCCGGGAGTCGTGTGAGAATTCTCTTAGTAGCCGCTTAACACAAACAAAGGTTTAAATTCTTCATTCAAAGTCTAAACTCGTGGTTTCTGTATTTTTCCTCTATGGTGACACCGTAGAGACCTCTAACATGGTAGGATGGTGAGTAATTTCGTTTCAAATTCTGCGCGCATATGAAATTACTGATAAAAGATATGACAACGGACCCTCAATAATTCGAACCTTAGTATCTCCAATTTGTCGATATCCGCTTTTTTTTACACTTTCTCAATAAACAATGTTCAAGAATTCGTACATCGATATGTCCAAAAATTTGAACAAATATTTAATACCTGGCTAATGCTTTCTCTCCTTCCTAACATTCGAGGTCTCAAAAGTTTTATTTATATTGGGATACTGTACAATAACTTGGAACTTACGTTACTGTGGTATAATGCATTTAAATGTGAAGATAAACTATTATTTTCACTATCTCCCAAAAAATTCATATACGATTTTTGCGAATGGTTAAACAGAATTCGTGGTTCTCAGTTGCATCTAAATGATTTAGTAAGTCTACGTCCAGTGAAAGAGCGATAGCAGTCACCACTTCAAAATATGCGTATACATTTTTAACACAAATGCTTTAATAATTTTTAAAACTGATCTCCTTAAGAAGAAAACGCCTTAGATAACGAAGCACTTATAATTAAATACAGAACTTATATAAGTATCACTATAATAATTATTTGTCTACAATTCGTCCTATGCATGTAACAATTGAAGAGGTCAGGAGAACATAGTGCTAACTCACATGTCTATACTTTTTGTCAGTCAGACGAAAAACCAAGTTTTAGTACAATGAGAAGTGTCTTGTTTTCTATACACTGCTGGCTGTGTTCTACACACATACTGTTGTTCTATGAAGACGTTTTTTCAGCATTTAGATCGTAATGTTTGTTTTTATTAGACATATTTTTATTAGATTTGGTTTGAATTTATGAAATGAGGGTTAGCACTCTCACATAAAGATTTCACTCCCATTCCGTTGGATTATGACTTACGAAATTGTATTTACATAACTAAAACTATGTCTATGTATTTGGCAAAAGGTAGGCTTTATAACATTAGGCGTTTAAATTACGTACAAGAAATTGTTCAAAGATACGTTTTAGCTGCGTTTTCACTCTATTCCATTTGAATATGGAATTATAGAAGTTTTTCGAAGCGTTACGCAGGTATGAATTGCTCTCGCAAGTAGAGAGTGATTGAACCATTTCATATTTAACAATATTAAAACACTCTAGAACACAACTTGTATTTTGTGTGCATTACGCCACATTCTCTGAAAGAAAGTGTTCTCTTCTCAAAAAATTTCATGTAATTTATACCATCCAAACAGAAGCTTCAAAAATTGCAGTCAATACTGTAAAAGGTTACTTTCATTTTGTTTTGCTTCATGTTGCTGAAAGTCACCTAATTTCCTTTGCAACATTTTATATGTCAAATTGACTTGAGTATGTTTATTGTCCTCCAACACTTTTCTCACAACCAGTGCATTTTAAGATGTCGCAATACCTTTCACAATATACATAAAGAACCTTCAGTCCCGGAAATTTATGCTAACAATGGCGAAAATCTTGCCCCATGAAAACAAACCACAAAGAATATTTTTCAGTTGGCAATTCATCGTCCGTGGTGCCACCTGCAACCCTCTGAGACATTCTGAATTTTGCGTAATTGCCGCATCCTGTGTTATGCAGCCCACTTCCAGTCTGTGAGGCGTCTTGGTACTCAGGGATGCTGTCAGGGTCATTTTCTCCAAAACGTCATTTTTTTTACTACATACATAGTTGTTCATTGTGAATTCTGAAAAACTATTCCCACAAAATAGACTGACATCGACCTGAGTAACCGACTGATTGACTAGTGCTTACGGATGCGTGAACAGTTAAGGTAATTATTCCCGTAAATGTAGTGTATGTTTCAATGTGGGGTGTGTGTGTGGCGGTAATCTTGTCCCGCTGGATTGCAAAATCCGGCGTCGACCTACGGTGTCTTGCGGGGTTTTCCCCAACAAGGTATCTCCCACCAACGGGACGAGCTCTAAGCTCCCGAATGGTCTCCCGACATGTGTGGTAGTGCAGTGCATGTAACCAAGTGTGTGTATAAATAAGGGGTGAGGATAGGACAAGGAAGAAGGGAAGATCGCGCGCGGTCCGTGGCCCGTTCGTTGGGGCACTGCTCCGGCATTCGCCTGGTGTTGATAGGAGAAACCACGGAAAACTACCGATCAGAGCAGTCGACCGCTAGATTTCCTTTCCAGACAGTGGCTGAATTCGACCTAGCTCTTCAGATAAGTGTCGAAAATCCTGCAACCGCCGGGGCGCGAACCCTAGCACCTCCCGTTCATAAACACTGTGGTGACATCAGTTGATACCCAGATCCATTTAAGCCGGTCTGGGTAAATGACGCGCGAATGCAGTATTGGAAGTGTTCTTATTTGAGTGCCAGCTAGAATATCTAATCGAAGTTGTAATTATAAGTAGCGCCAGGGACCGCATAATTCAACACGAGTACCCAGTCTGTGTGTTTGGGAAAAATATTCCTGTGATTGAACGGCATGTTACGTGGTTCAATGAAGACTGACAATAAAAAGTAGAAAAAGTAGAAAAGTAACCGTGGCTGTGAAAAGAGAGCTTTTTAAAATTCGCAGCGAAGCCAGTAAATATTCATGTTGCAAAGACATGGTCAAGGCACAAGTGCGAGGAAAGACGATCATAACCAAAATGAATAGTTGATATTTTGTAGAGTTGATGACGTTATGTAAACTACAAATATAAGAAACCAAATGATAAGAATACAAAAATAGTACAGAAATAGTGAAAAAATGCAAGAGTTTCGGCAAAAGCAAGTTAGGCGGAGTGAACATTTGAGATGTGATAAGGAAGGAACCGAATATCTTTTCGAAATGAGGACAGGAAGAAAGAAATATAGACCTACGTAAGATGGAGTGGAAGAACAGTGAATTTGAAGAAGATGATGTGGAGAAGATAGAAAACTTTCAGTAAAGGAGGGGAATATTAAGAGTCGGCACGTTGACCCATTGTAGATAACGCTTGTGAAAATGCAAAATAAGTGATGATGTAAATTGTTGTGTGCAACGAACTGATACTGATTAATATCATCATTTACTCGCCAGTGCATCCTTGAATATTTTAGCAATCGCGTAAGGTGCACTGAGAAGCTTTCTCCTGGAGCAGGTTTCATCATGTTCACTCTACCTTGCATGGTCAACTCGCGATAACTTTCTGAACAACTGCCATTAGAGAACAGCTGGTCATCAAATACAAACACGTACAGCAGAACGAGATTCGTAAAATTGTTAGCATTACTATTGTATTACATCATTACAATACACTTCACTTACTGAATTTTCTTTAGCTATGCAGCGAGCATCGCAATATTTAGGGGGCATTTCCACGAATACCCAAAGACCGACCAAAAGATTCGTTTGAGCGCGCGTTCCGTTATCTGCATTTACGAATCCACGCAAATACGCCACACAATACTTTTTTTATTATACAATACTATTTTTTAAAGATTATTTATTTTTAAAGCTCGTATGCAAAAATAGGGATCCTGCTGGGTAGTATTCTTTTAACACAATGGGGACGATATCTCCTTTTCTATTTGATGCAAAATGTAAAAAGACGTTTCTGAGAAAATGAAATGATTTATATAATAAGATGATCTGACATATTTGCAAATATATGGAGCATTTTTGATCAAGAGCAAATATCTGAATCCACTCTTTAAAAAAGTCATTGCACACGGAACATATTAAAAAATGACACAAAAGCATTTGGTTGAGACTATTGAATTGTGTCGAGGATAAAATCTACTTCCCTCTACCCCCAAGGATACACGCCAGTACCTCCATTTTCAGTAAGTCGATACCAGGGATAGCCCTAATAAAACTGGGTAATATGTGGTCAAAGTTTCGATCTCATCCCCGCTATGACGTGGTTTTCTAGCTCGGAAGCTGAAGTTACTAATTGCATATTGTTGTAGCGGTTAATCACTTAAATTATTCGTCCGATAGAGTTTCAAAAATAGGTCCAATAAAGGAGAACGAAAGCTCATAATGTAGATTCTGACGTGTGTATCGTAAGCTTCTAAGCGACAATGTGGCGAATTAAACGTCTTTTTTTCAATGCGCCCGTTTGATGGGAAAGGGTTTTCAATACGCTTTCGTTCATAAGCCAGCTTGGATTCGCAATGCCTGGCAACGTCAAGATCAATCAGGGCGGCAGGAGGCTCTCGCAGGGCGGCAGAGAGCTTCTCTTCTAATTAATTATCGGGACGTGCAGCTATAGAGATATTCACTTTTACCGTTATGTGAGAAAGCATGCGCTGAGCAGATACATTAGCTGACAACCTGCTGTTAATTTTTTACGGACAAAACGAGTTGTGAACGACTCGTGTATTGATCGAAATCCTGTTACCACACGAGCAGTTCGAGTGTAAATAATGGTGTCAAAAAGTTTTGCATCTTTGAGATTATTGGATTTTATGAAGGATACGGTCTCTCTATAATCCAAGTACTTTCAAAAACAGACAACAAATGACAATGGTAATTTACTTGAACATTATGGCACATGCAGCTCCTTTAGTGTAAGCAGCTCATTTTGTGCAAACTGCATTTTCGATATGTTAGATACCATTATTTACGTACAAAAGCTCACCAAAACTAAAAAAAAATGCATAAATTCACCATCATTGTGCTTCGACTAATCTAAATTATTACTTAATTACATACAGAGTGTGATTATTATAAGGTTTTTTGCATTGTATTCATAAATCAAATTGAAACATTCGTTTTCACAAATATTAATATAAAAACGTATTTAATCCCTAATGTTTTGAATAACCTTATATTTTGAAGGTCCATAACTCAATGATTGAAACTGAGTCGATTAAACACTACATCAGAAAATAGCACAAGCACACTTCACAGGAGCCTTGCGATGATCGTCATTGGCAACAAGATGGCCAAATCACACCTAATATTTCTCGGTCGCTAAAGACACCACGCATATACTCATAGTTGACGAACATAGCTGCGTGTTCGATTGAACGCACTGAAGTGAGATGGATTTTCCAGACCTGCGAAGCCCGGCATAACGAGCAAAATTGTCAAACGAAAAGCAATCCCTCTCGTCCATCGAGGAAACCATCACTCACTTCACAAAACTCAACCGCATCGTGTTCCATTGAAGAGTCGAACGTCCAGGGGTGTGTGATGACAGGCATGAGGCGCCAGACAGTGAAATCCAAACTTCTCTTCCTCGTCCATTCAGGAGACTTCCGCGCACGAGGTTCACAAAACCCAGCCTCAATGTGAACCGTAGCTAACGTCAACACCGCACCGCAGAGTGGTGAACTGTCCATTTGCGACACCGAGCATCACGAGCAAAGGGCCAAATCAGAACTTAATCACTACGCGATTCACGAAACTCTACCATAGCGAGCACTATTGATGTATCGAACTCGTCGTGGAGGGAGGAAACTTTCAGGTCTGCGCCACGCGGCTTTCGGCACACAGTTGGCAAATCAAAAGTAGTAATTCGCGTCCGTTGAAGCAAGCTCCTCGCATGTGGTTTATAAAAATAAACCGCAACGTCTTGAGTCGAATTCGCCGCGAATTTCTCGTCTGCTGAGGCAACCACCACGTACGTGGTTCCCATATTATTGATTTATGGAATCGATGGCCGTTGAAAAGTCGTCCACGTATGTCAACGGGAGCGTGTACTTTGACGTGTCGCACTCACCTTGTAGGGACGAAACGTCCAGACCTGCGCGCCCGACAGCGGCCCGAGGTACATGCCTCGCGGCGAGGCGTGCGGCGCGGCGGCGGCGAGGGCGGCGGCGAGGGCGGCGGGGCGGCAGCGGGGGCGGCGCGTCGCATGCCGGCGGGCCCCGCGCGCGGCGCGGAGACGCTGGCGGCGGCGGCGGCGCAGCAGGGACTGAGCGGGGCGCTTCCGAGCGCGCGCGTGCGGCCGGGGGGGGGGGGCACGCGAGCGCTTTCCCGCTGGCGACGCTGCGCCCCCCCCCCCCCGCGCCCACCCCACTTGCACTCGGCGCTCGCAGGCACGGAGAGTGGCCAATGCGAGGCGCTTTGGGGCAGGTGACTCAGGGCTTCAACTGATGTCTCTGCAGTGCCTCTCACCGGCAGGTCCTAGGGTCCACTCCCGACAGGAACAGGATTTTCGATACTAGCTAGACAGCTAGGTCCAATTCAGCCGCTGCAGCGCTCTCTGGAGGAGAATTCTAGCGGCCGGCAGCTCCGATTGGTACTTTTCCGCGGCTTCTCCCATCAACATCAGGCGACAGACGGAGCAGCACCCTAACAAACGGGCCACGGACCGCGCGCGATCTTTCCTTCCTCTTCCTAGTCCTTCCTCACCCTTAAATATACTCACTTCCATGCACTACACTACCACACATGCCAATAGAGCGGTCGGGAGCATAGAGATTTTTCCATCTGGTGGGAGATACCTAGTTAGGGAAAAATTCTCTAGCCGGTGGCAAGATCGGCGCTGGATTTCATCATCCAGTGGTGGAAGATCACAATATTCTGCGATAAAAAATACTAGACTTAGTGGATCTTAGCCGTAGACGCACCAAGAATCATTACTCAATCAATCATTCCATCTTCAGAACCTAAAATTCGTAACATAACTCCCCATTAGATACCCACGTCCAGCTGGTGACCTATCACAAGTAGCTATATTTTAATCGGCCAATAATCGCTAGATGACCCATCTGCCTCCTGATGTATAAAGAACCGAAACCTCGGGACGTTCTTCCCATTGAAGGGGAGCTCGCGCCTAAATAGTGGGCCTACACACCCCTTACACACGCGCACACACGTTGGGCCTCTTGGGGGCGGTATGACGCAGCTGTAACAAGGCAGAAGAAGGTGGTAGCCCCAGGAGACTGAGACAGACAGATTGACGATATCGCATAATTTTATATCATTTTTATGTTATGTGCTTCATGTAAAATTGGGAGAAATTAATAAAGCATGCATCTATCCGCGAAAGATCAGGAAACGGCCTACCTAGATGCGGCTCAGCCAGCGCTCCCGAACGAGATTCGTCTGTGCACCTGTATTGTCATCACGGGCAGGTTTCAGTCGTCGGTTCCGCACACAAAAAGTCTCGAGCCGGGGGCAATTAGAAACTCGGTGTCGCTCACAGCGCCCGTTAGTGCCAATGCGGGCGGAGCGAGGTGGCGGATAGTGAGTGCGAGCCCACCCTGCTTGTAGGGAGCCGCTCTTCAACACTGCCTCCCTCGCGGGAGCTTTTTCTCCCGTCCCCTGGCACTGCCCCTGTGCGCACCGCACCGTATTGGTATTTCGCTCATTGCGTTAGCTTTTCACCCAGAGCAACAAAATCCTAAGTGTTCCAGTATTAGCAATCTTCATCCTTAACTATTATATTTTAGCTTTTCACATGTGCTTCCTCCAACCTGCAAAACCTTGCCACTCCGCATGAATTTTTTATGGAGAATCAGACTTCGTGATGTGCTTTCACAGGATTACTGGTTCCTTTTCCTCTTGTTCCATCATTCATCTTACATCATTCACTCCCGGCTGGGGCAGTCAATTATATGAACGGTCCAAACATTATTTGTAACGATATCATTCATATGATTTACCGTTGTCATCGATCTATCAATGCATTCCCTGTTTCAGACACAGACCTCAGGTTTAAAGGAAAGCTAATAAAAGCAGGTCTCGACTATCCACGTCGGCAACTAGCACTCGCTGCTTCGGCGCCGGCGACGCGACGCGACGCAGCCCTCTCGACACCCGTCCTGGCCGCGCTGCGTTAGCCTCGCACCTACGGGACCAACACCCCCGGCACTGGCACTGGCACTGGCACTGGCATTCTCATACTTCCCACACGTACTTCTCTAGGAAGTTCAATTTACGGCTTCTACATTATGCATTTTTACTTTCTCGCTCTTATCGTAAGAAGTCGGAAGTCGGATTGAAATCGGCGGGAAATTTTCTAGAAAAACACTTACTGCTGGGCCCAGGTAACGAAAAAGGGGCTACATCTGGTTCCTCTGTGCAGTGAATTACTTCCTCTAACTCGTTGTGTAGTAAGAATTCCTAATTTGTGTGTGCTTGATACCGAAAAATCGATTGACGACAAAGCGTCTGTCCGTCTATGGTCAACGCAAGCGCCTAAACCGTTCAGTCAATTTTCGCCAAAGTCGATGTTTCTCAATTGATTTAAAGGAACTCGACACCCTGCGAGTTTGAAACGGGTATTTTATTATTGGGGGTACTTTATCTGAAGCTTAATTATATTTTTTAAAATTTCTCAATATGACTTCAAATTTTTGGATTCAACTTCGTCCATGGATAGCGTAAAAGACGGTTTCAAGCATGGCGCAGGTCTCGTTTTCATTGAAACCTATGATTTTTCGACAGAAGTTAAATTATTTGGCATCTTCCAACGGACACAATATTGAACATTGAACTTTTTTCCTTAATAAAATATGTCATTGAATAACATGTCTTGAAATAATGTCATTTAATTTTTGAAAACATGAATCATTTTGCATGAAATATAGGAAATATTTAAACAATTGTTTCCTCAAAAATTGCTTTAAATTTGTTCTTTAAATCTTGTGCTCTTATTTATAAAAATATGGTAAAAATTAGTATTATCCCATTTCCGGGGAACTCAGTATTTTAGAAAAGAAATTAACATTTCAATATTACAAATTTTAAATTAGAGATTTTTGTCTTAAATAAATCCGTTTTAAAATTGAGTTGTTTTAAAAATTTCACGTACACTGTTTAAAAAATCTAGTTGTTTTCGTGCAATTCTGCTTGAAGAAAACGCAAAGTATAAAAAAGGACTTTCTCAAAAACCGCTCCAAATTTTTTCTCTATTTCCCCCCGCGAATAGAACAAGGAAAACTTAAAAGAATAGCGCAGGTCTCATGTTAATTAAACTGTCTGAATTTTAGAAAATTGGAAAAGTTGGCAATAATGCAAGACGTATGAACTGTTGAAATACCACTAGTTGGTATGAAATAGAATTTGCGACATTTTTTCTCTGGGTACTTTCTGGGGGCATCTAGAGCCATTATTACATATATTATTTTCACAATTATTACCACTGTAACCGATGCATATTTTTGTTAACCATCTAAGATTCAGATAACTATTCTCAAGTTTAAAGGAATACTAATAAATGTATCATTTGACCAGCTCTTTCTGACGTCTTTGTCGTGTAAGCTGAAATTGTTGCTTCCACGTCCGTTTGGACGCATTGTAAATGGGGTCTGGCCCGCCGCTCTAACTGCACCTACAGTGCTCTTTCTCGCTTCAATGCTCTTGCGATCTATGCTCTACCTATGCACTCAGGCTCAATCATCATCGTCTCATGTGGAAATTTTGATAGTAAACAGAATACGTGACATGTTTATTTCAGAATTACCTCGGTTCCATTGACCCACGCTCCATTATTCCTCTCGATTGAATTTAGCTCAGAGCCTGCATTGCGGTGACTTTGCAGCGTCTCTGGCCGGGATGTATTAGGGTTCGTGGCCCGACAGGGGCTAGAAACACGGTAGGTCGAACGACGGTCCTAAACACACAGCTAGGTCGAATTCACCCGCTGCCTGGAGATGAATTCTAACGGTCGGCTGCTCTGATCGCTAGTTTTCAGTGGTTTCTCCCACCAATTCCAGGCGAGTGTCACCCTCACAAAGGGATCTTTCCTTCTTCTAACTTTCACGACACTAACGGGACTAATGATGAACGCAGTCGACGTATCCAGAAATATCAACCAATCAACCCCTTATTGTTCCGATCTCATTAATGTCATATCATCATTAATATTTAACACACATTCACTAACCATTTCGGTCAGAAGCATCAGTCTCCGTCACGAAACCTAATAAATGCTCTCGCTCGCTGCCCGTGGCCCCTCGTCGCCTTTTCCTGCTTCACCTCGGCCACCGCCTGGATGTCTCATTGCTCCCAACCTTATATTCCCACCTCTGCACTCAAATACTAGTTCCAGCTCGCAACATTTATGGTACACGGATTTTTTGATATCGACACTTAAGAAATAATCCTCGTATTGATAATGAAAATAAATTACTTCTTTAAATCAATATGTTTCCTTAAACTTAAAGTAAAAGTGTTTTAATTTGTTAAAATAAATTTTATGTTGTTAAAATGTTTTTCGTATTTAAAACATAAACAAATATATAAGTACATATTTACCCTGCGTGTAAGAATTAATAATTTATTTTTGACCAAGTATAAAATTAGTTTTTATGTATGAGGTATTGCTTCTTAAGCTATATTTTTTTCTCACGGATCTCGCGTCTTCCTTGTCGTTCATGATGGTTCCGTCATCGCGCAATCTTTGCTCTGGCCCAATGCTTCGTGCAGTGCCTTTGTGCTGCTCAGTGCGCCGTCTGTCTCCGCGCACGCCCTGCCCTCGCCCTCATTCCAGCGCCGCCCGCGACGTGGGGGCCATCACTCCGACGTGAGCCTCTCGGTTCGCAAGGTTTCATTTGCGGCTCCTCCACGTGGCATCTGCGCCAGGCGAGTGCTTTCCCGCCACACTGCCTCGGGATCCTCCCTCTTCCCCTATCACCTGCGCCTCCATTGCTCTATGCTCTTGTTACTATTATGTTGTTGTTGTGGTTGTTCCTCTAATTCACGACTAAAGATGTTAGGAGCCGGTTGTTTGTAAAGTTTACCCCGACTCAAGGAGCGGGTCTAGCGATTATCGGAGCCTCTACACTACTTTGCGCAAAATGTATTGTTATTATTGCCCTGCTGCCCTCGCTATTCTCTCACTTCTCGTCTTCCCCGGAGCGTTAGCTTTCCACCTTTGGGGTAGGGGCGGAACGCGAAGTGCGCGGTGGACAGAACGGTCAGGATTTATCGGTCATTTCCCATGCTTCGTGATAGTGTGTGTGAGTTGTTGAAGCCGCCTCCTACACGCACTCGCTGCTCGCTTCGTGGGAAGTGTTTGCTTTTGTGTTGTGCGTGTCTTTACTCACAGTACTCCCCACATTATACTCATCACACCAAGCTATCCCCAATCATCAACATCATTATCGTACTAATCTACAGCGGCAGCAGCATAGCTGAATACGACGCCATTTGGGAAGGCCCAGCCGTGACCGCGTTCATATTCTGGTCCTGTAGCAGTGTGCCGCTGACGTTCTTAAACTACAGTCCTATGGCTACAGTGGCGCGTTTTACGTCTTTTGTGTATGAAGTATACGCACACGCAAAGCTAGGTGTCGCCGCTGTCGGCTGTAGAATCCGAAGCAAGCTGTCCAGTCGCCGACTAAGCATGCCAGTGAAAGGCCGCTTCGACGCCCCGTAAACAATAAATAAGGCGCGAGATGAAGTGCAGGGAAAGGGGGAAGCGACGCAGCGGCTCGTGCGTGCGTGCGTCACGCGTGTGCCCGCGCACGCCAGCGACCGTTCCGGCCTCCATCCGTCCTCGCACGCCCCCCCCCCCTTCTTTCCACTCGGTCGGGCCCAGACGCGGCGGCTTCGCTATCACGGAGTAATCGAGAGAGTATTTACTTTTAGCGTTTCCGTACGCGGCCACTGACTGGGCCATTAGGGAGATTTTGCTCGTCGTAGCTATCTATCTTCTATCGATCTGGAAATGTGCAGTTCAAGTTTCGCATCACTTTGGTGGATATGCGCATGCGCCGAAGATCGATAGAGCTGTCTGATATGGCGTGCAAAAACTCTCTATTAATCCCGTAGGTGTAGTAGGTGTTAGGCGTCTGGAGGAGGCAGAGTTCATCCGTCGCTGAGGAGCGGGGGCTTGAAAGAGGAAGGAAAGATCTCTCGCGAGCTGTGGCACGTTTTCAGAGAGCTGTTCCGACATTTGCCTGGTATTGATTCGAAAACGGAAAACTACCGATCAGAGCAGCCGACTGCTGGAATTATTCTCCAGTCGGTGACTGAATTCAACATAGCTAGTGTCGAACATCCGCTGCCGTCGGGACTCGAACCCTAGCACCTTCCAGTCAACAATGCTGCAGCGAGAAGTGTTGCTACTGAACTATCGCAACCGAAGAATCAGACATGAAAGTTCGCTGCTCATCTGCATTATCAAACGATGCAGCTGCATCAAAGCTCCCCTTTGGCCGAAATGCCTTGCTGCGCGGCCCGCTTTTCTGCAGGGGACGCACAAAACGCACAGGGGTTGGGTTAATCGAACTGACGAGAAAACAAGTGTCTTTTCTACACTTCAGTTGTTCGGCGGTGAAGACGACTGAAGAGCTTTTTTTATCAAATCAGCTGACCACCAAAGATTCCATATGAATGGAATTCGAAGCGTGCAGGATGAACTTTTAGTCCTTTCACATCAATCTCATCACTCACAGAAGAAAATCGCGATAAGACGACTCTCTCTTGAAAACATCTATTTCCCTCGGCCTACTTCATTCTCTATTCAGAGAGATTTATATCCTAGTAAGGATCTCAAGCAAACCAAGAGCGGCTAAAAGCAAAAGTATTCAGAAATTAATTGGATCGCTGGTGAGGTAGATACCTTTTTATTATGAAAAATAAATAAAGATATTGTCTGGTATCAATACTTTTTATTCAGCTTAAGATCGTTTCGATCGCGTAGCGATCATCCTCAGAGCTTGCAGCTTCTGGGCCGAAAACAAAGTTCTGGTATTCAGAAATATTAGATTAATTTTGTTAATTGGAATTTATGTTTTAAAACAAATCTTCATTGACGCTTTGTAGGTTTTCATTGATAAATGCATCGTCAAATATAAGTACCTTATGCACAACATCTGACAATTCAATAATCTTTGACAGAAACTCATATCGTCGTACTCGCTAGATCATATGATACTGAAGGGCAAACTCAGTCTTACGTATGCTCTAAATATCAGTGAAAACATAATAAACGTTACAACGATATTGCAATGACTAACGCAAATGTAATTTGATAAATATAGCCACGAATAAGAAATATTAGGATGTATTACATTATTCTCTCATCAACTGACGTTTTGAAATTTAGATGTTAAACATATAACTTAAAAATACTTAATTCGATTTTTTCACTTCTGTTTTGAGGAATGTTGCAAAGATCTATCCATACTTACATTTTTATTACGTATACATCCTACAGCCAAACTTTCGATTCCCTTTTCCTTTCTTCCAGGATTTTTATGCCACGACGCACTAAGGGGGTAATACTGTCACTCACTTTAAGAATGGCCGCGTCTATGTGAGGTCCGTGGAAGCAGAGCAACAATAACATAGCGGGGAAAGCAGGAACAAGAAACAATTGCCCCCTCGTGATAAATGAGCGGCGCGCAGCACGGAAGAGCGCGCCGGAAGAAAAGAAGCGCGAGGAGCGTGGCGCAGATGTGTGCGATACGCAGGCGGCTCTAGGGCACTGGAACGAGAAGACGGAGAGGGAATAGGAAGGAGACGAAAGAGAAGAGGAAAGGTAATATCAAGTCAACAAGGAGGAAAAAAGAAATGGGAAATTAATTTAAAGAGAGGAAATACGAGGGCAGTTTTTGTTTTTTCAACCTCTTGTCGAGCCTTTAAACTGCTAGACAAGCAGGAGGATTTGGGGATGAAGTAGGCAATTGAGCATCATTTAACCATAACCTCTGCTAGTACAGACGTCGATTGCAGCTGAACTGTTGGTTCGTGAAGATGGGTTTCAGGATTGACGTTCCCGCCAAGTGCGGGCTGCGCAGTGCTACTCGCTTTCTTCAAGAAGAGAGAGTAGTGCAGCAGACATTTACAAACGAATGAGCCGAGTATGAGGTAAACTTTCAATAAATGAGGAATTCTGGAGATCTCCTCATTGATGGCAACGCAGACCCTCACAGTGCTGTTGTAATCAAATAATATCTAGGACACATGGGTGGTGCTTGATCATTGCGCTTGTGATTAAGCGGCGTGTGCCTTGGCAGCGAGCGATTTTCTCTTTTCCTCGAACTGAAAAATGGGCTAGGAGGCTAAAGCTTCTAGACCAATGAAGAGCTTCAAAGATACGTTCAGACCCATCTCACATCAGTGACGGCAATGTTCGTTGAGGTTTTGAAAAGCTTGTTCTCTGATATGACAAATGCCTCAATATTCACAGTAGGTAATTATGTGGAAAACTAAACATGTTTGTATACAACATTTGGTAAATAATTCAAGTTTTCTTTACACTTTTCCTTATATTACAGACCATCAGAGGTTGAAAAAACAGCCTTGGTACAAATAAGAGTTAGTTACATAGAGGATGTTCATTCGCCAAATAAAAATTTGACATAAGAAAATTGAAGTGAAAACTGGCGAAATTTTAAATTATGCGAAACCCCGATACGAAATTCTGACACAATTTAATTTCATCAAAACGAAAATTCTCTAATATCATTTATTTAAGGTAATGTAGGCTCCACTTGTAAAATTAATTGACTTAATATTTACAATTGACAAAAGTCAGCCATTAACTTATAAGAAATCATTAAATATTTTTTTTCAAAAGACAGTGGTGCAGAAATATAGTATAGACTTTCTCGTAGCATCCGATGAGCAAACTTATTATAATTTGTATGTTGTACGATGTAGTAGTAATACTTAAACCAATTTTTGCAAATCTATATTCATCAAACTGCTTGAGGCGTATCACTGAACAAAAGTTCATGTTTCCGGGTTTATTTTTAGATCATCCGAGTTTTGTTCAACATAAGAGAAAATGAAAGTGAAAACGTTAGAGAGAAAGAAAAATTGAAAAAGAAAATAAGTTACAAAAAGAGACATTCATTGAGAGTACAGAAGCAAGTAAAACATAATTTTCGGCTCAAGTACAGGTAACTATTTAGGCTTAAACTAAGAAACAGTGTTTTATTTCTTGTTTTGTTGAAAAATATTTTAATTTTTTTACCCTGACTTTTGCATGCTTTTAATGAAATTGCTACATAGACACATTCACATTGTTATTGTGTTTATTGTAAACTCAGGAATTAGAATGATAAAGTTCGATCACAATTTTATATTTACTGGAAGAGAGCCATTTTGGCCACATTTTCAGCGATTTAAGCATCTGGCTTGTTGAAGGAGGTCGTCATCGGCCGCGCATGGACGAATTGAAAAAACGCACGTCCAATCGAACTGCGCTTCTTAATCTGTCCCCGTGCTCAGCCCCTGTTGTGGTGTCTCAATGCTCAATCTCCGCGTTTCTTCCGCTGGCAGCCCGAGTGCGGGCTGCTGCGCCTTGCGACACGCGCGCACGCCGCGCCGCCGCGGCGCAACGCGGCTTTCCAGCGAAGCTTTCCACCTCTCGAAACCGCTCAGGGCCTCCACCCCATGGCCACGTTGAGGTGTCGATGTCTTAGGTTCATAGCGCTGACGCTTGTCGTTACGAGATGTCTGGATGCAATCAGCGCTCCTTTCGGCGAATGACAAACTTTGTTTCTCCTGACAGGGACCAGCCTTGTCCCTCCCCCCCGCTCGGCATCCCCTCCACTCCGCACCGTCGCAACGAGGGGTCTTGGGAGCGGGCGTCGCCCACGCCCTCGCAGTTCCCCTCTCTCTCTACTTCGCCAGGCCAGCACCCTACGGCCCTTCTCAACTAGTTTCTCTGTTATCGCGTAGACGCCAAAGTGATCATTGGACCCTTAGCAGATAGGATAAGGCAGGGAATGAGAGACGGAGCGCACCGGTGGGATGCGTATTAGCGAGGGAAACGGGAGTACCCCAAGAAAACCTGTTGCTCTGTCCACCATAAATTATATTTGGAACCGCCTAGGATCGAACCCACGTGTCACGATTGTGTTGTTTGGTGTAGCCTCGTATTGTTCCATTAATGACGTAACGTTGTCAATAACAGACAATATTTATATTGTTTCAAAGAGTTTATTTTCATTCATAAATAATGGTGAAATCACCTTATTCTAATCAAGGTTTTTTTGGAGGATGATCATAGCTCTCATATTGTCCCTCTCCCCATATTTCTATCGTTGATGCAGTTACCCCAAAGTCACCTCAACTCAGATCCTGAGGAACAGCCACAACGGAAGAGGCTGCGGAATATTCTTACTGAACAATCCATTAGTGTAACACTAAACCATGCTGTATCTTTTTCTCCTTTATAACAAAAAAATTAATATTATTTTCGCAATGAATTGTAGTTACGATATATTACATAATAGGAGCGAAAAAAATATAATTTTGTTCAAGTTACTTCATTATTCAAAAACGTGGTAGCAGAGTTTGCTCATCGCTTTATTTTGACATTTTTAACTGTGTGACTGTCTGTCTATTCACTTGGGTTGTTATTTTCATTACATAGTATCGAATGAAGAACCATTTTATCTTCTGCACGAAGATTTATTATATTGGAATCAACGAGTCATTTAAAGAGTCAGGAATCAACGAGTCAAGTAAAGACGATAGGAAAAGGGCTAAATATTTACTTCACAGCTGAGCATTTTATTTCCTTACTAGGTAGAATTCACTTTCCTTTATCGCGTTCGTGTTCGTGTTCGATTTGAGCCTGCTTGAAACATTTACACATTATTTCAAATTTTTTCGCATACGTTTACAAAGGGCACAAATGGTTTCTGGTAATGAATGGTACACTGTCGAGTAAATAGATTTTATTCTCTCTTATCATAAATTACAGTTACGAATATCAATAATTCTCCTCAAATGAACGAAATGAACATCATACACGCATCACCGAAACCTAACAATAACGTTCCTCACTTAATTGTCTTCATAGGCAAATTAATGCTCAATCGTTTATAATTATTTCCTTGGTCCCATTTCACTCTTCAATTCCACCATGATTACATTTCCCACCCCAACACGCACGAGAAAGGCCGCGAAAACTCGTTTTCTGCGAGCCCAAAAAGCATCATAAACTTGAACGTGAACGCATCGCGGGGTTCGCGCAGCACCTGCCATTACACCATCGCCGCCGCCCGCCGCCCGCCCCTCTGCATTCCAGCAGCGCGGAGCGGGCGCGCGCACGATGCTAATGGGCTCCACGAGCCGCTCCACAATCGCCCGGGAGGAGCGTTATCGCGGGCGCCGATCGCCGCCGGGGGCGCTCTCTCCGAGCCACGCCCCCCTCCCGCACCGCTCCGTGCATTCGACGGTAGACGCGAATATCGTATTATTATTATTATTATTATTATTATTATTATTATTATTATTATTTAATCTATTTATCTATCGAATACAGGCCCAAAGTCAAGGATTGTCTGCATCTACATCCCTGGGCCTCCCTTGTGTATTAAATGATTGATTTTCGAAAAAACAAGAGTTTTATTGTTTTCTAATTAATGAAGACTCTCAATATTAAAAAAATTCAAGTAAAAGTTTTCTAAAATGTGCAAACCGTAATTTTACAAACTTTGCAAAAGATATTTAAAAGATCGAAGAGTATTTCAATATCGGAGACGTGCTAACAGAATCATTTGTAATATGATGAAATGGTAGCCAAACAATTAAATATTGTGACAGAATGTAAATTAAAGGAGTTATAGGAACAACTTAAAGAATTTTCATTAAGACACAATTAACCATATCGTAACGGCTGAATTATCCCAATTTAACTGTCACATCTCAAAATTTTGTTTCTATGGGTTTAATTGTATATTAAGGTAAAAATCAAATGACATCTGTTTATTGGTCTGAATCTCGTATGACTAGATCATCACGCCTTCCAGGTGACCATTCATTTTTGACCTGTCTTTTTCAACCCCCGAATTCTTATTCTTAATCAACACGCACAGTTTCACATCGTTGACCGTTTTTAGTAGATTCGAAAATGACAGTCAAGATATAATGGAAAGAGGCTTATACCGTTAACAAGAACTGTAGTGGCCGGTTGATTTGCGTGCTTTCAGATCCCTTTATTTCCCGTGAGATTCATTGAGATGAGCGGAATCATTTCTCCTGCGAGGTTTCCAACCGCGCGCAGCGCTCCTCGACATATTGCTTTGCAACAGTTAGAAAATTCGCGGCGCTGGGGTTGGGGTTGATTGGCGCACGCGCTGGAATGCACTGAGCTAATCGGATGCAATGGGCGCTCCCGGCTCGTGTTCGCGTCAGACGGGCTGGAAGGCATTGGCGCCCTCCAACTCTTCATATTGCTTTCGTTCGCGCACTCCGTGTAGGCGCTAAGCTTTTGAGTAAAGACTTCATACAAAGATTGTAACTGGGAGGAAGCCCAATTATCCAAGGTACTGGAAGTTTGGTAGTTCCTTGCGAGCTTTGGAATACTCCAGTACATTTTCAGTGAAACTTAGAATATGAAAACTGTGGACATAGAGTGGCGTTTAATAGACGCAACTTGGACGTAACAAATCGACATAATTTTTTTGTAAATAATTGTAATTCTACAATGTTTCCATTTGATCGACTTATAAGAGATAATGATGAAAGATTCCAGCGATAGGAACAATAAAAGTTTGTACGGAAGTCATAGTCTCAAATATACTTTTCTCAATACGTTAATGTAAGACGCTAAACAAATGTTATATTCGAAATCTCCTTGATCACCTTAAACGAAGACGCTAAAGCTGGTGACGAGGTGGACCAGATAGCGATGCCCAGGTGAGACTGACACTGATTGCAAACTCTTTATGAATCCGGAATCGCCGAGTGCTGGTGCGGCCGCAAACGGAAAACATGTCGCTAGAAGTTACATGACGTGTTTCTCGAGACGGTGAAAAATGTTCAAAGGAGATCCAGAACATCGTACACGATGACCAGTGAAGACAATGCAGAACATGTTTGAAAGCTTTGGACTTCAAAGGGCCTGAAGTGTGGGACGAGTGAATTCCACGGGCGAAGCTACGTTACGCACTCCATCGACACCGCGTCCATCATCACAGAACTGCGAATAAGAGAATAATATTTCGAGCCTTTCTGTCAGCGATATTGATATAATTGAACAGCTTGTCCCCTTTTGCACGCGCTTCACAGCCACAAACTTAAAGGTAATTCAAATTATAATTTTCGCCAGTTATTTTGTGATTGTACTTGACCTTTCGTTAGTCTGAAGAAACTTACATTAGTCATGGTGAATAAAATGTAATATTAATATTTCAGTAAAAGAAGAAATAATAATATGTGAATCTCTCAGCAGTTTTTTTAAGTACTAGTCGAACTTCAGTGTGGGCGAGGAACTATTAATATTAGATGCTTTCCACTTGCTCTAGCAGTTCACTTACATTCGGATCCCGTATTTTTGTAATTTCGATTTCTTTGTAAAATTTAAATTGGGCAAAGGTATTAAACACAAGATTAGGCAATATTTAATACACATTGCATTCCACTACTTGGCGAAGTGCTAAGAAGACGCGCGCAACAAAATTACACATCACTTGTAATGGATATTATTTTAGGTCAACCTAGACACAATGAAAGAAAAATTACGGTATTTTATCCCAAGCTGCCACACTTAATTGCATTATAATTCATAAGTGGAATGGAATCCAAAATCTTATGAGACACGTATTCCGATGTACACCGACGACTCCGTCTCGCATTAGCATTTTACGGTTCCCTCCTTTGGTTTTCGTTTCCTTTCGTCCACCCACTCAATGGACCCCCAATTATTCCCCGACCGGCAGGGCGATTGCGGTGCGGCCATCGGTCGTGTTGCGCAGAGGACGGCGGCGCCGCGATTGCCGGGCCAGCGCCCGTCATTAGAGGCGCGGGGTGGCGCGGGGCGGCTAGGCGGGGCGGCTAGGCGGGGCGGCTAGGCGGGGCGGCTAGGCGGGGCGGCTAGGCGGGGCGGAGGGGGGGGACGCCGTGCCGACACGGGCGAAAGTGGCCGCGCCGCGCTGTGCTCCTCGGGGAACGAACCGACAGGGAGGGAAGCGAGCTCACGCCCTTCTGGTCGGAAGACTTCCAATCGCTTTGAGATTTGGATTGATTGATTGATTGGTTAGTGCGGTCAACTGCTAAGGTCGTTAGTCTTGTATGTGAAGTGCACGTTTTGCCCTCGGGAGGTGGCAGTGGTCGTGGTTTACAGGGGATGAGGATAGGGCGAGGAGAGGAAGGAAGATCGCGCGCGGTCCGTCGCCCCTTTGTTAGTGAACTGCTCCGCCATTCGCTCGTGTTGATCGGAGAAACCACCACCACTTTCAGGCGAATGCTGGAGCAGTACCCCTGTAGGACAGAATTCGACGGCGCACGGCATTTTATTGCCTTTCCATCCTCATCTCATCACGTCATCTCGCACCTCAATCCGGGGCGCCGTGGGGGAGTTCGCCCCGTTCTATTGCGCCCTTCGTAGGAGACTCGGAAAAATGTTTACGCTTTGAGACCTTTATGGACACCGAGTAAACTGCGCCCTTCCATTATTCATTGTTACAGCCCTTCTGGTTCACCATTCACGACAAATGCGCTGGCATTCGTAGCGCCGCGCTCTCCTGGTGGGGAACCGAGCATTCTTTGCGGAGCCGCCGAAAGAGAGTTTTTACAGATTTCTCTAAAACAACGTGCTTTTTTTATTTTTAAGCAACTGAAACGCGTTTTGGGTGACTTGCGGCACCTACAGAGGTAATCAATAGCTCATTTCATTCCTCTTCACAAGCCAAGTCGATTGGTACAGTGTTTAGCCTCTTCCCTCAAGGATGGTCTGTAAGAATTCTAAAAAACCTTTTAAGTCTTTAAATAAATCATTGCAACATAATTAATAAAATTAACGATATATATACTTTTGTACTTTTAACAGTACTTTTGTGATGTAAGAAAAAATTAAACAAGAAAAATCGCCAAGAAAAGATACATTTTCATGCAATCCTCTATGCCCTAAAATGAATGAGCCTTGGAACAGTTATAAGTTGCAAATTCATTTTTATTATGATGTTTCAAAACAAAAAGAACACTTTTTATATGAAAATCCCCACCGGAGGGGCAGCGCTGAGCTCGTGATTACGAGTGCTGAGAGGCCGGGAGCGGCGAGCAGAAGTGCTGTCCGCGGTCGATCCTCACAACGCGCCAGACTGGGTGCGTCATATGGGCGAGTCTGAAGTGCTTGCCGGGAGCGGATTCGTGAGGCGAGTGCACCGATCTCTCGTGTCCGTGGTTTCCTTGACCAGTTTCAGGCGAATGCCGGAGCAGCATTCTATACTCGTAGGACAGAGCACGGACCGCGCGCGCCGACGATGGACGTTGGGGACTCCCGGGGGAGTTTGCCCGCCCTCTTCCAACCCGAGGAAAATTGAAAAGATTAATACAAAAAATCGTGAAAATATACTTTAAAAATTTAAATTTAAATAAATATGAAAGTCAATTTTCTGCTTCCAGAACCCAAATGCAATGTTGGCAGTCAAGTAATATGCCGGTCTTTACTGGCATAGTAAGATAAAATAAAAATTTCGTTGGAAATAAAAAAAAAAGATTAATAATTTAGACATTACGATATTACAGCCCCATACACTATTGTCCACCATGCAGCTATCATGAGGTGAACACAAGGTATCAAGGGTTCAACCCACAATCTTGGCGCAGCGCGGTTCCTGCAGAAAACATATCTAGCTTTGAAATAAATCAAAACATAAATAAATAATGAAAGAAAATTCGGATATGCGACAGTTTTAAAATAATTATAATAAAAAAGAACTGAAAATGATCTGATGAAAATACCGTGTGTAATTTGATATTCATGAGGACATTTGCAATGCGATGTTGGAATTCAAGAAATTCCATGAATGGAAATGAATTTATTTATTTAACGTAAAAAAACTATGCGAACAAATATATTCTGTGCCCGTTTTCTTCAATTCTGGGATCCATATATTAGTTAAATTATGAATTATATATATATATATATATATATATATATATATATATATATATAATTAGAAACGAGCGTTTTTAGCAAGAAATGATATGAAAATATTCGTTCTCATGTAATCAAAATTATTAGCAAAGGCAAATCATCTACGTATTTAGACTCATATGAATATAAAAATGTGATATTCGACATTCCCTCTATAAAATGCCTTTGCGGTGACGTAGGAGTAGAGCTCCGCGCAAACACAAGGGCGCCTGTGTTGGAGCACTGAAACGAATGCGATCATTTGAGGTCGATGATTCACAGAGTTACTTCGCCTTCCTTGATTTATTCACTGACGTGCATTCTGAAGCCCTCGCAACATTCGAGTAGCGATGTTATTGATGCTGAATTGCCGGGCGCAGGCGGGGGCCGGTCTTCCCTCTCGGGGTGGGTGTGCCGATGTGCCATTGCCTACCAGCAGTGATGACAGGGAAGAAATAATGCTGAGAAATGAATTATTATGGATGAAATGTTAGACATGTGATACATAGGGGTTTGTAAAGCCAATCATTCAGCAACTTAGTAATGAAAACACCCGCACCCTACGCAGGACTGAAACCGTAGATTTGGGGGCCACTTTGAAGGTCCTCCTGCCGCCGATACTGATATAAGAGTAAGTAGGCAGGAAGAATCAGTAATCGAGCACTTCCTATGTTCTTGATTAGATCCCCTCCAACTCACCACTTGAAGCAGGTGTGTTATTCGATTTGATTGACTGTTTAACTAGTTACTCCGCGCGCGATAACTGCGGAGGCCATTAGTCCCGTAAGTGTATGCCATGCGTTTTATTGCGAGAGGTGGCGGCGATCCTCCCCCACCGAATGGAGAGACCTGCGCCGGCCCACGTCGGCTTGAAGGGATTCCACTCAGCCGGGTGTCTCCGCCCGCGTGGCCCCGCACTCGCTCCTCACATGTGGGGGAACGAGGTGCACGTGAGTGTAGGACAAGGCAGAGGCAACAAAGACAGCGCACGGTCCACGCTCCGCTTATTAGGGTATTGCTCCAGTTGTCGGGACTCGAACCGTAGGACCTTCCGGGCAGTGACATCAGTAGATGCCCTGTGCCTGTCACGGGAGTTTGATTCCAGCACTGTGGATGTGTACGTAAACATATATCAAAATATAAAATAATAAATTCTCAAAAATATAGTATAAATACCTCTGAGAATTTATCCGCAGTGACCACTGGTTACCTGCGGGCACCACTCCGCAACCTTCCGATCCCGAATTTATTTCTACAAGCTGCGTATCAAATCTATTAAGTGCTTGTTTCAATAATAATCTCCAGCACCAGTTGTCGAAGTTTTGAATGAATCAAACAATAACAGAACGCACAATATCGTACTCTTCCGAAAAAATCGCGAGTGACGCAACGCAGCGATCCCACTTTCATTTCCCCTCTGCTTCCTTTTTGTGTATTCTGCTGTCACGGTGCTCGCCAGCGGAGGGAGAAAGCCACGGCAGGATTAGATTGCGGTTTGTGTTGCCTCAGCTTTTGTCGCCGCGAAAAAGCTGACATTCCCCACAGATCAGGGCGGGAGCTATGTAAGAGAACCTTTTCCACATCATCGGCTGCACGAACAGAGCGCGAATATTCCCTTGAGTATGACATTTTAATGGAGTACTTTCTATCGTAATAATATTGGCGATATATTAGTTTTGTAATGCTGCCCTATTTTTGAAAAGAATGTAACTGGAATTGCTGTAGAAATGCTTGTCGAGGTCGATATTCGTAATAAAATTCATGAACAAAATTATTATAGTTTATTAGGAGGACACCCATATTTATTGAGAGGACGCCCATACATATCTTAATACAAAAAAATAGCGCAAAATCATTTCTAAAGTTTACATTTTTACTTTAGTTTAAACATTTTTGTAAAAAAGGATTTGTATTGCCTTAATAAATTAATGAATATTAAAATGAAGTACATTTCATTATGACTAACTAATGAAATGTCATTTTTTATCATAAAAACCATTGTCTTATTGGTCGCAAAGATATATTGATTTCGTAAAATGTTGTACGTGTAAATCCGTATCTGCTCCTATAGACTACGTGAGAGTTTCCGCCCTCAGATATCGTGTTTTTTAGGTGATTTAACGTGTTAAGTCCCCTGGTAGGGATGTAAAGATGTAGGGGATGACGACATAAACAAGTTTTCTTCAGGGGGGACGCAAGGGTATTCCTACTCTTTACATTTGTAAACTTCGTAATAGAAAACAAATTTCCATAGATTCTTATTAAAAGACAAACTGAGAATGGTCGTTAAAAAATGCCCTGGGAATGAATGAAAAAATGCCAAATCAATACCCTGGGAATAGTTATTAATATCACAAAATATAGCAACACTCTCTAAGTCCGAAGGTAAAGGAGAGCTGAAATATATTGCGTTATTTAAGTGGCTTATTTTCTACGCTCTGAATAAAATATTGAAATTAAGATATTGTAGTGAAAATGTTTCATCCAGAATTATTGTAGGCAAGAAAATTCTAAATTTTTTATTAAGGAACGTTTTGTTAAAATTTTGGTTAAAGGAAAATTTTGTCTAAATATTGACAAAATATTTGATGTAAGCAAGTTTACAAACATTTATGTGAGACACCACAGAAAGCTGACGTTGTGAGACACCAATATGGCAAATTTGTGAACTAGTCTTACCGAAAATGTTCGAAATAAACCTCGATTGACTGATAATTTTATTTTCCGGTTGTGGAAATGTGTTACTTGCTATAGTAATTAGTACCATAAGTTTAGTGTATATTTTAATCACGGGGAGAGGCGGTGATATTCCCTGCTGGTTGGTACGTTCCGCCGCTGACCTGCAAGTCGGCTTGCTGGGTTTTCCCCAACCAAGTATCTTCCACCAGGAGGGCACCGGCCCAGGCTCTAAACTTCCGACAGGTCTCCCGACATTTGTGGTAGTGTAGTGCACGTAAAGTGTGTATAAATAAGGCGTGAGGATTGGACAAGAAAGAGGAGGGTATATTAGTGTGGGTTCGTGACCCGTTTGTGAGGGGACTTCTCCAGCAGTTGGCAGATGTTGATCGAAGAATCCACGGAAAATGCAGACCAGAGCAGCCGCCCGCTGGGGCGGCTACGATTCTCCTCCACGGCGGCTAAATTCCACCTGTCTTGCTGGTGTCTAAAATCCTGACACCGTCGGGACTCGAACCTTAAGACCTCTCGGCCAGAGGCCCTGCAATGACATCAGTTGATTACCTACGGCGGTGAAACAAACTTTGTATGTGTTATTGAGCTAAACGAAAGGCTACTGATAATTGATCAATCCGATGTCTCGAATACGGTAGGAATGTCAGATAGTTGCATTTCAATTATTCTTATGAGTAAAGTTCAATTGCAAATAGAACAAGAGAAAATGTTTCTAAAGTTCTTCTTCGACTTGTAAAACAGGGCAGCTGAAGCGGGCGGCCCACTTGACCCAGCCCTTATCTGCGCGTCGCCTGCGTGGTGCGCTGCTTGTCAAAGCGGAAGGAGAGGAATTAGGGGCGATCGGCTCTAGTCTAGTGAAAGGCGCGCGGCATACGGGCCACTACATTGGACCGCCGCGGGCAGGCTGGTCCCGGTTCTCGCACTTATGCAGCCATGTTTGGAAACAAACATTAAGTTCACATGAATCTCTACACCAACATGTTGTTTAGGCATTTCTAAAAACTACTTTGCATGTTCGTATGTGCATGTTTTTTACTAACAACTCGATAGAACTTTACTCAATTTAACTTCCTTAAGTTATATTTCTACACATGGCATGCAAAACTTCAACCTCCGGTTCAATTCTTTGTTATTTTATGTCGCTATTGTAAGAAAAAAATTATCACACACCACTCCACCCTCTTCTTCCTGAAACTAACTAGTAATGCACCTTGAATCGCATTTGGAAAGCAAACGAGATAATGGTTGCATTGAAAGGCACCACAATCACGTGTTCCAATCATATATAGATTTTTAATCTTTAACATACATCAAAGATTCTTGGAAAATTTCTCCATCTTTTTTATCCTGTGATCGGTACGTATCTCCATTGATGAAGGACATATAAATTAACAAGATTACATATTAAAAGTAAAGTTTCTACTACACATATTTACGTTTATTATCTCCCCATACCTCTACTTAATTGGTTACACGCATCTTAGTGACGTTACATTCAAGGGAGTGAGAAAAATGTTAACGTTGAAAACGTAGGATGAAATTTGTTCAAAGGATTTTCTATCCCCGACTGAGAATTTAACTCCAGTTTTCTGTTTTACGACCAGTTTCTCTAATCACTGAGCCATCCAGACGACCAACTCGTTGAACGATTTCGTAGGTCAAATTTATTGTCTGTTGTATGATATTTAACTATCACCACTCTGACACCTTATTGGAGAGGAAATTTGAAAAACAATTGTTACACAGTAAGAGCACATCACGGAAACTTTGACCGTGCGGGGACAATGCGGCAACATTTGAAAAAGAATGATAGTTATAGGTACGTTTACCTCCTGCTATTCTATTGTGTATTTATGGAGCACACATACAACGATATGCAGATGATCCAACTTCTTCAAAATGAGGGTGAAGAGGCATGTATTGGTTTTGTATTTTTGGTTCATTTGTAAGATCAATAAGAAAAATATAGTATTAATAAGGATGAGTAGAATAGACAATCTCAATTAAGGTATTTTCCAAATATTGCTTCACAATTTGGAATGTATCTGTTATTTCATTTACTTCAACCATTTTCCATCAGATGCATTCAAGCAAAGAATACGTAGAGAGTCCCTTAATGCAATTTCCATTTGCAGTATCACAAATAATGCTAATAAAAAAATTCAAGTGATTTTTAAAATAAGTTTGATAATTCTCCCAATATCTGACTCAACAGCTTATAAGAATTTTCGATTGAGGTGATTTCTGTTATATGACATGACATGTGGTTAATCAGTGCTTACTTCGACATTTGTCAATGAAGTTCCTAGCTTGGAAGAATTGAAGCCATGATGTATCAACCCCACAACTTGAGCGTTTCCTTTTGGGAATTCAGCCCGAAATGAAGTCCGCCAAAAATAGTAAACGCCATTCATTAAGAACTGTCCACGAGAAAATGGTGGCACGTAGAAAAATCTAGACCTATTAATTTTTTAATTAATAATAAATCCCAAGAAATATTAAAGTTTCTGCAAATAAGCTGGAATAAATACCACATGCAATACGTAAGTTAAAATTATCTCCTAGTAGTCAACTAACGATATTAATGTTATCACAATTGGTAATTTTTCACCATTTATGTGATTGCACACTCATTTAAATGTTTCTTTAATTAAACTTACTTTAATTAAACAAACTTAATTTTACATAAAGGGTTATTATAGCTTAATGAAACTGAAGTTTATGTCTTTATTTCCCAAATATGTTTATTTTTTCAAAAAAATGTACATTGGGTCATCATCGATGGGATTTAAAACTATGAATATGTTGTCCACCGAGTTCCGAAAGGTCGGTTATGTCCAAAAATTCGCCAATACTTTTCTAATCAGATCAATTATGTCATCTATAAATTCGTTGGTAAGCATGATAAATATCCGCGAACGCACGAAAAGTAGTCATAAGAACTTTCCGGAATCCTAACAACATGTTACACATTTGGGGGTCGAAACGCTCAAGTCATTAAATTATTTTTGCCAATAACTTGTGTTAAAAAGGTAATTGGAAGAGAGATACCTACTTCATCGCCACTTAGTTGCTGTACCTTTGTTCACTGAATGTCACTCATTATCATTCTATCTAAATGTCATCGAAATAAGTAACCACATTCACTCAAGGCCGGCTTCAGTAAAGTTACTAGGGGAAATTTAAAAATATTAACAAATTATTTTTTTTATTCGAACTTTACTGTAAAAAATGTTTTTTCTTTATGTGAATTTAAATTTCCATATTTTATTCTACAATAGAAAATACATCATCTTAATAATATTTTTATGAATCTTTCTACAATTAATATATCCTACTGGAAATAATTGAAATTTAAATTTGGAGTCAACGTTTAAAACATTTTTTTAACTACGCTATTTATCAATGGCACTAAAGTAAATTAACAAGTGTAAAGTTGAAGCATATATTTTTAACTAGCCTTGCGTGCTACATACGGTACGTAAATTAACTTGGGCACATTGATTTTAAATAAATTTACAACACAAAATAATAGAGTTCGTCACACTGGGGCAAAAAAGTTGCATAAAAATTATTGACAAAATTATTTTTTTAAATGAGCATGTTTCATCGCAAAACTAGGTTTTCTTATCGTCAACCTGACGAATCAAGTCCTAACAATTCCTATTATGCCAGAAAGGCAGTATAGTAATTCACAGTGTTTCTGCTGTGCCTTGAAGCAAGTTTTTATTCCAAAATTCTTACAAAATATTTTAAAAGGATAAAAAGGCTAAAAACAGTGGTAATCGGTTCCACTAGTCGGAAGGAATTTTATTTTCTAAAACATTTTTTTTGATAATTGTCTGGGAATGTTTTGCAGGGATCCGATATAGAGGTTAGTTCTCACCGACCTGCACCCATCGAACGGCGGGGCGCATGGAATGGACTTGCTTGCCACGAATGTCGGGCCGGAAGTGTTCTGTCTTAAAGCGAATGGCGAACGGTCGGACGGACGCACGGAGACTCCCCTCAGGGAGGGGGGGGGAGCTGCGTGGGCTGTCGTGATGTTTAGTGGAGAGTTGCAGACGACCACCCGGACCCTGCCATTGACGCCGTTAGCTCCAAGGTGGAGGCGGCGCTGCCGGCTGAACCCCACGCGCCGGCCTTTGGGCAACTCGGGCGCTGGGCGTCGCTCGGAGCCTTCTGGCGGCGCTCGCGCCCGTAGCCTCAAGAGGGAGGCGGCGAGGACACGGGAAGGGGGCCCCGGGCGCTTGGCATCGTCGTGGCAAAGAGGAGGGACTTGAAGAGCTCTGAAATGGCGGGCGCCCGACGCAGGCAGTGGATGGGGAGGTTACCGAGGCAAACTGCGTTCCGGCGGCTTGCAGGCGTCAGCCCAAGGGGGGCATGTGCGCCCGCGGGGGGCGGAGCGAGGACAGTGCCTTGGTGCCCCCCCCCCCCAGGGGCGAATTCCCCTGGGAAAGGTTCAAGTGCGAGGTGGGCGCACCGCGGACCTCCAGAGACTGTACCATCACAAGGAGGATTTTCAACGGCGTCTGCCCCTCCTCCAGGGAGCAGATACACATTACAATTCATACTGACTAAAAGTCAAAGACAGCTACAACAATATTAATATATGTACCACCTATGCTGGTACGAGGTGTAGTTTTTTTCCTGGGAAAGACGCTATGAGTTTCCTGTCTTTGAACTGTGAGTATATTGTCCGAACATAGCATAGATTTAGTTCAGATTACTGGCCAATTGCTGCCATAATGCTGAATTAGTTTCAAAGATATAGATCCGTGGTGGGAATCTAACAGTCGGCTAATGAACTATCTACTATCGTGAATTGTCGTCAACATGAGGACACATAGTTGATATCACCATATTTCCCACTTATAGAGTTGAAGCCATACATTGATGTTGTTACATCAAATCAATCTTAGTCAACATAAGAGAGGAAAGTTGTGCATGCTGTCAAAGCCACTAGAAGATCTTTTAAGTATTCACTAATAATAACAATATCACATGAAGTAATAATAATAATAATAATAATAACAACAATCTTCTAGCACAAAACCTGATCCAATAAAGATCTAAGAGAGATTAGCTTATGTACTAGTATGAAATAACTACAATAGAGGGAAAATAAAAAAATATTAATAAAGTGTCAAATACTTCCGAATGGACAAATTCAAATACTTTCGATTCACAAATTCATCTCAGTGGTAATATTTGCTAGGTGACATGTGGTCAGACCATTAAGTTCGATCGCCAAATCACTAAGAAAATATAGAGAAAATATCTCCCACCACCAAATGCGGCTACTCCCTACTCACGCTGCCGGATCAACACGTGGGACGCTCTGCCGTAAGATTCGAAGATCTCGACGGTTTGGCACATTTATCAACTGTCGTTCTGAGGTACTCTGGCGATCAGCGAGGGGTAGAACAGAAAACTAAGTAAATGGTACCAAACATTTAAATGAAAATTGACACATTAGATACAACAAAACTCTTGAACCACAAAATGAGAACCAAAAGTAGTAGTTATCGACTTATTAAGGTCTTTAGTCAAAAGGAATTAATTCAAAAATTCTATGTTCATAAAGCAGAATTTTCACTCTCGTAACCACATACAGCATACACTTTTTACGACAAATGTCTTAGTCAATTTTATCGCGGAAGTACGTATTGGAATTTACAAGGTAATGAACAATGTCAAAAATTCTCACAAATATCTTAGCCGAAGAAGACTTCACAAATGATATCTTTCATAATAGCAGCCAATCAGTGCACGAAGTGGCGGATCCAGGGGGTGGGCGTGCCCAGTCCACGCCTAGAACTTTCTTTTGTTTCTTCCTTTCTTGGCAAAATTGTATTACATATTTATGTTATAATTATGTAATTATTAAAAAAATAATATAGCATAGTAATGTATATACACTGAAAAAATAATATACAATGTAAGAATAATGTGTTTAGTATTTAACAAAAATCTTTGTTGATCGGCTGGATCAGCCACTGAGAGAATTCATAGATGATTTTTTTTACCAGAGGTACGTATCATGACATTCAAAGGATGAGTTAGCGGATACCGCGATTACTAGGATGAGAAACACACGTTTTGGCATTTCTTACACGTGCGGAACACGCGGGGACTCACGTTGCCAGGCGGCACAGAACATGATGGCTCTGGCGAACGTCTTTTACAAGCCTCTTAGTCAATTTTATCGTAGAGACACGTTGTGGCATTTACAAGGTAATGAATAAAATTGAATATCCGCACGTCTCACCCGAAGAGGACCACAAAAGTGATCTCTTTCATAATAGCAGCCTATCATTAATATTTTTGTCGGGCGTCCCATGCGTACAAAGGATGCTAGCGCGGTTGCTAGAAGGTGGTTTTGGTACTCACGTAGCCGGGCGGCGGGAGCCATGTCGTGCGCGAGCAGAAAATGATGGTGGGCGGCGGCGGCGCGGAGGCGGCGAGCGACGGCGGCGGAGTGCGGCCGCTCTCTCTTTCGACGTCGCCCCAGCGCGGCGCCACGCTCCGATGCCCCGCCCCCGCCCCGCCCCCGCCCCCGCCCCCGCCAGCGCTTTCATCCCCGCGCTTCCCTCGTCGCCGTTGAGCGGCCGCCGCGCGCGTGCTCTCAAGCCGTCCAAATGACGGGCTGCAAGAGTTGCATTAGTGCTATTAGGCCGTACGCACTAGTCCCGTGCGCGGGAGGACATTCACCTGGCGCAGGGGGTGCGCGGCCAGGCCACTCGGACGGCGCCGTCTTTATTTACTCTCAGCACCTCCGACGCTACATGGCAGACGCAGCAGTGGTAGCTTTTCTCACTGCGTAACAGGTGTTCAGAATAACTGCTTTTTGAAGTGTTGCCGGTACAGGCTTTATATTTAATTCTTGTAGATGTTTCAAGAGGCAATTTGTTACTATTGTGATAGTAGAAATTGTCAGGGGTGAATCTAGATCTTTTTTACCTTCCGTATCTTCTTTATTTCTTCCGCTAGCTCTCGTTATTTTGTAAGTTTGTTAGCATATGCCGACTGGAGATTATGAGCCAATAGAACTGTAATATCGATGATGGTGACTCCCTTTCTCGTTTTATTTAACAATGTGATGTCTCGCCTCGTTGAAATAGTCTTATCAGTCTTATCTCCATATCCCAAGACATCTTTGTGGATTTATTTTTATAGACAGCGGGAGGATGGTACTGATAGTACGACAAGTTTTCCATACGATTATTATTATTATTATTATTATTATTATTATTATTATTATTATTATTATTATTATTGCTTTAGTTATTATGGTTTTGACCGCCACGAGCCGTATTCTGTACCTCAAGGGACGTGAGCCTGCTTTCCGGAATCCCTAAGCTTCTCGCAGATTTTCTGAATCAGGGAGATGGGCTATATGAAGTAGAATGATCGGTATATCACTTGACTCACGGGATGGAAATGAGGCCGTGATAGGAAAGACAGAATCACATCTTGTCCCTGGTTTGCATAATTCTGTGCTTTCGTCTGCAAGTGAATTGGGATCTCTAATCAGAGCAAGCGCTTTGCGATTTCGTTTCCGGCAGACGCCAGAAATTTACTGATGTTCAATGTATCAAATACACTTCTAGCGCTTTGCCTGGATCGAAGCCGCCGTCTCCGTGTCTACGTTGGAACCTCGAGGTGTTGCATTTACGTTTACCAACACGTCTTCCGGTTCTTTAAGAAATGTAGTTCCTCTTTTTGGATAGTGCTCAGATTGGATTGTGGTAAGGGTAGGATTTGATTGATAGAGGGGTCAGTTTGGGTTCGAATTCGGATATGGTCAGATTCCAGTGTACAATCGGGTCTGGAACGGACACAGCATAGGTATGAATCGGGTTGGGTGTGAGGCAAATGGATGTTCTATCTCTCAAATTCGAAAGCCGAATTCAGCAAACCCGCCGAACGCAAATGACCGCTCCGCATGCTGGCAAGAACCAATGAACCAGGTTTCGGCTGCGCGGTAGTTATTTGCCACGATATGCTACAGAGCATAAACCCTGAGAATATATCTGGGAGCGGGTAAATGATTTTGAGGGGTAAGTGATTATGGAGCTTCAATGTACGATTTAGTAAGGACAGAACGAGAGGCAGAGGGAATGGGAGAACCCTGAGAAGACCCGTATTGACGGACGGCAGTATACCTTGGGCGCCACAATTACTATTAATCTGCACTGGAGACTTTAATAGCAGGGTAGAGTACAGGAAGCAACAGCAATATCTACCCTCTGCAGTGCATTGCTAGTAGCGCATGCGCAGATGCTCGAAATGGAATGCAGTGGTCGAGAAATTGCTGTCGATTGCTGTACGCTACGCCGTTATGGCCCTACGCCACGCGTTAGAGTCCTCATTCCGAAGCCAGGGCCCAAGTCTGTCTGCGTCGAAGCATATCTGTAATGAATGAATAATTTGATGTGTAGGTGGAAATGAAGACATGATTTAAACGAAAATGAGGCAATGGTGGAATGAGAGACAGATAAAACTGGACAACCTCAAGAAAACCAACAGCGAAACCGTTTTGTGCATCATACAATCCATTTGAGACGACCGGGACTTGAACCCGGGTCGCACCGGTTGGCTTCGAGACGCCTCACTACTGCTCCATGAGCCAGACACACGAGAGAAATCTTCAATAGGATGCAGCGTACTTGGAATGAATGAACGATCTTGATGGAATGGTGATGGAATGAGAGAAGGGGAAGCGGGGGAACCCGAGGAAGCCGTGCCACGAAACCGTTTTCCCATCGCGAATTCCCCGTGCATCGCCCGGGATTTGAACTGCGATCCCAGCAGTGGAAGGCGCGCGCACTGGCCGCAACTGACGGAACGACATTCCGACATTCTCCGCTTGTGCCCTTGCAGGTAGGCGTCTGCATCACAGCCACGGTACGCGTGTCCCCGACCCACACGCACGAAGGGGAGTTGCTTATTATGATTCCAGCCTCAAGCTCATACCTGGAAATGGGTGAATGATTTTGAAGAGTAAGTAATTAAGAGGATGTAACATATGAGGAAATGGGAGATAAAGAGGCAAATGAAACTGTACAACACCTGGAGAAAACCTGGCATGACCGCAATTTCTGCCAGAAATTCACCGTGGATCGACCGGGATTTGCGCCTCCATCACAGCGGCCAGACCCCTACACCTTGGGGTACCCACAATATCTATAATTTCCAAGATCCTACAGCCGACTCTTTGTCATACTTGGAATGGATGAATACTTTAGCGGATAGGTGAAAATGAAAACATGATATGAATGAATATGTAGCAATGGCGAATGAGAGGGAAGGCCGCGAAAACGAGAAAACCTGCCGCGAAACTCCTTTGTCCGCTGAAAAATTCCTCATGCGTCGATCGGGACTTGAAGCCGAGTCCCAGCGGTGGCAGCCGAGCGGCTTCACAGCCCTACATACACAGTAGCAAAACTATGAGAGCACAAGCGCTAAAGATTTGTGGTCACATCAGGAACGGATGATGATTACGAATGGACTGGTGATTAGGAATGTATGATATGGGTAGAGATGCGTAAATGCCGTAATTGGGGGGATGGGAAGCGGGAGAACCTCAATAATTGCTACCGCAACCGGCGTTGCCCACCAGAAATGCCACGAGGACGCCGGGGCTCTCAACGCGGTGGCAGCGGTGGGCGCTGGACGACATCCAGCGAGAACGACATCCACGCGCTGCCGAGTCCCTCGGCCCACTAGCGCCGCGTGGCGGCGGCGGCGGCGGCGGGGAAAGCGGTGCGCGACCAATCGCGAGGCTAATTGGCGGCGCCGCTTGCGCCACCTCCCCACCCTCCCCCACCCCCACGCAGGAGGGGGCGGGGCGAGGAGCGCCTCGCGCCTGCCATTCAGTGCGCGCCGAAGAAAGCATTTCGGGAGAGGCAGAGTATACTCCCTGGTATACATAATTTTGCGGCATGAAGTAGCTTCAGCTTGAAACAAAAGTGTACAATATTCATTATGGATGATATCAGAAGTTCGTATTGTATGATCTTTTGGATTGATCTCTATGAGATCTATGTACGGTAATTATTTTGAATAAATTAAGGAAAATATCAATTGTTAAAATCAAATTGCATTTTGGAGGGTGGCCCACGTGGCCCCTGCATATGCTATTGCTCCAGAGCCACATTTTGCACTACTCGAGGCCCGAGAGAGGATTTTTGGTGGGAGCACATTTTCACTACATAAATAGACTAGTCTAGTGAGTATTTATTGTAAACGTATTTATCAAGCCTCCACAGTCGTAGTTTGTTTCCAAGTTGTCAAAGGAAAGATAATAGAATTGTTTCTAATAGTTCAAATTAGGATGTATGGACGTCTTCAACTTCATCGGTCCCTCGAAGCGTTATAGCGTAGTAGCGGCGGTCTCCCGAGCCTCCTCCTCCGGGATTCCGTGCAATCCGAAAGGCCTCATGCGCTCCCAGTCACAAAGTAAGCGAACCAGCGGATATGTGTCAAGGCGGGTTGGCAACACTGCGTCAGGGTGCGGTGGTCGGAGCCACTGTCGCACAATGTTGTGCTCATTTCGTATGTATGTATCTGTAAATTTAATAGCATCTGCACATTGAATTGATTTATTTTTACATTGTAATTAAAAATTCCGTTATGTGCCTTTTTTGCATGTTATCCGACTTTTTTGTAATCCGAAGTTGCATCAGCCCCAATTACCTAGGTTTCTAGCGACTCCACTGTATATATCGGTCCAGCGAATTTTCATTATCATTATGTTCTCGCCTTACTGGACCACACGAGTCGTTTCAAATGTACTCAGTGTATATAAAGGTTTCGAAGCGAACGAAAAATTTCGAAGATTCTATATTCTGCTAAATAACCTTTTAGAAGTAACATTTTTGGAAATCTGTAACCGGTAAGAAGAATTCATACTCTGTGTCTTGCTGACTTATGTGTTGAAAAAGTCGAATCATTTTTTGAGGTTGTTTCAGTTCAGCGCTAACAGCGGTGGCGAGAGGTTGTGACCGCAGCGCTACCTTGTTAGTTCAGTCGGCGTCAATCTGAGCACTCAGTTGCGAGTGCTCGTGAAGTGACCAGTGTTTTCGAAAGTTATTCCATATCTTTAACCAGTAGTGAAAATAGATAAAAGTGAATTACCGTGCTCTGACCTCGGACAGAGCATCAAAGAAGCGATGCAGGCCGTGAACAACACTACGCCCGACGCCATGCAACATTCGTTGGAGTACCAACAACAGCTCATCATAGATCAGAAACATCAGCAAATACAGGCGCAGCAGCATCAACTTCAGGAACAGCACCAACAACTGGTACAATTGCAACAGCAACTACAGGACCTTCAAACGCAAGTACAAAACAGCCAACGCTCTAGTTGGCCGCCCTTGCAACACTGTGCACCTGCCCCAAGATTCCTTCAAGACCCCTTATTCAATAAATGGGCAAAAAATTGGAGAATTAAAATAAATCCAGATAAAACACAGGCGAAAATTTTCACCCTAAGACATCCCCTCACCGCTCCGCAGTTAATTTTGAACAACGAAAATATTCCCTGGGCTGCAAATAATACAGCAGCCAAATATCTAGGAATGCAACTTGATACAAAATTAAACTGGAAAACACACATTTACGCAACACGAACAAAAACACAAACAAAACTTTCCCAACTTTACGCACTAATTAACAAAAAATCATCCCTTAAAATAGAGACCGGAATGATAATTTACAAGTCTATAATTCGACCAACTATGACTTATGCATGCCCAATATGGGGAAATGCAGCAAAAACTAATATAAACCTGTTGCAAACTATACAAAATGAAGCGCTAAGAACTATAATTAAAGCGCCATGGTTTATTTCGAACAAGCAAATCCACCACGAACTGCAAATTCAGATAATAAAAGAACACATTACCAAACTGTCCAAAGACTTTTTCACATCACTCCCCTCATCTCCCAGCACCTCCATTTTCAACCTTGGACGCACAGCAGAACCGAACTTACGCATCAACTCACGCTTCCCTAAAGACAGATTCAGACCACCATCAAATAGCAGAAAATGGGCCTCAAATAATATAACCTTCATCGAATAATCATATCAACGATCATTCTCTGTACTCTCAATATACTTCCGTAATAAAAAAAAAGAAGATCACAACCAAAAACATTTATCGCATCCGTCTAGGGCACCCACAGTTAGGAAATAAACCTAAAGTTATAAATGATTGTATTCACAACCCTGAAAAACATGTATGTTGAACAGGTAGACAATAAATAAATAAATAAATAAAAAAAGTCGAATACTATTACCATGTTGATAATGAAACTCATTGACTACAACAAACGTACATTTTTGAGGTATCGTATAAATAGAGTTAATGTTCGAACTCTCGTTCCAATTTCATACATTTACTTTATGTCAACCAAAGAGCGTAGATTCAGTACCCATATTTACGCCAATCCTCGAACGTATCTCACATGGTGATCCTTTACACCAGTCCAGAAGTGTTGTCAACTAGATAAACTGCGCCTGGCGTCAACTCCGATGTCCGTTAGACATGCTGGCTGATTTTGTGCTAGCGATTTTAACGAAATAGGGTCCCTGATAGTAAGGAAGGTAGAGACAAATCTTATATGCTACTGTCGGGGACAATGTGAATATCTGATTTGTATAAAACGGCCTCTAGTCTAAAGGCTTAATAATATTCGATAGTTCACGACTGATCCGTATTTTCGTACAGATAGAACTGACGATTTTGATATGATAAATGTCCATTTCTGCTGTGACATTCAGATTATAAAGTGAATTATCCCTACCATTGTCCCCAATGATAAGTACTGCTAATCCAATGTGAAATGAATATTCGCGTCTTTTAGTTATTGGATACGTCATGGTAGGTTAAGATTTGATAATGATAAAATTGTTGTAATTTATCTTCATCCATTTTATTCAAAACCGGTACAAAAAACTGAACATTAAATTAACAATTCGAAAAATGGTATATTTATGATTTTTTGCAAATAAATCACAACAGATGTGGAAATTTATGTCCAAAATTATGAATATTACAGAATGCGCGTAATTTTCTCGACAAAACAATATTGGCAACAATATTGTTGAAGTGTTGCTTACAATTTTGTTGACAGTCTGCGAGTCGAGATTTGTGTAACTCTATTGCTACATCCACTCACTGACATCATATAATTTTATTCCTCCTGTGGATTTGTTCGGAAGTGGTTTGAGATATTTTAGAATTCGGTGATTGAATTTCTTAAAATTTTGTATTTGTTCAAAATGTAAGAATGTAATGTTCAAATAATGAATTTAATAGAACATTTTAACGTTATTTTTAATAAGAAACTATATGCTTAATAACCAGAGTTCCTTTCAATTTCATAATATATGCACGTGCAATTTTCTCGTTGTCAATATTGTGAGTCCCCTGAGATAGCGCGGCTTATCCTGACGATCGCAACCAGCGCTTAGCCTGTTAACACCCCCAGAACAGAAGCAACGCACTCATCACTCGCAAGACAGACAAGTAGTTTCAAACAAACCTCTTGTTCTCTCAAAGGGAACCACAATGGCTCGTATTAAGGGCCTAGGACGCATCGTTTCCGAGTTAAGCACAACGATAGTGCTGCAGCGTAATGCACGAGTATGTTGGCAGGTGCATATGCGCCCGCGGTTTCCCTTGCAACCTTCAACTTCCCTGTATTTTTCATCGTAAACATGTTTAAAGCAGACCTGTAGGCCCTATCCAACATTCGGGGTGGTGAACCGGCCGTTTCTTATAAATATATACAAAATCGCTGTCCTTCCTAAGCTTATTATTGACGGGATACACTCTATTACTCCAAGACAATAAATTCAAGTAGCTAATGGTTCATTGTCGAAATCTTTCCATTTGTCACTCCCGCGTCCCTGCCCTTTTCCGCACAATAAGACTTATCGCCCATCTTTCCCTTTTGTGCATTGGAAGGGGAATTATGAATTGTACGCTTGTTGAGTAGAAAAGGTAAAGAGAGGAAAGGGTCCGCCTGAATAATTACCAATAAATTAACACCTCATAATCAGTTATTTCCGGGCTTGAAGGTCGTGGTCCAACGGAAACTTGTCCAAACGTTTCGCCCGCAACTGTGGCCTGATGATGCCTGCCTCCGTTGGACCACGGCCTTCAAAACGGAAAGAACTGATTATGATGTAGAAACCGGCCGTGAAAGCCTACATTGGATGTTAATATTAACACCTCCTAAAAAGTCTTTAAGTACAAAATAATACATTTTAATACACAACAAAATTTATATTTCCTTACTAAAAACATTTATTAACATCAATATACTCCAATCGATACTCGAGGTTCAATAATACGGGTACGTTGATACTTCGAATCGAATCAAATCTCGCTACATCCCTAGGTGTAATCCACGTGGTTCTCTCCTACCTGTCTGTCATCCACGAGTTTGAACTTTCTTGTGAAGGATTGCAAAGAAAAATATCAGATTAAAAGGTCTCCTGTTATCTATAGATTATCAGTTAATGAATTCCACACATCAAGGTCGATTCTTAAAGGTAAAAATATTAACTTACTGAGGAAACTGTCGCATTACTTCTGGATGTAAAAGTCATAAATAATATAAGAAATTGAATGGCAATTCAGACGTTTTCGCCTTCTATGAGAAGAGAGAAGCATGCCGAAAATGAAGAAATGAAGAAAATGGCACATGAAGTGAAATACAAATATGACAAAAAATTGTATTTCGTCTTTAATATTATCTCCATATTCTGTATATAAGTATTTAATATATCTCTCCAAAAGATCGCAAAGAGAAACTTTCTTGTAAGAAGAAAAAAAGAACACATATTGACAGCTCAAAGCGAGTAGCAACATGTAGAAGGTTCTTTTTCAACACTGTATTCTCAACTCTATAAAGCTTTTATGGAGCTCTAAAAAAGGTGAAATGCTGCGAATTTTGAAATTAGTATGAAACTTACTGTTATATCTTGGTAGTATTTATTTGAATTAAACTAATTCAACATTCACACTTTTACTATTGGCTGCAATTCCTAAGATTATACTTTTTTTATGTATTACCTTCTGTTCGGCATTTCTGCCTTTCAGGGGTGTTAACATTTTACAAAATAATGCTTTGACATTCGTTCTCACGCTAATTGTCCTGAATATTACAGGTTGTGTTCAGTGAATAATTTTTAAAACAGATTTGATGTGAATTTATTTTTTTAATTCATTGAATAAAATATTTATATGTTATTATTTTATATTAATAGCTGTTGGGAATTAATGACGTTGAGTATTTATGGAGGTCTGAGTTTAGATTATACTTATGGAGAAGTTTTGCGCAAAACGATACTGTTCTTATCGATGTTGTGAAAAAAGATAGAGATCTTTCCCAGCTTATCAGCTATTCTTACTCGTATGATACATCCATTCATTCGAGATGAGTAGGGGCACAACAAGATATCGAACTGATAAATCAAGTCAAAACTATGTTAACTATCGGCCGGTATGTACATACAGAAGTTCAAAAGACGCAACCACTTCCAGACATTGTAGAATTCTTTGAATTCGAAACTGGTGATTGCATTATAAATGTGGTGAAATATAAAAATCCAGTGAGCAATGCGCATATTCAACATATGAGTAATATAGTTAGATAACGTAGAAATACTCCTACAGTTAGCACTCATAATAATGCGAAATGAAAAAACTGGGAACAATATATCAGCAAGCAAATGTGAATGAAAAAAAAATTGTAAACAGGAAAATATTAAATTTACCACTGTTTTATAGTGTAATCACGATCAGAAAGTTATTATTGTTTTCTACATCTAGATGCAGTTGGAGTTGGAATTCTCCAAAAGTGAACAAATAAGAATAAACTTATCACTTATGTTTTTGTTAATAAATTATATTACTGTAAAATGGTACTAGGAGACTTTTTTTGTGTACAGAATTGATGAGTGGCAAAACGTCATTTTTGGCGCGTACCCAGCGACTATTTGACAATCGAGGATTTACCTGAGCACAGCGTTAGTGGACTTCGTTCTGCCTCATTGGTGGGTGATGCAACGCAGTGTGAAGACCACACGTCGTCGAGCTCAGATTCGTCCACCTTCGCGACATCACCTTCTTAACAATAACAATAAATCAACCCACGCCTTTCATGACTCAGCCCCCAAGGCGTTGGCCGGCGAGATATCAGGACTTGGGAACTTTTATTTCACTGACTCTTCCTGGTAGTTTGTGACAGCCTCGTGATGTAATGTGGAGGTGGATCTCACAAACAAACGCTCATAAATTAGGATCGGCTCACGTGTGGTAAACCGTTGCGAATGAGCAGAAAGGAATGTTGTTTGGGATCACTCGTTTCAAGGGCGTTCCAAGCCCCAGGGACAGAGACCGCACCCGATTCTCTTAGCTTTTTGAACGTTAATCCTTGCTCGTATAAACAATAAGAAACTGATACGCGTAATCGAAATTCACCGGAAGGCAGGTGTTTGGCGATATTGCTGCTTACAAGGAAGAATGTTAATAAATCACTTGGGTGTAATCGGCGTTTTTGAAAGCGAATCGCACGTATTGTATTTGGTACTATAATGTATTATTGAGTGACCGGATTTTTCTATATTTCGGAATACTCCAATTAAAACAAGGCAAAAAAGGTTAATATTTAATGATTTTTGAGTTGTTCTTTCTCAAAAAATATGACATCTACAAGCGCGCCTGCGCTGCTGGTGACGGGATTGCGCACTAACAAGCACGGCAGCGCCGCGCGCGCCGGTCCTGTTATTGTGTCCATTCGAACCAACGTTTTGCCAGCAACGCACACTAGAAGTTATTATTAGGTCAAGTCAGCCCCGCACAGCAAATAACTAATCCTAATGTATAAAAGATATGGACATAGCCAGAATAAGCGCTGAATCTTGATCTGAGAAACCACGAAAAACTAGCTATCAGAGCAAGCGGAAACAAGAATTGTCCATACAATGGCTGAAAAGGATCGATCCAGCTAAGGATAACATCTGCCATCGAAGAGAATTGAACCCTAGGAGCACCCGATCAACAATGCTGCAGAAGCAACCTTTGCTGCGCAGGCAATGGTGTTGCCGCTGCACAATCGCAGCCGTTGCAGGCCATTTCATCTGAAAGACGTCCGTCGGACAGGTTGTGCTGTTCGCCTCCTGGAGCCACTTGGCAGCGCCACCGAGAGGCATGGGGCCCGCAGAGGAAGGATTGGCGAGTTCGCTGCGAGTGGCGCTTGCGAGTGGCCTCGTGCTTGCCATTGGGTTAGCCTGCCTCCCGCCACGGCGGCGCTGCTGAGTAGCTGCGTTTGCCAAAGGCGCTCGATAGAAGGTAGAAAAGGGGCTGGACTCACCGAGAGGGTGCTGCCGTAGGCGCTGTGCAGGCCGGACGGGTGGTGGCGCGGGTGGTGGCGCGGGGGGCGCACCAGCGACGCGTGGCGCGTCCTGCCGACGGCGGTGGCGGCGCCCGCTGCGGCGAACGCGGCCGACGCCGGCGACGGCGCCCGCCGCACCGGAGGCGGCGGCCCCGCCTGCGCAGAGCGGCGCGAGGCGCGTTGGAGCCACCAGCTCCCAGCTGCCGGCCCGGATGGCCGACAACGCCGGGCGCCGTAGCGATCTCGGAACGAAGGATCGCGGGTGCGAATCCCGCCTCGAGCACGTTTTTGTGTTCGTCCTTTCGTCCCCTATCATGTCATCTTCACAGTTACCATACCGTTAAATGCAATAGTGGTCGCTAATGACCTAAATGTTGATGTGACTTTAAATTGAAAAAAAAAAGAGATTCTACTGATTTCTGCTACAAGTAAAACATACTCGTAAGGCAATCAGTGGACAAACAGCAATTGTGAAAATTCTCTTTCTTAGAAATGCGTGAGCAATGAGTTCTCGAAACTTTGACTTGAATTGCTCTAGATGTGTTGAGACAGTTGAAGTTGCGCAGCAAGACATTACGGCGCTCACCGCCTTTGTAAAGGCAGCCAACGTGAGCAGAGGCGTTTGGCCAGTCACAGGCGGCCCGCACCGTTTGGGAGAAGGAACCACAAAGGCGCTTGCTCAGTTGCACGGGTTCGCTCAGTCGGAGGAACTGGTGGGCGAGGGCCTGTGTTCGGAGCATCTGCTGCGTCTGTGACGCTGTTGGGTGGTGAGACCGTTGAACTGTGCTGAATTGGTCTGTAATACGTAACTGGTGAACTGTGTGGATTTTGGGTGAATAGTGTGAATTTTGGTTCTCGTACGGACAGGCAGACGTTTTGCGGTGTCAAGGAACCACAAAACCAATAATCTGGCTACACCACATGTTAAGAGGATTTTTTTCTCTAAATTTAGCAACTGAAGTTATGCACTTTTTCGTTACCAGGGCCGTGTAATAAGAGTTTTGTGCCGAAAATTCGCGCATTACATAACTTTCTCTCCACTGCGTAAGCGGTGTCGAGAAAATGAAAGGCTTTTTGCCCTTATCTCAGAAATCTGACTCGTAGTGTATTAGTGGATAATTGCGCTTGATCTTTGGCTCCTGGAGTTGAGTCTGCGATGCCATGTAACACACGTTCTTTATCTGCTGGGCTCAACGTGGAAGACCACTGATGATACAAAAGAAATCCGACGTGTCGAAATGGGATTTGTACGTGATAAGTCTCAAGAAATAAATGATTAGGACGATGGTGAAACTCGGAAACAGGAAAAGAAACAAAGTAGCGAAAACATATAAGGAGAGGAAATGAACTCCAATTAGCTAAAAAGAAAATTATGTATAATTGAATAGGTAACCTTATATTTGTATCATTACTCAGACTATTTTAGATAAAATCCTCAATTAATGAATGTGTATTACACGACCGAGAGAACTACATTAGAGAAATAAGAGAATATGTTGAAAACAGTTGGATTTTTTTCAGAGTTAGGTATATTATTTATGGGAAATGAGAAAGTTGAAAGAAATAGAGAAAAAATAGTAGAAATAACGTAATAGAGTCAAATTGTATTAGAGGAAAAAGGTGTCTTGCGTGTTTTTTGAAAAACGCAAATAGGGAGACAGATTGAATCTGACTGAGGAAAAAATTTGGTTCACAGCAGCCTTTTGCATTTTGAAATTTCGAAGACAGAAGAGAAGGAAAATGACTATTACTTTCAACGCCTGACCCCATTTCCAGGAAAGGCAAGGAAAAGAAATGATGAAAACAACTCTGGGAAGAATAACGATATAGAGCTTGTGTGTTAACTGGTTCTTTTCTTCAGGAAATGAAAACAAAGCAATGGCAATTTATGTGATAAAATGAGTCATATATTCTTCTCTTCCTCGTAAGCTCACCTCCAGATTATAGTTGTCTAATATTTGAAAATGAGGACAGAGTACAAAATGTGATGTTTGATACACATTTCTCTCTATTCACATACCGAGAAGTTAGAAGACGAAGGGCACTTTTAAATATATTTAAGATTATCTGCTAACTCTATGCATTTTTGAAAATTGCAGAAAGTTACGAATAACATTACAAAAATACAAAACTGAAGAAAAAGATTTTGGACTTAAAAGAATTCTGTTCCAAAAAAACTCGATCTTTAAAATAGGCATGCACATTTTTGAGAACCATTTTCTGCTTGAAATTAATGCAAATAATAATAAATGTTTTCGCAAAAATCGCTTGGAATTTGTTCACGGATGTAACAAAGAATGCTTAAACGAATGGGACAGGCCTCACTTTTATTGAACCCTGAATTTTCGAAAAACGCAAAAGTTAGTAATAATGCCAGTGTTAATAAGAAAGTATGTGTTGTAGCATTTTTAGTTTATGTGAAAAGTACTCTTACCACTTTATATGCTCGAGTTAATGATAAGGGGATTTTGAATGCCCTATGTTAATGTTAATTTGAGTCTAATTCTCAGAATCCATTGCAGTTAGGTTTATGAGTTTTTTACAGGTTACAGAAATACAATATAACTAATATTAATGCTGAAACAACGGTTTTGAAAAATTATCACTATTTTTGAAGATAAAAATATTTTCTTTTGAGGTATATTTTTACCACGTTTTCTGGTAAAATTCTGCAGAATGAATACTACTATTAAGGTAATTAGAAAAATGTTTCAGTAAATGTAAGAGACCTTTCTTACCAACTTATGAAAATTTCAGTTTCCGATTACAAACGTAAGAGGAAAAAGATACATTTAGTATCAAAAATATCAACTTTTGGGATATCGTCTTGCAGAAGGGACTTGCATTGGGAAGATGCAAACCTCAGTATACGTGAGCTCGATAAGTTGCCTCAGCATAATCATTTCCCCAAAACTATTTCTTTTTTACATGTTTTATGTTGGTGATCTTCACAACAGAACGTTTTCAATTTACTTTCGGCAAGCCTAAGTCTTTTAGTACTTCCTGCGCTGCATTGTGAAACAGAATCTAAAAGAATTGATGCCAGCACCTAAGCCCAAAGACAGGAAGACTTCACGTATAGGAAATAAAAAAAATCATTGTAAGCGGGATATCAACATAATTGAAACGGCGATTTAAATAGGAAATGATGGAGATTTCTGAAGAGTAAAGCCGCAAGCCCTCTTTCCGTTCCCCGCCCCTGGACTCACCCTGGAGGGCGGCCTGCGCGTGCGCTGCGCCGCCACCGCCGCCACCGCCGCCTCCAACTCCGCCGCCGTCAGATCGTCCAGGCTGTGGTAGGCGCGGCGCTCCTCCCTCGCCTCCGCCTCCGCCTCCGCCTCCGCCTCTGCCTCCGCCTCCGCCCGCGCGTGGCCCGTGTAGTCGGTCGACTGCGGCCGGCGCCGGCGCCGCCGCCGCCCGCCGAACACCTGCGCCAACCGCTCGCTCGCGCCTTCCACTCGCTTCCACCACGCATTGGTTGACTAGGCGCGTCAGCCGCTCTCACCAGAGGGCCACCTCCCGAACACGGGCAAGCTCTAAGCTCCCGACCGGGCTCCCAATTGAGGTAATGTGCTGCGTGTACAACTGAGAGGAACGACAAGGAAGAAGGAAGGATCGTGCGCGATGCGTGGCCCGTTTTTAGGTACTGCTCCTGCATTCGCCTGGTATTGATCGGAGTAACATCGAAGTACATCTCGACCCAGCTATTTAGCTAGTGTTGAAAATCCCACCAGTGTCGGTACTCGAACCCAAGCATCTCCCGGCGAGAATCACTTCGGTGACTCCAGCTGATGCCCTGAGTCACCTCAGCCGCTCGCTCATTCGTTGACGCACTCTTTCAGCTGCCGTGGGGCGTGGCGGCCCGAAGGAGGATTGGTATTTCACCCCACGCTCGTTTTCTCATTCATCCAGCAATTAAAACAGGGTATGGATGCCTCGTGTGAAGTTCTAGTGCTGAAGGATTGCTTCCTCCATAACACTCGCACTTCCGTTTTCGCTCACATTAAAAAATCATGTATTGTGAAATCCTAGAGAAATTTACTGAGGATTTCGCCCCCTTCCCCCAACTCGCGCCACTCTCATTTTCATACTTACTTTTATTCAAAAAATCTGTGATAAGCTCATGTGAAATCGTAGGGGTAGAAGGGAATTGTTTATAAAAATAAAATTAACTATTCATACCCATTATTCATTTGTTCCCCGAAATACATCTGTTTTCTTTTTTTATTTTCGCCACATTAAAAATGGCTGTTATGAGAAATCCGAGGAAGCTGTGATTAAGATTTTTCTTCATACCCACTTTTTGATTCATCCTCTACGTCAAGGTTGATACACAGCGCGACATTTTCATGACCGGCAGAAGAATCCGAGTTGGGAGTTCAAAGCTTACTCGGCTAGGGCGATGCCTCGCAGGCGGGGATACCTGGAGGTGGGACCCCACACCCCGTGATGTAACATTCACTTCCCCTTGGGCCTAACGACCCCAGCAGCCGGACTCAGTGGGACGTACCTCGTCGGCGAGCGGGCGGCGGGAGGCCGTCACGCCCACGTCCGCCATGTAGGTGTCCGTGTAGAGCCCCGCGTGGAAGCCGCAGTCCTCGAAGCCGTCGCTGTCGTGCGCGAGGGCGGAGGAGGCGGGGCGCGCGCGGGGCGGGGAGCAGGGCGGGGAGCGGGGCGGCGAGCGGGGCGGGGAGCGGGGCGGGGGCGTGAGCGCGCCACGGACGTCCGCCATGGACGCCCAGCGCATGGGCGCGCGGCTGGGGCCCGCCACGGGCGACGGGGCGGCGTCGCCGGCCATCGCCGCCACCTCCGCGTCGGGGTACATGCGGCCGCGGGGCCGAGACAGCGTTCAGGAGCGCTGCAACAATCGCAGTCGCAGACGTCCTCATCAACAGGGTACGGACTTTTTAATCAACAGTCTCAAATTAGTAGTCATCCCGAAGCTATTTTATGTTGTTAAAAAACACATGACTTCGTGTTTTTCATGATTTCGTGTTTTTCATGACACAAACACATGACTTCGTGTGTTTCTGAACTGAAAACTGTACAATTTATTTCACCCAAAACTCATATTGTCAAACATTGGGTATTTAGACTCTAAGCTCCTCCCCAAAGTCGATTTCTCATTAAGGATTCGGGAGACTATTACTTTGAACAATTTAAGTTAGGTTGCCTAAAAGTACTTCATATTTTCGAAGATTCATTTTATTATTTTCCTGCGATGTGCCATAGGTTTTCGTATGATTCTTTGAAACCAGTATTTTTGTAATACTTTGCAAATTCTTTAGGTGCACAAGGGAGGGAAAAGTCGAAAACGTAACTATAAGTGATGGTGTTGGCTTCAAATATGAAATCACATCTTGTAATGTAGAGCGTACTTGTTTCCCTTTAATGCCTCTTTCGAAAAAGTCCAGATAATGAACGATAAATTAATAAACAATATAAAGTTATTTGTTGTGATTTGTAACGTCAATGTTCAAAAAATGTTTTAAAAGGAAGATCAATAAAAATTAACTGAAAACAGCTGATCAGAAGGCCGAGATTGGTAGGGCAATAGTGCCTTAGCGGTCTCGAACTAGAAGATCACGGGTTCGACTCCCACCTCCGGCATGGGTGTGTTACTGTGTATCTGTATGTGTGCGTCGTCCTTTCACCCCTCACTATCATCTTCATTTCATGTTCCATACCCCCAGGGCTAACAACTCTAGGAGATAAAACGTGGATCTAGCTAAATGCTGATCCCACGATAAATTACATGCACCTGCCGCCGAGATAAAGTTACTCAGCCCTGGTAAATGCAGGGTGCATACATGCATGGTCCAAGTTGGTCTATTCGTGAGCAAAATTACAATCACTTAGAATAATGATGACAGTAATAAGAGGCTTTTTAAATTGTTACTCCATATTTTCTTCGACGCCCATGTTCTGAGATTTACATCACCAAAAAGTGTGCTTATTTTAGAATGTTTTGAATCCTAGAAACCCTCTCCGTGCCGGTTCGATTGCCATGGAGCCCCAAATAAAGACTAAGGCTTAAGATTAAGAACAAGACAGCATTGCCATCGAAGTGGATCCTTCATGAAATGTTGCTATTAAAAATAAAAGTGACAATGTTTTACAGTATTATAGAATAATTTTCAGTGTTAACGTAATACCAAACTCACTCACTGCAGCTCTGTTTTGTCTATTCAAAACAACTTTAAAAATACTGTAGTTTGCATTTTTTCCTTTCCAAAGGAATTCGGATTACAACGGAAAGGATCGCACTGCTTTGAATCACAAAACTGTATCACAATTATTCATTGAAGTATAATGAATACTGCGTAATTATGGAAGACACGGGAATTATTTTCATAGTACGTGTGCCTATTTCGGAAATGCTGGAGCATTCAGCTTGTGTCTTAATTTCGTCAAAAGCACTTGATAAGTAGAGTAAACATTATTCTTTGCATAACATACCCGGAAAAAGAGAGATGATTCAACAACTTTTTGCTCTAGAACAAAGAGAAAAGAACGCCGCAAAAAATAAGAAAGTATTGTATGTTGTGTTCTAACGACCTCTTGTCAAAGTAGGTATTTTCCCTCGCTGTCAGAGCGTTACGGGAAGACATTATACTGTACGTACACTACAGAGAATTTGGGAAGTCTTCTTCAAATCATAAGATGCATTGTATTTGACGGTGTGGATTAGCTGTCGCCAAATTAATTTGTTTGTGTGTTTTGCATTTTAACTGGTCACGTGAATGTAATTAGAGCGATTATTATTTCATTCGTGTCAACGAACTGTATTTCTAACTTGCTTTCTAAGGCTTTTTATTACATCACAAAATGTGTTGAATAATCTTGTAATAAAGCAGTACGAAAAGTAGGTACGCATTGTGCCACTATAAGAAAACGCGACGTCCACAACTTATTCTCTATTGTCAAGATGACTTAGATTCCACTCCCAATAGTTATAGATTTTCGATGCCAGACTAATGGTTCAATTACTTTATTTCAAACGAGACATTGTCGAGATGAGAAACTATAGAATTCCATTTTGAAATAAGCTCTCGATATTTGTGGACAAACAAATGGCCAAATAATGGCCAATAAAAAATAAAATCCATCATCCTATTTAATAACATAAAAATGACACTACTCATCTCTCTAATCTGTTATATTTCAACATTATGCAATCAAATTTAGAGAAAAATAATATATATTTCATAAAGAAAATTAAATAGCATAACAGCTCCCAAATGCTCACGAATCAGTCATATGATCACAGATCAAGAACCTTCATTGAGTTTTGCAGACTTTTTAATGAATACAGTAGTTTTCAGAATCAACCCGCGATTAATTTGCCTTTCTTTTTTAAGTGCAGGTGACATTTCTTACTTGAATTTTTCAGCTGCTAAAATATAATTTTTTCAGCCAAACTATTAGTATACTGAGGTAAAATATACCATCAGCGCTTCGGCAATCATGTTATATCGGAATGATAGTAAATGAATGTTCAAAAATCATTGTACGATATCACAGATTAAAATTAACACGAAATCACGCTCACGAAGATTCAGCACATGAGAATAGAAAACACGTGATGTAAGGGATTAAATAGTTTGCGTTTATGAATTAGTGATCGATTTATTAATATATTCAGATGCACTATAGGTTTTTAAGTTCTCTTTGCTTTCTTACTACTATTCTGGGCATTAGGTTGTGTTCAAACCGTTGTTAATAGAATGGTCGAATTATTCGAAATTAGTAGGTTGAATTTCACGTGGACCTAAATATAATCCTACGTAAGTGTGAATACCTGCAGCACGAAAGTATAAAGGATAAAAAATCATGTAGAATTATACTAATTTAACAGTCTTCGACCAATAATTTGGTAAAAATCAAATTTATTCCTAATAATTTGTAGCCTTGAAATATTAACAAAAAAATAGAAATACATACTATTTCTACATTTCAATCTATTTTGTTAATTATTTTTCTTTGTAAATGTGAAAAATTACATTTTTATAATTAACTCGGAAGATTTACACAAAAAATTGTATTTTTTTTTGTTTTTTGATACCTTATATATGTTATATTATTAACACCCCATTCTTGGCCGCCAAGTACCTTAAATATTGTTGCAAATAACAATTGAATCGCTTGGTGCTGTCCGCTCTCCACGATTTTTCAGAAGAAGGAAAAAACGGAGTTACTTCACAACCGATTCTACACCCAACGATAATTTTGCCAGACGTTACTCCCACACTTATGATTGAAGAATTTTTATACCAATCGATGCGTCTATATACATATATCATGTGTCCAACATATCTCAAAATCCGTAAAAAAGATGGAGAAGGGATTTCTGCAACAAGTGTTTCAATTATAACATCCCTAGAGGAAGAAAAATTGAAGATAGCTGATGGACAATTCTTTAGATGAATTGATCTTCTTTTAACTATTTTACTCACATAATATCTCGAGATGTGTATCTTCTCAAACAGTATTGTAAGATATGCAATTTCGTTCAAATGCGGTTTGGAAATAGTCACGTATGTTGAGTACTCTCATAAACAGGTTAATTATAATTATGGCACGGCAAGTGTTATCGCTGACAACGGAATCTGAAAGGCGTCGAAGTTTTATCATTGTTTTAGGAGTGTTTGCCGAGGAGCAGGAGATTTAATCATGAGAGTCATAATGTTAACAAAAAATATAAAGTTATCTAAGAAAGTTTTTAAAACATCTAATTTACGATTGAAAGAAAAAAGTAATGTTCAATCCATATTGTATAAACAACACTGCACAGTCTAGAAAGCTGTTTCAGAAAACACTTGGACATTCTTATAGAATAGGAAAAAAATTACGAACCTTCTAAAGCAAGCATCAGCAACAACAGATGTTTCCCAATTTTAAGAAATCTTCTATTAATAACGTAGCATTGCGCACTGATTATATACTACACATTTAGATTGTGCAAGCATCTATTACAAATTTATATCTAACAATTATTGTTTTGTATAATTTGTTTAAAAGTGCCCTTAAAACGAATAATCAATCACAATATACCTCAGACACATTAATTGAGAAGCTGATATAAATTTGTTTAGTCCTTCCTGACACATTTAATTTACCTTTTGTATGTAACGCTGTAAGATATCTAACATAATTTTGTATAATGTTAAAAACGATTATGTGGGCGAAATCTTAAATGAAATGAAGGTAAAAGGTATTTGGTATTTTAGAATGTGTTGATGGCATTAATGTTGCGCAACTCTGACTTGGGGCACTAAATTAACTGTTTTTCAATCGAGCAAATTCATTTCAAGAAGACCGAGTAAGTTATGCAATAAAACAATCACTGGGGATAATTTCATTACAAAAATCAAACATACTAAATGTTTAACATTTCCGAGTAAGCTACTGTAATTTGTATAAAGAACACCGACAACATTGCCAAAAACATTAAAATAAAATGTTTAAATTAGGCATTAATTATATTAACTGTTTTAAAGTTAAGTTAAACTGCGATTTGATCTAAACAGCAACTTTTAGCTCAACTTTCGAAAAGGTCAAAATTGATATACTGTATCACTGTAACAATAGTAATAATATCACTTGTGCGGAATTTTAGTTTAATACACAACAACTTGAGTTGACCATTGAATCAGACTAAAGAGTTGGAACAGAGCCGTTGGCCTCTTAGTAAGAAGCATTGCGAAGAAAACTAAACGAGCTTCACAGAATAACGCAGTCAATGCTCTGGATACGAAATGGTGTCGTCAAAAAACACTAAGAAGGCAAATCACTCCATGGACAACATCTGAAAAGAATGGGTAAAGAACAGATCCACAAAGACCACTCATTTATGCGCTTTAAAAGGGAAAGATTGAAGTCAGAATCAGAATTCAGTTGCAATTGCTGCCCTATATCAGTAACTGAGAAATACTTCATGACAAAGTGTTTCTCAAAATTCCCCGAGATGATAAATTATTTATTTGTCAGTAATACTGATGGAATTGGTAATACTATCGTCTCAACTGGACTAATTCTAGAATAATTTGAGTATATGAAAAGGCACCATAGTCTGTAGTCACCTAGAAAGGCAGATTTGTAACGCTCTCAAAGTTCCAAACACAAATGCTTCAAGTGGTTCAAACTCTAACTAAAATTTGTGACATCTGTTGGACTGTACGACGAGAAAATCCAAACTAATCTTACGATAGTACCAAACAAACTAGATATTATTAAGCGGAATTTGGAGAAAAAATCTTATTTGCTTGTAGATGTTGCTGTGCTAAGCAATCATAACATTGTAAAAGGTAGGCTTGAATGCAATGGTTTTCATTCGAGATTAGCCGAATGCGGGGCTTCTTTTACCGTTAGTATCCGTCCTGTAGGATTTGTCCCGCAAGATTTATATAAGAACTTGTCCACACACTCAAGTCACTCAAAAGATTGATAAATGCGGCACTGAGTTATTGGAAACAATTTTGCAACCTGGAGTAGATTTTTTATTTAACTGACTCCTGACATCTTAAATGCTGAATTTAGGGAATAATAATAATAATAATAATAATAATAATAATAATAATAATAGAATAATAGTTTTTCGTGACTTGAACTTTACAATTGGGTAAAACAGACGTTTATGAGTAAGTTAGTTGATTAATGAATGAGGAATGCATTAGTGCGAGTATATTATTAGTAGTATATATTGAGCTTTTAACCCCGTCAATATATGTTTCAACCTTTCCGATCGACATTTTCACTATATTTTTTCACTGAAGAACTCTGCGATCAATTATATTGAATTCGGCAAAACCCTTGATTTCATCTGATATAATAATGACCCATTTGATCTGATACAGGAAGGATCATTATGTTGGATATAATAACGAGAGAAGTAATGCGCTCGAAACATGCAAGAAAAGAGGCAGCAATTTAGGGCTCTTGGACTCACCTGCTGGCGACGGCGCGTGTGCTTCCAGCGGCGGCTGCGCGCCAAGTGCGACGCGAGGCGAGGAGTGGCCACTTATCTGCCACCCACGCGCCCGCGCCCGCGCTGCGCCCGCGCCCGCGGCTCGCCTGCCATTCACTCGCAGTGGATCCTGAGCGTAATCGGGACGTCAACACATCGGCGCCTGGGATACGAAAACTTTGGCACGCGTCAACGGAGGAAGGGCTTTACATTCTAGAACCTGTGCGGAATGTTAGTTAAAGTCGCGATGTTGTACGAGTAATTGAAAGGAACGTGCTGTAAGCGATAGATTCGAAAAGGTCAAGTGACGCCACTACTGTTGATGAATTCAATAACATACTCTGATGACAAACTTAAAATTTTGGGCTACATCATCACTTTCTAAGATTATTTATAACTTTTGAAATTTTTGAAAATTCAAAAGAGAGTGGAACGAGAATGAGACTGGCACCATTTTTAAGCGTCTTTTGCCCTATGAGTGGAAATTAAAAAGAATAAGAGTCGTTTTTGTGATAAAATTATAAATTGCATTAACTTCAAGCAGAAATTACGGAGAGGTGGCTTAGGGTATCAACAGATGTCACTGCGGTGTCTCTTACTGGGAGGTGCTAGGTTCGAATCTCACGGTGGCAGGATTTTCGACACTAGCTCCATGGCGACGTAGAATTGTGCCGAGTCTACAGGAGAATTCTAGCGCCTGGTTGCTCTGATCGTGTTTCGCGAGGTTCGTCCGATCGTCACCAGGCGAATGCCGGAGCAGTGCCCTAAGAAACGGGCCACGGGCCGCGCGCGATGTTTCCTTCCCCTTCCTTGTCCTATCACCACCGCTCACCTACGCACTGCCACGCACAGCACTGCCACGCACGTCGGGAGGCCGGTCGGGCAGGCGCTTAGACACTCGGTTGCGGAAAGTCACGCCACTCGACAGGCACTAGGCGGCGTCGCATCTTACCGTGCAGCGGGGGGAGATCGCTGTCCCCCGACGACATTTACGAGACTAAGCAGCTGACGCGGCTGGAATCTCTAATCTATCAATCAGGCGACATGCTAAACAGTAGTGCAGAGTGAGTTGCATATCAATCAGGGACGAATCACATTCTATCCATTTTGTGAAGCTCATTGTACCATGCACTGCTTTCGACGGTAACTGGCTACAATAAATCTGATTGAGAATGTCTCGTAAATGTTGATCTCTGTTTCAGACGATACCATTATTCAAACATTTCTGTATCCTATTTTGTTGTAATGCACGATTTGAGATTTTGAATGGAGCTCCGCTTGTATTCACAGCCCCATCGTATTTACGTCGGCTAATAAGCATTCTTAAGGGAAGATTTTGTCTATTTATTATGTCGGTTACGTTCATAGTACAAAATAGATTATAAAAAAGGAATCGTAATGAAAACATTGGGGTATACCGTCACATCCTCCCCGCCACCGACTCCCGTAAAGTGAACCACTGATCGCTGAATTCTCTGGATTTGCTACTGTGGGCAAAATGCCGTCATTTTATTTTACAGTTGCAATTTGAAAAAAATATCTCTCATTTTTCATTGTTTTTCGTCTGATTATTTTAATGTGAGGTTAGAACGTTAGATTCAAGACGCCTTTACATTTAGCTCATAGATGTTGCAGTAGTTAATGGTTCTTGTTCTGTTCCATACATATAAGTCCTATTTTGACTGATCAAGAAGAATTACGTTTCGAGTTGTTTCGTCCCCATATTTCTTCTAAATTTGGGAAATAATTTGCACACTGTTCTATAAATTAAACGAATTGCAAATAAATAGTGTTTATTAAACATATTCCGATGTATTCAGTGGAGAGGCTCAATGCCAGCAATAAAATTGTTCGAAGAGGAAACCTAATAAACTGAAATAATTGATTCCAGCCCTCGAAACCCCAAGATTCGTTTCTCGGCATTTCAATCAAGTACATTATCTTTTATGATATTAAATGTAAAAATGAGTCGAGGGAACTTATGTTAAGTAGCATTATATCATGATGTGATATGTACTGTATTTATAGAAAAAAGAGATAATTATGTAAAACTCTTGAAACGTTCGAGTTCTGTGAAGAGGCTTTGAATGTCTAGGGTTCAAAGCATTGGGGATCAAAGATCCGAGTTTACAAACATTGAATCCTTTTTAGAATTGACAACGGCAAAAGATTTGCGTTTTTCGTCTACAATAAAAGCTATTCAAATATATATATATATATATATATATATATATATATATATATATATATATATATATATTCTAACATAACTTTGTCAGAAAACTCTACGGTAGAAACGTTCCAGATATTGATTTCTAACATTAGGCACGAGTAAATGCATAGATTATTACACAGAAGATTAATAGGAGGTTTACTCAATTTCAATAAAAGTTCGAGGAACAATTTTGCTTTGATAACTTAAAGCAGCCTAACAATTTGTAAGCTGCGAACATTTTTGTGCCCATTATCCCCATTCTCTCGATATTAAGAGCTGTAAACAAAGACTCGCTACCGAGAAGCGACTTTTTGTCACTTCCTCTCTCTTATCTCCCCCGCCCTTCAGCCCCACTCGGTGGGATTCACAGGTGACAATGAAGAGCACTCGAAGCGAGGCGAGCTTATCGCAGTCACTCGCAGTGCGCGGAAATCAGCCATCGTCGCCTTCCTGCGGGAGGCGAGCCGCCCAGCCCGGCCGGCACTCGGGCGATTTTCCCATAGGAATTACTACATTATGCAGATCCCCAAACATACAGCCGGGCAATGAAGGTTTTGCTGAATGACGTGGCTCAGGGCATCAACTGATGGCACTGCACTCCCCGAGAGGTCCTAGGATCGAGTCCCGACGGTGGCAGGATTTTCGACACTAGACGGCTCGGCCGAATTCAATCGGTGTCTGGGGGAGAACTCCGTATTCTTTCCAAACCGTGCTAGCCGAATGCCGGAGAAGAAACCTACTAAACCGCGCCAGGGCGCGCACGCTATCTTTCCGTTCTCTACATGTCCTATCTTCCCCCTTACATGCATTGCACTACCACGCATGTAGACCTGTCGGAAGTTAGAGCTTGTCCGAGCTGGGGCGGGGTGGCGCTGGGGGAAGATACCTGGTTGCAGATCGCTCGATCGAGGGAAACATATGCACTACACTTACGGAACAAATGACTTAGCAGTTGACTTAGCAGGAATTATCAATCAATCAACAACGAAGATTTCTACACTCGTGCATAAAAATTAATTTACCTTCATTGTTTATTGAATAGAAAATGTTGCTTTTCAAAATACTCGTTTGCGTACGTGCACCACAAAGAAGACATGGCAATTTGCTATAAAACAACTGGGTACTGCAAAGTAACCAAAACACTGCAATGACACCAATTAATTTGGCTGCCTCGCATATACAGAATAATCTGAAGGGTATCTAGTGAGTTTCATGAAATCGTAATACGAAATAGTGGAAGCAACTTGCAGGAAAATACCGTTTAAAAATAAAAATTAACATTGAATTGTTTTTTTAATTTATTTGTTAATTTTTCTTTCTGAACAAATATATTCATTTATTTTGCAAACAATATACAATTTCCATGTTTCTGGAGGTTTCTGCAATGGAGCTTTTTGCATAGAAAGTATTTTTTCAAACCAACTTTTGAGTGCTTTTTGTGGCTCAGACGTTCAAAATATCCAAGGAGTTAATTAGACTCAATATGCTTAAAGTTGTCTTAAGAGCTTATTTTCGAAGTTTCGACGTTTCCTCCCCTGTATACCTTCTACTATACACATGCGACGGCCATCCAGTCGTTGGGAACAAACGTTCCTACTTCGGCGGGCATGCTTCTCCATCTTCCCGAAGCCCCGACCACAGTGCAGTACATCTAGCAGTCTAGTGTGGCCTACTTGGAGGATTATGAGAGAAACATGAATATTACACATTCTATCAACACTCGCTCCATGATAACGATTGGCCATTTTTATTTTGTCCTTTGAACTTACCACTTGTAATACGACGATGATCTGCGTTTGAAGTTGAGTTCTGTACTTATTACGAAGTTTTTCTCATCTTCTAAATTGATTCTCATTTAATTTTTCCACCTCTTACTTCTATCATCTGGCAGACATTCATATTTTCTATCATTTTCCTCAGTTCCTTCTTAAATTCACTATTGTTTGAATTATTGCTGTTGCCGTGTTAGCTGTTTGTAACTATCTCTCATAGCAAAAAATAGAGACGAGAGAAATCGATAACAGCACTGCTTTATAATTCCATATATAGTCATCAATAGGAAGCAAACCATGAATTATTACTTTTAGTGATCAACTACTACTTTAGGGCAATATCACAAATTTCATGGATGTGTGGCTTATGACTATCTTAGACGCAATGCCTCATTTTAACTTGTCCTCTCTACTCTATAGTATTGGGCGTAAAAGTATTGGTATCTCCTCAACAATACGAACCTGAGCTTTTGGTTGTAAAATCCGTGTTCACTTTTTATTGACCTGCAACTTCACACGAACGTCAGGATTAAGATCTATAAGTGCTGTTTAAAAATTGTTCAGATCGATGCAGGTGGCGAGGTCGTGCATACAATTTTTTACCCCAAAATCGGGATAGATGAATTAATGTAAGTTTATGTTTTGCGTAACCTTGGATTGGTAAGAAATGGTGTGGTCTTTATGACGTTGACATTTTTATATAAGTAATTATGAGGTGCTGTTTTATTTAGGCATAAAGCTTTTTCGATCGCATTGTGGTCATAAAATCGTTCATTTTTAGTACTGAAGATGGACGCAATGCTACCGAAAAAGTTTCATGAAGAAATAAATACGTTAGGCAAAACAAGGGTCAGATTATAAGCGTTTTAAAGGAAACTCGGTAAACACTTTAGAAGTAAGATCAAGACATGCCGCTCCGTGGATAATAAGATATTTTAATTTTAGGAGTAGGTACTTTACATAAAGCTTCGGTACGTCGTGCATACCCACTAGATTTAAAAGATAAGCAGCTATTCATGGCACCACTTTCAGATCAGCTTCCTGAAGTCAAAATTTAAATACGGAACGTATCTAGAACGCAAAATTTGTTTGGATTTTGACACTCCCCCGCCCATACACATGACCCCAACTGGTCCAATGCAGAGCACAGCCAGCACGCAGGGTTCCAACAGTAAGTTGCTGAGGAACATTAAATTGTAGTCCGTAGTTTTGAATTTAAGGTACTGAAATGACCCTTTTTGACGATCATTCGTAAGTATAGAATGATTTTATTGTAACGCCTTTTCCTAATGAACCATGAAATTTATATTTAATGTTATTAAAGTGCATGTGCGCACGCTTACCTACAATTCAAACAATGTTTTCTTCACCTAAATTCTAATATTTAGTGTACTTAACGATATTAAGTCACAATAAAAAGAGTTTTTATAATCCCATCGCAAATAGCTCGTCTTCTTTACTCTCGTTCCGGTGGGGTGGGGCGTGAACAGCAAAATAGATCACAGAGATTACAACAGAGCTGAAAACCTAGTTTCATCTCTACATCTTTTTATTTGTTCGCTTAAAGATGTTACATTTAAAGGGCGTTCTGATTTTTTCTCAAAATAAGTATGAGCACCTATACAAATTAGATCCCTAAGCTTCATATTGGTATATATACTCGAGAGTATGGTAAGTTACGCTTAATTTATTATATTCGGCACATCAAAACCATGTTCCTTACCAAAGTGGTGAGTGTATAACTTCTATACTTTCATTACTCATGTAGTAGAATATCACATCTTTTATTGATATTTTGTGAGTGATATAATACTGCAGTCGATTGAATCAGTTGGTCGTGGCAGTTTTTTAATTAATATTTTTCTTCTCTCATCATTCATTACTCAATATCGTTATTAATCTTCTTTCCCAATTGTTCGTAATTCAACGTTAACAGAGATTTTAACTGGAAATTATTCTCCAGCTCATTTAGTTTGCAGTTTCGAGCAAGTAATTGAGATAACGCTGCCGATGAAGTGTAGTGGAATATTCCGTATTGTAATTAGTTCAAGTAGTGTGTGACTTATATTATCTTGTAAATCAAACTTTAAAAATGTTGAATAAAGACTACATTCAGATAGAAAATAATTATTTAAATAGGAGTAGAACGAGAAACATTTAGGCCAATGAGAGCGAATATTATGAAATTAAATTGTTTGTTAAAACATTCATAACAGTTTTGGACATGGTGAATCTGTGAAGCAACTCCCAATCTCAGTTACAGTAATTGACTCACTAGTTTCTTTATTTTACTCTATTGAAATTATTGTAGTTGTGTAGTAGAAATTTAATTTTACTAAAATACGTCTGAATCATTGAGGTTTCTTACTTGTAGAATATGTGTTCACAATACTATGAGGCATTCAAACCAAAGGAGGAAATGGACATAACTTTAACTACATGAGAATTGCCGATTTCTGCCAAATGCATCATTTCAGAACAATATTTTTTATTTAATTATTTTTTGTTTGCAAAAACAAAATTTGTAGGCGATGGGATGAAGGAAATGAAGATGGAGTGGCTGTGTAGGAGATCGACTCATAATTTGCTCGAAGAATGAATGAGAATCACGAGAAAACTCCTAATCGGCAGTTACTGAGACAGAGATGTTTATTGCACGCGTTAACGCTAAAACATAGTTTCAACATACAATACAATATATAAATATTTTAAATATTAAATTGTTACGTCTTTGGGATGGGCATCTTTTGTGGAATTCTAATGAATGAAAGAAAAAAACATTCATCCAAAATATCTAGGAAATTTCCCCTGATCATCACACTGAATTTCTAAGAGTACTGCAAACAAGAGATTAAGACCTAAAATATACTTCTATCATCAACAAATACTGAATTTTACTGATTATAATCGTTTTCAAGGTTATTTTTGAAGAATTGTTTTGGAATTACATAACTTTATGTATTTTTATTGCATTTCCTATCGTTTCTGATTAAGTAGTTTAGACGATCTTTGTGAATGTATCACAATACCTGAAGTGGCTTGATAAAAAGGTGACGAAAATATCGAAGTCGTCATCTCACCGACATTGTCGATTAGAGAATCAGAAAAACGAAAATAATTCCTACAAATAAAATTAATCGCGTGCGACAAACAATTAGATTTATGTAATTAGATAAATATAATTAAAGTAAAATGCGAAGAAGTGTTCTATGTGAATGAAGCAATTTGTATTTTAAACGAGCGAAGCCGACGTGCCCCGGGGATCGCTTGTCCGCTCGCCCTCGCCCTCGCCCGCGCCCGCGCCCGCGCCCTCGCCCTCGCCCTCGCCCTCGCCCTCGCCCTCGCCCACGCCCTCGCCCTCGCCCTCGCTGTCGCCCTCGCCCTCACACTCGCCCTCGCCCTCGCCCTCGCCCTCGCCCTCGCCCTCGCCCACGCCCTCGCCCTCGCCCTCGCCCACGCCCGCGCCCTCGCCCTCGCCCTCGCCCTCGCTCTCGCCCGCGCCCTCGCCCTCGCACGCACCCGCGACCTCGCCCTCGCCCTCGCCCTCGCCCTCGCCCACGCCCTCTCCCTCGCCCTCGCCCTCGCCCTCGCCCTCGCCGTCGCCCTCGCCCTCGCCCACGTCCTCGCCCTCGCTCACGCCCTCGCCCTCGCCCTCGCCCTCGCCCTCGCCCTCGCCCTCGCCCTCGCCTCGCCCTCGCCCTCGCCCTCGCCCTCACCCTAGCCCTCGCCCTCACCCTAGCCCTCGCCCTCGCCCTCGCCCTCGCCCTCGCCCTCGCCCTCGCCCTCGCCCTAGCCCTAGCCCTCGCCCTCGCCCTCGCCCTCGCCCGCGCCCTCGCCCTCGCCCACGCCCTCGCCCTCGCCGTTCGCCCTCGCCGTCGCCTTCGCCCTCGCCCTCGCCCTCGCCCACGCCCTCGCCCTCGCCCTCACCGTTCAACCTCGCCGTCGCCTTGGCCCACGCCCTCGCCGCCCTCGCCGCCCTCGCCCACGCCCTCGCCCTCGCCCTCGCCCTCACCCTCGCCCTTGCCCTCGCCCTCGCCTCGCACTCGACCTCGCCCGCGCCCGCGCCCTCGCCCTCGCCCTCGCCGTCGCCTTCGCCCTCGCCCTCGCCGTTCGCCCTCGCCGTCGCCTTCGCCCGCGCACTCGCCCGCGCCCTCGCCCTCGCCCTCGCCCGCGCCTTCGCCCTCGCCCACGCCCTGGCCCTCGACCTCGCCCACGCCCAAGCCCTCGCCCTCCCCAGCGCCCTCGCCCTCGCCCAACCCCTCGCCCTCGCCCTCGCCCTCGCCCAAGCCCTCGCCCTCGCCGTCGCCCTCGCCGTCGCCTTCGCCCTCGCTCTCGCCCTCGCCCTTGCCCTCGCCCTGCCCTCGCCCACGCCCTCGCCCGCGCCCTCGCCCACGCCCTCGCTCTCGCCCACGCCCTCGCCGTCGCCTTCGCCCTCGCTCTCGCCCTCGCCCTTGCCCTCGCCCTGCCCTCGCCCTCGCCCTCGCCCACGCCCTCGCCCGCGCCCTCGCCCGCGCCCTCACCCTCGCCTGCACCCTCGCCCTCGCCCTCGCTCGCGCCCTCGCCCTCGCCCTCGCCTGCACCCTTGCCCTCGCCCTCGCCCTCGCCCTCGCCTGCGCCCGCGCCCTCGCCCTCGCCCTCGCCCTTACCCTCGCCCTTGCCCTCGCCCTCGCCTTCGCTTGCGCCCTCGCCCTCGCCCTCGCCCGCGCCCTCGCCCTCGCCCTCGCCCTCGCCCTCGCCCACGCCCTCGCCCTCGCCGTCGCCCTCGCCGTCGCCCTCGCCCTCGCCTCGCCCTCGCCCTCGCCCTCGCCCGCACTCTCGCCCTCGCCCTCGCCCTTCCTCGCCCTCGCCCTCGCCGTCGATCTCGCCCTCGCCCTCGCCTCGCCCTCGCACCGCCCTCGCCCTCGCCCTCGCCGTCGCCCCCCCCGTCCTCGTCCTCGCCCTCGCCCACGCCCTCGCCCTCGCCTCGCCCTCGCCCTCGCCCTCGCCCGCACTCTCGCCCTCGCCCTCGCCCTTCCTCGCCCTCGCCCTCGCCGTCGATCTCGCCCTCGCCCTCGCCTCGCCCTCGCACCGCCCTCGCCCTCGCCCTCGCCGTCGCCCCCCCGTCCTCGACCTCGCCCACGCCCAAGCCCTCGCCCTCCCCAGCGCCCTCGCCCTCGCCCAACCCCTCGCCCTCGCCCTCGCCCTCGCCCAAGCCCTCGCCCTCGCCGTCGCCCTCGCCGTCGCCTTCGCCCTCGCTCTCGCCCTCGCCCTTGCCCTCGCCCTGCCCTCGCCCACGCCCTCGCCCGCGCCCTCGCCCACGCCCTCGCTCTCGCCCACGCCCTCGCCGTCGCCTTCGCCCTCGCTCTCGCCCTCGCCCTTGCCCTCGCCCTGCCCTCGCCCTCGCCCTCGCCCACGCCCTCGCCCGCGCCCTCGCCCGCGCCCTCACCCTCGCCTGCACCCTCGCCCTCGCCCTCGCTCGCGCCCTCGCCCTCGCCCTCGCCTGCACCCTTGCCCTCGCCCTCGCCCTCGCCCTCGCCTGCGCCCGCGCCCTCGCCCTCGCCCTCGCCCTCGCCCTTACCCTCGCCCTTGCCCTCGCCCTCGCCTTCGCTTGCGCCCTCGCCCTCGCCCTCGCCCGCGCCCTCGCCCTCGCCCTCGCCCTCGCCCTCGCCCTCGCCCTCGCCCACGCCCTCGCCCTCGCCGTCGCCCTCGCCGTCGCCCTCGCCCTCGCCTCGCCCTCGCCCTCGCCCTCGCCCGCACTCTCGCCCTCGCCCTCGCCCTTCCTCGCCCTCGCCCTCGCCGTCGATCTCGCCCTCGCCCTCGCCTCGCCCTCGCACCGCCCTCGCCCTCGCCCTCGCCGTCGCCCCCCCCGTCCTCGTCCTCGCCCTCGCCCACGCCCTCGCCCACGCTCTCGCCCACGCCCTCGCCGTCGCCCTCGCCCTCGCCCTCGCCGTTCGCCCTCGCCGTCGCCTTCGCTCGCGCCCTCGCCCTTGCCCGCGCCCTCGCTCTCTCCCGCGTCCTCGCCCGCGCCCTCGCCCTCGCCCTCGCCCACGCCCTCGCCCTCGCCCTCGCTATCGCCCACGCCCACGCCCTCGCCTTCGCCCTCGCCCTCGCCCGCGCCCTCGCCCTCGCCCTCGCCCAACCCCTCGCCCTCGCCGTCGCCCTCGTCCTGGCCGTTCGCCCTCGCCGTCGCCTTCGCCCTCGCTCTCGCCCACGCCCTCGCCCTCGCACTCGCCCACGCCCTCGCCCTCGCCCTCGCCCTCGCCGTCGCCCTCGCCCTCGCCGTCGCCCTCGCCCTCGCCTCGCCCTCGCCCTCGCCCGCGCCCTCGCCCGCACCCTCGCCCTCGCCCTCGCCCTTCCTCGCCCTCGCCCTCGCCGTCGATCTCGCCCTCGCCCTCGCCTCGCCCTCGCCCTCGCACCGCCCTCGCCCTCGCCCTCGCCCTCGCCGTCGCCCCCCCTCGTCCTCGTCCTCGCCCTCGCCCACGCCCTCGCCCACGCTCTCGCCCACGCCCTCGCCCTCGCCGTCGCCCTCGCCCTCGCCTTCGCCGTTCGCCCTCGCCGTCGCCTTCGCCCTCGCCCTCGCCCTCGCCGTTCGCCCTCGCCGTTCGCCCTCGCCGTCGCCGTCGCCCTCGCCCTTGCCCACGCCCTCGCCCTCGCACTCGCACTCCCCCACGCCCTCGCCCTCGCCGTCGCCCTCGTCCTCGCCGTTCACCCTCGCCGTCGCCCTCGCCCTCGCTCGCGCCCGCGTCCGCTCCCGCGCCCTCGCCCTTGCCCTCGCCCGCGCCCTCGCCCTCACCCGCGCCCACGCCCTCGCCCGCGCCCACGCCCTCGCCCTCGCCGTCGCCCTCGCCCTCGCCCGCGCCCTCGCCCTCGCCCTCGCCCACGCCCTCGCCCACGCCCTCGCCCTCGCCCTCGCCGTCGCCCTCGCCGTCGCCCTCGCCGTTCGCCCTCGCCGTTCGCCCTCGCCGTCGCCTTCGTCCTCGCTCTCGCCCATGCCCTCGCCCGCGCCCTCGCCCGCGCCCTCACCCTCGCCTGCACCCTCGCCCTCGCCCTCGCTCGCGCCCTCGCCCTCACCCTCGCCCTCGTCCACGCCCTCGCCCTCGCCCTCGTCTGCACCCTCGCCCTCGCCCTCGCCCACGCCCTCGCCCGCGCCCTCGCCCACGCCCTCGCTCTCGCCCACGCCCTCGCCGTCGCCTTCGCCCTCGCTCTCGCCCTCGCCCTTGCCCTCGCCCTGCCCTCGCCCTCGCCCACGCCCTCGCCCGCGCCCTCGCCCGCGCCCTCACCCTCGCCTGCACCCTCGCCCTCGCCCTCGCTCGCGCCCTCGCCCTCGCCCTCGCCTGCACCCTTGCCCTCGCCCTCGCCCTCGCCTGCGCCCGCGCCCTCGCCCTCGCCCTCGCCCTTACCCTCGCCCTTGCCCTCGCCCTCGCCTTCGCTTGCGCCCTCGCCCTCGCCCGCGCCCTCGCCCTCGCCCTCGCCCTCGCCCTCGCCCTCGCCCACGCCCTCGCCCTCGCCGTCGCCCTCGCCGTCGCCATCGCCATCGCCCTCGCCCTCGCCCTCGCCCTCGCCCACGCCCACGCCCTCGCCCTCGCCCTCGCCCTCTCCCTCGCCTTCGCCCTCGCGTTCGCCCACGCCCTCGCCCGCGCCCTCGCCCGCGCCCTCACCCTCGCCTGCACCCTCGCCCTCGCCCTCGTCCTCGCCCTCGTCCTCGCTCTCGTGCGCGCCTTGTGGCGCCCCCGACTGGCCTGGCGACGCCGCCCCGCCAACATCCCGCATAGTGGCTTTGTAGTTCTACAAGTCTTGGGTTGACACAAAATGTTCTGTCCTCTTACCTTCAAATCGATAAAATTAATAACAGACGCACCCAATGGAGATGTCTCCGGCCAATTTGCAGTTACCGGTGCCTTCGGGCCTCTTGTGCATCCGTCCATTGTAACATATAAAGAAATTTTAACCCTCACCTTTAGAGTAATTCTTCTGATCTGCTTAAATAAAATTAAAAAAAGTGGGATAACATTTTGAGGTCGCGAAACCCTTACCATTTTTCTCGGCTTCTCAAAAATGTTCGTGCAAATTTTGAAACAAAACACTTCGGTGGTTCAAATTTGCTATGGTACAAACATAGATACACAAATAAATATATTAAGCCCTATATATTAAGATTTGAAAATTTGAATAAGAAAAGATGTTTAGAAATAAATAGTTGCTAGAATAATCATTGCTATTGATCCAACCATTCAGAGGATATTGAATTTTAATTTCTGACAAAACTTTCATTATAAGCGGTAGGTTTTTAAACATTAATTTAAGGATTAATTATTTTCGATAATTAGCTCCAAAGTAAAGCCTATATTTAATATAATTTCAAGTATGTCGAACCCGTATTTTTGAGGAAAAAACTTTTTCGCATTTTGCCTCATTGTGTACTCATTTCTTTTCTTCACATTGTGTGACAATTACGTGCTATAGTTGCGTAATAATAAGATAATACAATCAAATAATCCATACATTAACCTTTGATAATTCGAAAATGAGATTTTTGTCCCCTTCGGATTCAATCTCTAGATAGTACATGGTTTTATCAAAACAGAGGTATTTAAAATGTAGCTCATAATCTAGACTACGAATTTGAATCCGCGGGGTTTAGTGGCTTATCCGTCACATATTACGAGAATCATTTCGGAAAAATTCGAAAACATTTTAGATCTGATCAAATGCCTGCAAAATAACATATTTAAGTGCTTCTTTAACAAAGTTGTAAATCACTTAGATATCGCATCTATTCCCTTAAAGTGACCAACAAAATAGGAGAAAATTTGTCACATCAAACTGTAGTAAAATAATTGACAAAGACTAAAAAAAGTATTTACAGGGTGCTTTTTTGATTACATTTATAGACATTTTATAATTATCCTGATAGGTTCAGCGAGCACGAAAAAGTATTACGTATTTGTGTGTATCACATTCGTGGTATGTAATAAAATAATTAAAATTTCGTATTGGAAGTGTATGTTCTTGGGTTAGATGGAATAAAGAAATTATGACCCCGGTAATTAAAACCTGTACTCAACACACACAAGATGCTCAAGGTGTGTCTACCATAAACGTAACACTTGTAAATCATACACTGAATCAACGAAGGAACCTTCGTGGTGTAAAACGTTGACCTTCGACCCCTGAGTACAAATGCTCAACGTGAAGTAGTGGTCACAAACATCATGAGTAGTAGTAGTTATTTTAATAACAAATTCACTCATGTGAATACTGTTAGATTCGCAATTACATTTTAATTATAATGTAAATAATTAATAATAAAATAATATTTTCAAAATTCTTCCACTTCCACAATGCAATACATCCATCACAATCTTAAACAATTCAATATATCCATTACAATCTAATCACAAACAACCAATACGACTAGTTCTTCCTCCTCGCCATATGATAATTTTGAGATTGGCACAGGAGTTCGCGTTACGTGTCATCGGGGTTATCTCATTTCCCCCGCCTTGCGCACACCCAAATCTCCACACCTACCCTTCACCTCGTTTCGCCTCATTCCTTCCCCATTCACTATGCGTTTTAGCACCGCTTTTTAGCAGCGAACCTGAGCAACCTCGGTGATCTCATCTCAACCCAGTAATAATAATAAAGTAATCATAATGCATTGAGCGCAATGAAAGCGTGTTTGTTGTCGCTAAACTCCAAATAGCCAGGAGAAATTTCAACCAAATTTTGCAAGAATACTTTTTTATGTTCGATAAAAATTTATAAAAAGTTGGTTCGTGATTCATAATTTTACCTATAATTTGTTTGTATTTAAAATTTAGTTTAATACAACCCAGCAATGCATTTATATATTATGGATTATGAATTATATAAATTTATTTGTAAATTATTGGATATTATTCACTCTCATTGGCCTAAATTTTTCTCGTTCATCTCCTATTTAAATAACTATTTTATAACTGAACGTAGTCTTTATTACAAATTTAAAAATTCGATTTACATATGGATGATCAGCCCTATTAAGTTTTTTTTCCAAATTTCCCCCCAAATTTAAGTATTTTTGGCGTTCATTTGTTTTAACGCGTTTAATTTTAAAACGAATAGTCGGATTGACGTCTGCTTTGCACCATTGAAATTCTCGTAAAAAGTTGAACCTACATACGTGATTTCAGAAAGATACTACGCAAATAGGTTTTTTCCCATTTTTTGCCCTAATTTCGCGATTTGGGTTTCATTTGTTTTTAAGAGTATAATTTCTAAACTTATAGTCGGATTGACATCTGCTTTGAAACAACGAATTTCTCCTGGAGAGTTGTACTTACATACGTGAATTCAGATTCTACGAAGTTAGGTTTTTTACCATTTTTTGCACCAATTCCGGGATTCACTTGTTTTAAGCGTTTAATTTCAAAATTAATAGTCGGATTGACTTCTGCTTTGCACCATTGAAATTCTCGTGGAGAGTTGTACTTACATACGTGATTTCAGAAAGATATTACGAAATTAGGTTTTTTCATATTTTTTGCCCCAATTTCGGGATTTGAACTTTATTTGTCTTTAAGCGTATAACTTCGAAACTAATAATCCGATTGACGTCTGTTTGCACCATTGAACTTCTCGTCTAGAGTTGTACTTGTATACGTGATTTCAGATCGAATCTACGAAATTAAGTTTTTCCCCATTTTTTGCCCCAATTTCGGGTTTTGGGCTTCATTTGTTTTCAAGCGTTTAATTTGAAAACTAATAGTCGGATAGAAGTTTCGTTTGCACCATTGAATTTCTCGTCTAGAGTTGTACTTGTATACGTGATTTTAGATCGATTCTACGAAATTAAGTTTTTTCCCATTTTTTGCCCCAATTTCGGGTTTTGGGCTTCATTTGTTTTCAAACGTTTAATTTCGAAACTAATAGTCAGATTGAAGTCTGGTTTGCACCATTGAATTTCTCGTCTCGAGTTGTACTTGTATACGTGATTTCAGATCGATCCTATGAAATTCAGTTTTTTCCCATTTTTTGCCCCAATTTCGGGTTTTGGGCTTCATTTGTTTTCAAGCGTTTAATTTCGAAACTAATAGTCGCATTGAAGTTTGGTTTGCACCATTGAATTTCTCGTCTAAAGTTGTATTTGTATACGTGATTTCAGATCGATTCTACGAAATTAAGTTTTTTTCCCATTTTTGCCCCAATTTCGGGTTTTGGGCTTCATTTTTTTTCAAGCGATTAATTTCGAAACTAATAGTCGGATTGAAGTTTGATTTGCACCATTGAATTTCTCGTCTCGAGTTGTACTTGTATACGTGATTTCAGATGGATCCTACAAAATTACGTTTTTTCCCATTTTTTGTCTTAATTTCGGGTTTTGGGCTTCATTACTTTTCAAGCGTTTAATTTCGAAACTAATAGTCGGATTGAAGTTCGGTTTGCACCATTGAATTTCTCGTCTCGAGTTGTACTTGTAACGTGATTTCAGATCGATTCCACGAAATTAAGTTTTTTCCCATTTTTTGCCCAATTTCGGTTTTGGGGCTTCATTTGTTTTCAAAAGTTTAATTTCGAAACTAATAGTCAGATTGAAGTTCGGTTTGCACCATTGAATTTCTCGTCTCGAGTTGTACTTGTAACGTGATTTCAGATCGATTCCACGAAATTAAGTTTTTTCCCATTTTTTGCCCAATTTCGGTTTTTGGGCTTCATTTGTTTTCAAAAGTTTAATTTCGAAACTAATAGTCAGATTGAAGTTTGGTTTGCACAATTGAATTTCTCGTCTAGAGTTGTACTTGTTTAGGTGATTTCAGATCGATTCTACGAAATTAAGTTTTTTCCCATTTTTGCCCCAATTTCGGGTTTTGGGCTTCATTTCTTTTCAAGCGATTAATTTCGAAACTAATAGTCGGATTGAAGTTTGTTTGCACCATTGAATTTCTCGTCTCGAGTTGTACTTGTATACGTGATTTCAGATGGATCCTACGTAATTACGTTTTTTCCCATTTTTTGCCCCAATTTCTGGTTTTGGGCTTCATTTCTTTCAAGCGTTTAATTTCGAAACTAATAGTCGGATTGAAGTTCGGTTTGCACCATTGAATTTCTCGTCTCGAGTTGTAACGTGATTTCAGATCGATCCTACGAAATTAAGTTTTTTCCCATTTTTTGCCCCAATTTCGGGTTTTGGTCTTTATTTCTTTTCAAGCGTTTAATTTCGAAACTAATAAACAGATTAAAGTTAGGTTTGCACCATTGAATTTCTCGTCTAGAGTTGTACTTGTTTACGTGATTTCAGATCGATTCTACGAAATTAAGTTTTTCCCCATTTTTAGCCCCAATTTCGGGTTTTGGGCTTCATTTCTTTTCAAGCGATTAATTTCGAAACTAATAGTCGGATTGAAGTTTGATTTGCACCATTGAAATTCTCGTCTCGAGTTGTACTTGTATACGTGATTTCAGATGGATCCTACAAAATTACGTTTTTTCCCATTTTTTGTCTTAATTTCGGGTATTGGGCTTCATTACTTTTCAAGCGTTTAATTTCGAAACTAATAGTCGGATTGAAGTTCGGTTTGCACCATTGAATTTCTCGTCTCGAGTGGTACTTGTAACGTGATTTCAGATCGATTCCACGAAATTAAGTTTTTTCCCATTTTTTGCCCAATTTCGGTTTTTGGGCTTCATTTGTTTTCAAGCGTTTAATTTCGAAACTAACAGTCAGATTGAAGTTTGGTTTGCACCATTGAATTTCTCGTCTAGAGTTGTTCTTGTTTACGTGATTTCGTATCGATTCTACGAAATTAAGTTTTTCCCCATTTTTTGCCCCAATTTCGGGTTTTGGGCTTCATTTCTTTTCAAGCGATTAATTTCGAAACTAATAGTCGGATTGAAGTTTGGTTTGCACCATTGAATTTGTCGTCTCGAGTAGTACTTGTATACGTGATTTCAGATCGATCTTACGAAATTAAGTTTTTTCCCATTTTTTGCCCAATTTCGGATTTTGGGCCTTATTTCTTTTCAAGCGTTTAATTTCGAAACTAATAGTCGGATTGATGTTTGGTTTGCACCATTGAATTTCTCGTCTCGAGTTGTACTTGTATACGTGATTTTAGATCGATCCTACGAAATTAAGTTTTTTTCCCATTTTTTGCCCCAATTTCGGGTTTTGGTCTTTATTTCTTTTCAAGCGTTTAACTTCGAAACTAATAAACAGATTAATGTTAGGTTTGCACCATTGAATTTCTCGTCTAGAGTTGTACTTGTTTACGTGATTTCAGATCGATTCTACAAAATTAAGTTTTTCCCCATTTTTTGCCCCAATTTCGGGTTTTGGGCTTCATTTCTTTTCAAGCGATTAATTTCGAAACTAATAGTCGGATTGAAGTTTGATTTGCACCATTGAATTCCTCGTCTCGAGTTGTACTTGTATACGTGATTTCAGATGGATCCTACGAAATTACGTTTTTTCCCATTTTTTGTCTTAATTTCGGGTTTTGGGCTTCATTACTTTTCAAGCGTTTAATTTCGAAACTAATAGTCAGATTGAAGTTTGGTTTGCACCATTGAATTTCTCGTCTCGAGTTGTACTTGTAACGTGATTTCAGATCGATTCCACGAAATTAATTTTTTTCCCATTTTTTGCCCAATTTCCGTTTTTGGGCTTCATTTGTTTTCAAGCGTTTAATTTCGAAACTAATAGGCAGATTGAAGTTTGGTTTGCACAATTGAATTTCTCGTCTCGAGTTGTACTTGTATACGAGATTTCAGATCGAATCTACGAAATTAAGTATTTCCCCATTTTTTGCCCCAATTTCGGGTTTTGAGCTTCATTTATTTTCAAGGGTTTAATTTGGATACTAATAGTCGGATAGAAGTCTGGTTTGCACCATTGAATTTCTCGTCTCGAGTTGTACTTGTATACGTGATTTCAGATCGATCCTACGAAATTAAGTTTTTCCCATTTTTGCCCCAATTTCGGGTTTTAGACTTCATTTCTTTTCAAGGGATTAATTTCGAAACTAATAGTCGGATTGAAGTTTGGTTTGCACCATTGAATTTCTCGTCTCGAGTTGTAATTGTATACGTGATTTCAGATGGATCCTACGAAATTACTTTTTTTCCCATTTTTTGCCCTAATTTCGGGTTTTGGTCTTCATTTCTTTTCAAGCGTTTAATTTCGAAACTAATAGTCGGATTGAAGTTCGGTTTGCACCATTGAATTTCTCGTCTAGAGTTGTACTTGTATACGTGATTTCAGATGGATCCTACGAAATTAAGTTTTTTCCCAGTTTTTGCCCCAATTTCGGGTTTTGGTCTTTATTTCTTTTCAAGCGTTTAATTTCGAAACTAATAAACAGATTAAAGTTAGGTTTGCACCATTGAATTTCTCGTCTAGAGTTGTTCTTGTTTACGTGATTTCAGATCGATTCTACGAAATTAAGTTTTTCCCCATTTTTTGCCCCAATTTCGGGTTTTGGGCTTCATTTCTTTTCAAGCGATTAATTTCGAAACTAATAGTCGGATTGAAGTTTGTTTGCACCATTGAATTTCTCGTCTCTAGTTGTACTTGTATACGTGATTTCAGATCGATCCTACGAAATTAAGTTTTTTCACATTCTTTGCCCCAATTTCGGGTTTTGGGCTTCTTTTTTTTTCAAGCGTTTAATTTCGAAACTAATAGTCGGATTGAAGTTTGGTTTGCACCATTGAATTTCTCGTCTCGAGTTGTACTTGTAACGTGATTTCAGATCGATCCTACGAAATTAAGTTTTTTACAATTTTTTGCCCCAATTTCGGTTTTTGTTCTTCATTTCTTTTCAAGCGTTTAATTTCGAAACTAATAGTGGGATTGAAATTTGATTTGCACCATTGAATTTCTCGTCTCGAGTTGTACTTGTATACGTGATTTCAGATCGACCCTACGAAATTAAGTTTTTTCCCACTTTTTGCCCAATTTCGGGTTTTGGGCCTTATTTCTTTTCAAGCGTTTAATTTCGAAACTAATGGTCGGATTGAAGTTTGGTTTGTACCATTGAATTTCTCGTCTCGAGTTGTACTTGTATACGTTTTTTCAGATCGATCCTACGAAATTAAGTTTTTTCACATTCTTTGCCCCAATTTCGGGTTTTGGGCTTCATTTCTTTTCAAGCGTTTAATTTAGAATCTAATAGGCGGATTGAAGTTTGTTTGCACCATTGAATTTCTCGTCTCGTGTTGTACTTGTATACGTGATATCAGATCGATCCTATGAAATTAATTTTTTTTCCATTTTTTGCCCCAATTTCGGGTTTTGGGCTTCATTTCTTTCCAAGCGTTTAATTTCGGAACTAATAGTAGTATTGAAGTTTGGTTTGCACCATTGAATTTCTCGTCTCGAGTTGTACTTGTATACGTGATTTCAGATCGATCCTACGAAATTAAGTTTTTCCCATTTTTTGCCCCAATTTCGGGTTGTGAGCTTCATTTCTTTTCAAGCGTTTAATTTCGAAATTAATAGTCGGATTGAAGTTAGGTTTGCACCATTGAATTGTTCGTCTAGAGTTGTACTTGTATACGTGATTTCAGATCGATTCTACGAAATTAAGTTTTTTAACATTTTTCCCCAATTTCGGGTTTTGGGCTTCATTTCTTTTCAAGCGTTTAATTTCGAAACTAATAGTCACATTGAAGTCTGGTTTGCACCATTGAATTTCTCGTCTAGAGTTGTACTTACATACGTGATTTCAGAAAGATACTACGAAATTAGGTTTTTCCCCGTTTTTTGCACTTATTTCGGGATTTGGGCTTTATTTGTTTTGAAGCGTATAATTTCTAAACTAATAGTCGGATTGACGTCCGCTTTGCACTGTTGTATTTCTCGTGGAAAGTTGTACTTGTATACGTGATTTCAGAAAGGCAGTACGAAATTACGTTTTTTACAATTTTTTCCCCAAATGTCGGGATTTGGGCTTCATTATGGATTCCTTTCGATTTTCTGTACCAGAGGTTTTGTGTAAAGTACTTCGAAAATTTAAAGTTTTGGTTTCAAATTCAAACGGCCGGGAACTTAGTCAGATGGATTGGGGAATATCAATTTTCAAGAAAATTGGACGAACAGTTTAGCCGCTAGCGTTGTGCACTGACGGGCGGACAGACAGACGTAGTTCTCTCAACAAATGTTCGTGGTGGGCTCATTTCTTGCTTGAACTAATTGGTTTTAACGAGAAAAGGGTAAAGGATTCTTTAACTACCATATTCTGCTGAGATCATGTGGTAAGTGTAATGTCTTAGACGTTTAACTCAAACTCTTGTTATGCTGGCCGGGTAATGAGAGATAACAAGAATATTGGTGCCATGAGACGGAACACCCAATATAAACGTTTCTTCTTGTCTTACAGTGCACTTTGTAATGCCTCGTGATTGTTGAGTGGGCTAAAATTAATCTATATCTGATATCTTGTAGCGCAAAGATTAAATGTGAAGATTTTTCTCACTGCGTTGAAATCCCTTCAGAAGTTGATAACATTGAATAGAAAGCTTATACTGGACATATCCAGTAAATCCCCAAAGACTGTTGACATATCAATATTTTAGTTAAACCATCCACATATCACCGACCATTTGAAAATGGAAATCATTCTACAATGTGAAAGATATAAAACACGTGCGATATGCATGTTTTCTTCGTGTGTTTTTTCCGGAACAAAGAATGACAGCTTGTGAACATTCATATTAACACGAAACCCACATTTTGTACCCACCCCTTAGAGCAATACCCAGTAAAGAGGACGTGCGTTTCATTAACAGTCTGTCCATGTAGCCCTAAGACCCATCGGTTCTGTATCGTTTCATACAAACCTATGGATGCCTGGCTCCATCTCGGTTCGTGTACCCTTGTTCTGCGAGTAGGGAGCCAGGCACTCAATTGCCCACTACGTTTGCACACAGATATCGCGCTCAATGGCCAGTCAGAGCAAGGGATTGTGGAAGGATTAGGATGCAGAGTGGGGATTTCCCTCTTGCTCGCAAACGCAGCTGAAAGCCTTCCTGATGTACGCGAAAGTGGGCGCACTCTTCCTCGAGACGGGCTCTTTGAAATGTTATTTAATGCAATGAAAAAATAAAGTAGTGTAATAAAAATATAATCATTACTCCCGCTCTTTCATTATCTAAATACTTCCCAAAACTTTGTGTTTAATATTTTTATAAATTTATTACTATTTGAAACAGTTATGAAAAGTAATAATTTAATAAATATTCTTTCGAGTCCATCATTAGCTCAATACGTTTTGGTAATTTTGTCGGGTGCTAAGGAATTTTATAAATTTCACTAATATTGCCCTAAAATTAATTCCTTATTTCATATTTCACTAAGATGAGCGCGATTTACCGTCAACGTCTGACAAAAGAGAAGTAAATTAGAGGTTACAAGAATAAACAATTCCAAAAGGTTTGCACCATATATATACTCATGTTTTAAATTTTTATTATAAAAAATCTTAACAATGTAGCAACTTGGCTCCTTGATAATTCTTGCCTTCTGTTAATTTTGTGTAAATATATATGAGCGTAGGTACTCAAAACAGAAATAACACGTTCTCAAAAAAAGTAAAATACATAATAGTGTATATAACTAAATATTGTATGAAGTACACATTATGAACTCGATATCAAACACTACTTTCATGACGAGTCTTTGGGTATAAAGTTATTGTTCAAATGTCCATGTTGAAATACGTTCATGGCACATAAATGAATATAAAATAATATCACTCCAAAACAACACTAAATTTGTGTGAACTATACTCTTAAAATAAGATATCAATTACCTCTTGGTTGTTCTTATAAAGTTAACTTGTTCTAAATTATAATAATAAAAATAAGGTTGTTCTTAACTACTTATTTGTATTTACGATGTGATGCTTAATACCTATAAGATGGATGGTAATATGGATGTCGTTTTGTTTTAAAGGATATAAATTAACAGAACCTACATTTGAGATCAGTGACAGAATTGTTCACTTGCGATATGTTTTAGTTGAAGTGAGCAACAATATGTGAATACACGTAATATTGTATAAACATTAATATAATACAGCATAACTAACGTTCTTTGATCCAATTCAGTGATATTATGAAAATAATTCAAAACCTTTAGATGTAATAATACATTTTGTCAAATATAATGGCCACAAAATATTAGAAGCAATGTCAATGAAGACTTGAGGCAAAAGAGAGAAAACGCTTGAAAAGAGTAGTGTTTCTTGATTGTAAGAATGTTGCGAGATAGTGGTGGTGAGTTGGATAGTAAATGAGTCTCTTTGTGGTAGTATTTTATGGTTTATTTATAAAAAAATAAACATAAAAATATTACGAAATAACGATCGTAATGATAGTGATTTACAAACGTACAAATGGTCATGGACTCACGTTTTCTAACGTCTCGTTGCTGTGTACGTTTAATTTAGTCTAGGATAGAATGATACAGTCTTTCCTACGTTTTTGATTCACTGTATACAAAGACTCAACTATTGCATTCACTACATCAATCAAACGTTAATAAAAAAAGTCCCCTGAGAACGTACTTTTGCGCATTTGAATAAATAAAATGCTGATTCGTTGCTCTGGCTTTCATGACAATCGTGTCCAGTTTCACTGCATTGAACATTTAGGAATCTGCTATCAATCATCGTATATGTCGTTGCGTAATACAAAGATTAACTGCATTCTAGCATTAATATTATGGATTGAACCGCGCAGCACCAAATACTTCATCCGTCACGCGCCTAAATTGCCGGCATGATACAAACTAATAGTTAGAGTTAACAACAATTTGGTGAATGAATGAATAATGACGGCGCACTTTAAACTAACAAAAAATAACTTAGAAAATCGAATTTAAAATAACATTAAAAATATGTCCTTCGTGGTTAAAATTAATTGTGCAATATATAATAATTCTCAAAATCCTTTTAAGAGGAGACGAAAGCATATTGAAAGCCTTATTTAAATTCATGAAATATAATCCAAATATTTCAATACATCTTTCGGACAAACTAACAATCAAAATTTTCCAATTTTTGTATTATTTCGACAAAAAATCTAACTTTAATCTATAGATTGAATTTTGAATCTTCACATTATTAGTTGATTTTGTTTTAGTTAGATTGTTTAATATTAATTTTCCTACACATTTTAGTGATATCTCTAGCAAAGTATTGAAGCAACGAAAATACATTATTTTGTTGACAAGTGTTTCCTACATACAGAACCTACTGCAAAATTACTTGGTACATAAGCAGAAGATAAAAGTAATTATGAGAAAAGAGTTTCGAGTTTACCTATGCAATTGATATGTATTCATAACTCGTTCAATATTTAAAAAATAAACACAGACAAACAAACGACACATGAATTTCCCAATAGTCCTACAGTGCATGAAACTTAGTCAAAATAAAATAATTTCAAATGCTCCAGGAAAAAATAGTTTTCATATATTTAAAAATACTGTTGAAGTCAATAGACATGATTCATCAATATTAAAAAACTAACAACTAGGCATACAACTGTTCGTTCGTCATGACACAAGTTCCAACACAGAATAAAGCAGACTATTTAAACATGTAAAATTCGAAAACTGATTTTTTTAATGAATCTTGGAACACATCGGCTTCTCTTAAAATGTTTCACAGTACGTTTTGTGAGGTATCTAAACATTTAAGGGCTGCACCTTTCGTAATACGTAACGCCAAAGCCTTCTTGTATCATACACGCACGTTTTCTTGAGCCCTGGAAGACCTGCCCCAACTCCTTTACTTACATTAGTTGAATTGAGAATAAATTATAGCAAGGAGCTTTGATGACCAAATCTGATATCCAGAAATGCTCGCTTTCGTGTAACTACCGTCTATTTTACATTGCAAACCGAGCGAAATAGTCCTGTCCCCCACCCCCGTTCTCTCGCATCGTGTGAAACGAGGGTTCAAGAAAACGAGCGCGGACAGCCCGGCAGGAGCCCAGTCCAAGCACGGCGCGGCGCGGCGCTCAGGGCAGCCAGTCGAAGCGCAGCCGCAGCAGCTGCTCCTCGCGCGGGTCGGGGCGCGGCTTCCGCTGGGGCCGTGCTTCGCGCCGCCGCCGCTTGCCCGCCGCCGCGCTGGCGCCCGCGTACACCGTCTGCACCGTGTTGTAGACGTCGATGGCGCGCTTGGCCGCGTCCGCCGCCGTCTGGACGGTGTCGTTGGCGTCCTCCAGCAGCGCCGTCGCGTTGCTGCGGAACACGTTGGGCTTGATGTGCACCTGAGGACATTCCACACGTTCACATAACATCATAATATCATTTTTTAACATCATAAGATCACATAAGATCATTTTTTCATAATCGTTTTTGTAATATGGAGTTCCCTCTGACAAAAGAGGGCACTTCGTGACATTCTCTCTTTTTGTCGTTATTATTTCTAGCAACAGATTTGCTCTCATTTTCATTGGCGTCAAGGAAATGATATACCCGGCGCCGGGATTGTTATTAACGTCATTAGACCGATAAACAGCAAATAACAGACATGGGTGAAGTTTGTAAGCCGAGAAGATAGCCGATGTTTTTAACCAATATTTTTGTTTGTGATATTTTCTTGTGAGAAAAAACCTTATAAATAAGAACACAAGAAAAACATTTCTTTAAATAATTGTACCCATACATCAACTAGAGCTACAAATCATTTGTTTCGATTGTTCTTCGAACGGCGAAATACTGAATTTTTAACAGACGCCGGCCGTGAAAGTGTGGCTCTTCGTTCCTCTGGCTGCGTCATGATCACGCAACTTTCAAGAGAATTATGAAAAATTAAGTATTTGGCAGAAGGCGTGTAAGAATAGGAAGAATTATTATCTTGTATTTTATATAAGACTAGCGGAATCGGGCAGACGTCCTGCCCTCCATCCCCCTTCTTTCCCTGTCTCTCTCTCTCTCTCTCTCTCTCTCTCTCTATATATATATATATATATATATATATATATATATATATATATATATATATATTGTAGCGATACCGATTTCCTCATACCAGGAAAATTAAATAAAACAAACTCGGCCACCCTGAGTTCTACTGGGAGAGTAAACAGATGGCCACACGCGCGCAACCTCGCTTATCGTGACAGCCATTTGCGCCCCCGGCCCATTAACGAAGTCGTTATGAGAGCTGGCGTCGAAAGATTCTCTGAGAGAGGCACGTGGTCGCAAGAACGGCTGCGAAATTTCTAGAACGCCCGCTTACATCCGGGGAAACCCAGAGTGATAAATTCTTTCACCGGACGACGCGCTCCCTTGCGCAAGCATGGCTGATGTTCTAGAAGGAATTAGAATAACACTGTGCACTCGCAGCTGGCACAGAGAGCGGAAATTTCCGTGGCTTCCCCGTCGCGATTGGTTGGAAATAGTGAAATGCGCCATCACCTTTGGCCAATAGCGACGCGACTATTATAAGGAGCTGGAGCACACGAGAAAGCGGGAGGGGGCAAAAGTTGACTTGATACGATTTCGACTGATAGAATGTCAGAAGGTGTGGAGCAATACGCTGAGGGCAGTCGGGAGAGAAACTTCTCTGGGGGGGGGTAACTATTCGTCGGGGAGAGACCAGTGTGTCTCTGAAAGACTTGTATAATTTGTCGGAAGGAGCCTGAGTATTGGGCCGACTGCAGTAGACAGAGAAACTTCTCTGGGGTGGGAATTATTCGGGCAAGTACGCCTATGGGGGATTTATATAATTTTACTGCGAGTTTGAGCATTGGGCCGACTGCAGTAGACAGAGAAACTTCTCTGGGGTGGGAATTAGTTGTGAAGAGAGGCGAATGTTTCTCCGAAGGAGTTCTAGACCTTCTGAAGTTGTGTCCGACAATTATTATGAGAATCAGAGAGACGCATGGTTGACCACTACGCTCCTGAGATCGAGATAATCCCGACTACTCCGAGTTCTACCAGTTCTGCCAGATACTACCAGACGCCGTCGCGCCCTAGCAGAGGTACGCATAGTTGACTGCTACGCTCCTGAGATCGAGAGAATCCCGGCCGCTCCGAGTTCAACCACCGCAGCCACGCGCCACCACCCCTTGGTGACGTCAACGACCCGACCGCTCAGCTGTTGGCACGGGAGGCCGTCGACCTCCGCTGAATTCTTTTGAAGGACGCCCAGCCGCCTCCTCGACCGCGCCCGCCCTCCCCGGGCGCGCAAAGACCTTTCTCCAGGCAGTATTATTCAAGGGCATTCGTCCCTGTGTAAAACTTGTAATGCGGTGCCGCGCTATGGCACATTAACCTGTAACTTTTGTTTTTACCATTGTAATGTTAGTTATTAATTCTTGCTAGTTTTAAGCTTTATTCTAACCTTTCATCTTCTTTTCTTTTCACCCAATTTTCTCATTTTTTTTACTCAATTTGCTAATGTAACTTCCCTGGGGCATTAGATTTGATTGCCCAGGAATAAAAGTAATTTTTACCAGTGATCAAAGTGTTTGTTTCGCACTGCCATTGTATCTGTTTAACGATTCCTTCCATCACCGACTGAGCTATAACCGGGCCGCTAACCGGGCGTTCTCTCACGAGACGACCGGGGGTGTTACAATATATATATATATATATATATATATATATATATATATATATATATATATATATATAAATATAAGACAATTGTTTATGTGGATTAGTGATAAGCTAAATTTGTTTCCCTGTAAACAGTTTTATTCCTTTTTATGAACAATCATTTACAAAGTCTATTAACATTATTTAATATAATATTATAACATTAACATTATTAACAAAGACTATTTGACCTAAACAAATTGTAAACTTACCTGTAAACAGAGAAACGACAATTAAAGCTGACTAACCGCTTCTCTGTTTACACTTACTTTAATAACTTGAATTTCAATATTTTTCAACAAACGTCCCACTCATTCCCTCTGGCGGTCCTTAGTTTCAACTACGCGTAACCACTCTTAACCACACGCCAAGGGTGGGAATCACGACATGTTTAGAATAAAGAAAATATATTTTCTTTACATCTCCCCCCCCTAAGGGTGAGACATATTAGGGTACTGTGATGTCAGGTATATTCTTTATTCTTCTTTTTTTTTGCCTCCCTCTTCTATTGGTATGAGTTTTGATATATGGAATAAACTTGTATCTGACTTTCTATTTGACTTGATTTTGTATAGGGAGTTTGATACTTTTTCTATTATTTCAAATGGTCCAACTCTCAAATAGTCAAGCTTTTTCCTATTAAGTCTATTTCCGTTTTCTATATATACCATGTCTCCGACATTATATTCATAATGTTTTCTGTTTTTGTCATACAGTTTTTTATTGTAATTATGCGATCTTATGGACCTTTCCAAAGCTAAGTTTCTATCATTGATCCAGTCATCTTTGTTTTTCTGTCTCTTTAGTTCTTCTGGTATGACACTCGTGTCCGTGCCATTTAATAAATATTCTGGAGCAAAATCAGTGATGGAATGTTCTATCTTATTATATATTTTTACGCTTTCTCTAGCAATCGTTATCCAAGCTCTTTTTTGGTCAGTTTCATTTATTTTACATCTGATTTTATTGACTAGAGTCTGATTCAGTCTCTCGTTCAGGCCGTTTGAAAATGGTGCATTAACCGCTGTAAATATTAGTTTAATGTTTTTTTCTTTCAGAAATTCTTTAAATTCTTTTGAATTTATCCCTGGATATTAGTCCGTTATTATAATGCCAATTTGTTGTTGTTGACACGTTCTGAACGAGCTTGATAAAATCAATGGCGTTTTGTGTCTTTGATGTTAAAATAAATGCGTAACGTGTGTAGTGGTCGACCAATAAGTGAAGGTATTTTTTTGTTGATCTTTATCCTCCAAATCCTCCAATGGTGTCTATAGACATAATTTCATATGGTTCAGTAGCTGGTCCCAAGTGGGACATTAATCCAAACTTTCCTTGGCCTCTTGTTTTATTTTCTATGCATATGTCACAAGTTTTACATATTTTTTTTTATATTGTCTGTCAGATTCTTTGATGTAAAGTAAGGGCATATTCTGTTCATAGTTTGTCTAATGCCTGTATGGCACCATTCCCTGTGTATATCTCTCATCAATTTGATGCTGAATTCTTCTGACAAGATAATTTTTTCCTTATTTCTGATTTTCTTATAAAATATTCCGTTCTTTCTTATTAGCCTTGGTTTCATTTTGTGTATTATTTCATTGTGTTCTTGATCTGTTCTTATTTCATCTATTTGTAACAGGTTTACTATTGTTAGAGCCTCATCAGTGTTTTCAATCGGTTCTAATACCGGATTTCGGCTTAAGCAGTCCGCTTCAGCGTTATCTTTACCCGGTACATATTTTATTTGGAAGTCATATTGTGACAGATAATAGGTTAATTCAACTAATTCTTCATCAGTTCTCGCTTTTATGTTCAGATTTTCAAGCGGTTTGTGATCCGAGTACACCTCAAACTTTCTTCCAATCAACCAGTGTTGCCAATATTTTACTGCTTCTTTGATTGCCAGACATTCTAGATATATTGCCTTTTTCCTTTTTTGAGCTTCATTCAACTTTTTTGAGAAATATGCTACTGGTTTTTCTTGTCCATTTATTTGTACTTGCTTTGATATGGCTCCAATTCCTTCTAGCGATGCATCAGTGTAAATTTTTATTGGTAGATCTTTATCAAATATTTCTAAAACTGGTTGAGAACATAATAAATTCTTTATTTCCGTAAAAGTCTTCTCACATTCTTCTGACCATATGAATTTGACTTCTTTTCTCAATAGTCTATGTAATGGGTCTAATATTATTGAGCTATTTGGTATATATTCATGGTAAAAGTTGATATTTCCCAAAAATTGTCTGATATTTTTTTGCGTTTTGGGAGTTGGAAAATTCTGAATTGAGATTAGATTATCTTTGATTGGTTTTACTGTGTTGTTTTCTATAATGTGCCCTAAGTATTTTACTGAGTTCGAAGCGAATAAGCATTTTTTGAATTTTAATCTAAATCCTTCTTGTATGATTGCTTCTAATACCTGTTCTATATGTCTGAGGTGATCTTCAAACGTTGGTGAATAAATCAATATTTCGTCAATATAATTTTCTGTAAATTCTGTTAATTTATGTTTCTTTAGTATGCTACTCAGAATCCTTTGGAATATATCTGGAGACGTTTTCAGACCAAATGGTAAACACGTCCATTGACAGTGTCCTTCTTGCGTTACGAAACCAGTTTTTGTTTTGTCCTCGATGCGGAGTGGAATTGACCAAAAGGCAGAGTTGATATCTAGTGCTGTAAAATATTTGCAGTTTCTAGTTTTGATTATCAGGTCATCAATAAGGGGTAATGGTTGTGCTTGTGGTACAATAATCTTGTTGAGGTCTCTAAAGTCAATGCAGAGACGATTTTTCTTTCCTTCTTCCCTTTTATACGCCAATGTCACTGGTGCTGCAAAGGGGCTGTAAGATTCTTCAATCAAATTGTTTTCTAATAACTTTGCCACTTGCGTTTCTATTTCCTTTTTATCTTCTATTGAGCATCTGTATGGTCTTTTACTACAATATTTGTTTACTATCAAGTCGATTCTTGCTTCATAATTCTTTACTCTACCAATATCATATTTGTCTTTTGCAAATACAGTCTTATATTTTTCAATTAATTTTTCTATCTTCATTTTCTTTTTATTAGTGAGATGTTCCAGCTTGATCTGAAATTCATCTTCATCTAAGTGTTAATTAAAATTTACTAAACACTGATTAGTTTTATTATCTTCATGATCTATTATTTTCTTTTGTGATATTTGTAAATTCTCATCTTGAATTAATTTAAATTTTTTGATTATGTCTAATCCTATGAGAAAATCTTTAAAATCGTCAGTTTCCCACTCATTCCCTCTGGTGGTCCTTAGTTTCAACTACGCGTAACCACTCTTAACCACACGCCTTTCCCTGTCCCTCTTACACGCGCCGCTGCCCTGGCCTTCTCGGCCTCGCCCTGCGTCACACGGCAACGCTCAACAACAATGAAGTCCAGGCGGAGCTCTGTTGGAATGGAAATTGAATGAAAATTAAGCGCAATCTTGTGCTGCAGCGCTATCTACTAGACTTACAACTAAACTAAAAGCTTATAAACTTTCTGAGTAAAAACAAACAAGCACGCAGATGTGCCAACCAACGAGTTAGAGATCATAGAGTGGCAATAGCACCGCCATCTTTGAAATAGTAGAGTCAGTGTCCGCCATGTTTCAAGGTGTCAACCTTTGCGCGGGATTTCAAAATTTCTTCACATGCAAAGTACTGACGAGTACAATCTTGCACCGTGCGTTCATTGAAATTGAATATAATTTAAATTGTTAATTAAATTATTTTATTTTCAAAATTAAACGTAAACAAAATTGAATTTATAAATCGATTAGAATAAAATATAATTATATCATAAACTAAGGACGTTCAAAACTCAATGGTCATGCACAAGTGAAAAAAAGTGAACACTCATTAATTTAATTTCTCTACATTTTTAATGAATAATTTCAGGTTCCCATTTGATTGGAGGAATTTGTGCTGTAGCAATTAACACACTGGAAACTACTCTTCTCACAGAAATAAAAATTGTAATTGGGGAATTATTTACATGGAAAGGTTTCACAAAAAAATTACAGAATATTATTAAAAAATTGGTCTAATAAAAGATAACCATTATAGTAAGTAAGGTAAAGTATGTTCAGAATGAAAATACACAAGTTTTCCATTGGTCTACATTAGGGTACTTTTATTGACCTTTAAATAAAATTAATTTTGTAAACATCTGTCTCACATTCTTTCCTTTTATCTCTGCAGATCTCTTTCTACAAACATAATGAATTCTGCATGTAAAATAATCCTTCAAAATTAATTTTACAAGAGATGCAAAATGAGAGATTTCATCTGCCCCTGTAGCTGTAAACATATGATCACAATCAAATAATGAGCAATCCGATAACATTGACATCACTTCAGTCTGAAATTTTAGCACTCTGTTCTTCTTATTTCTTTCTAAGATTACTTAATTTCTTCTGAAAACTTGTTCAGCAATCTTACAGAGTTTTACCACTCCCTGTGAAGGATTCACAAGGGAATTATTGACATCTTTCAATGCAATTAACTCTGATTTGCTCTCCCTTTTGTTTTGAAACAGAGCATCCAAACATTCAGCACATTTAATTTTTTTTGAAATGCCATGCACTATACTCCCTGCAATATATTCGACAACATTTTCAACATAAAGACTGAGTGTCTGATACCCTGGATTGCAATAGTCGTGGTCATCTACTTGTATGCAAGTGCTTACATTTTCAGAAGTCTGATCCTCCTGAGTAAGCAAACAGACCCCACAGATCAAAATTAAGTTAAAAAAGGACCTGTGGTTTCGTACTCGAGAACAATTAAGCAACTAAACTCACCGAAGAAAGGTAATCCAGTAGCAAGTAGATAAATACCGTAAATAATTATAATCAATCAAAAATAAATACCGTAGCAAGCAGTTCAAAACACTCTGACACCTTAAAACATGGCGGCCATATTTCACGAATATCACGCTAGGAGCGCTGAAATAAGGCTGTTTGCCTCTCTATGTATCTCTAACTCGTTGGTGCCAACTTTCATGGAGATCGGTTACACCGTGTCGGAGTTCACGGCTCTGGTACATACCAACATCCAAGTTTCGTATCAAGAGAGATCACGCCATATTAATAATATCTTATTTCACGGAGGTATTATAAATTTATCGTATATGTTTTTGCTTGTGTTACGATTTACACAGCTTTCAGTTGTGCGATTTGCGTTCATGAAATGAGTTACCCACCTGGATGCCCTGCTCTTCCTCATCTGGGCCACACGACTGCTTGATGTCGTTCAGGTCATCCACGTTGACGCCGTGGGCTGTTAGCTGCCGTCGAAGCTGAAAGCAGTATTATAGATTCTTACTTTTTAAATAATTATTTTTACGTCATTATCAATACATAGACACACCCTGCAAAATAATGTATTTTCTCTTATATTCGTTTATTTTATAAGTAGAAATACTAGACTATAATAAACGCCTAGAATAATAAACCTATAGAGATGGAAGTTTTTAGACTATATTGTGTGTTCATCGTAAAGTGTATGTGGAAATCGAACCCTACCTATGAAGTAAACCGAAAACTAAAAAAGAAAGAATCTCTACTGACAGTACGAACTTGTAAGTACTTATATAACTCGAAATAGTCGTTCATTTTTTTACAGTCTCAGCGTTCAATACAATACGCGCTTCTGTCCTCACATACCCTTCGCTTCACACTCTCTCTACAGGAAGAGAGTAAGTAAGAACAAGTAAGAACTTCCATCTCCGATATGCCATAAGCGACAACTTAAACAACTTAAATGTTGTCTCCTCATTTTGATCCCCTCGATTAAGTTATATACGCACGAAATTGGGATACATGCTTACCTTCCCCCCTGTGATTTGTTTTGAAGTGTGGGGGAAACTAAAGAGCTTATATCCGAAGTGATGTATCTCTATTTTTCATTCGTTTTCGAAATTTACCTATTAAAATATGCTGAAGAGGCTTATCAATCATGCTGCCAAATATTGTTTAAAAAACTGTTTCTCTCTGTTTAAATATATCCGAAAATGGATGTATCCCTTAACGTAACAATCGCCTTAAAATCGTTGTATCTTTAGGTAAGTCAACTGACAATTTCACCCAAATAGCGACTGATTTTTCGGGTTTTATTAATATTAAATTATGTTATAATGTTACATTAATATTGTGTTTTCCTTCTTTTTGTGGAAATGTTAAGATAAACATAAATTATTTTTCTCTCTGAAGTTTTGGAAAAAATATCTGAAAGTAGGAAAGGTTAGAAATTGTTGGCATTTGCAAAATTGGTAGGTGCACAGTTACTTCAAACATGAAGGTAAAAATGAATTTCAAAAGACGTAAAACAAAATTCTCACATTAAATCGCTAATCTGTAGTTTGCGAACTTCTGACTTCGCTCATTGCAAACAGATATTGTTCAAAAGAGGAAAGAAGTAGTCAAACATAGTAATTGACGTGATACCGCTGGAAAACGAAAAAGGGTGAAAGTTTTGGATGTGAAGAAACTAAAAAATAGTAGTTTATACAATTAGTTTATAATGTTAAGCTTTATTGCATGAGTACATGTTTTGAAAACGAGCGACTTTAGGAGAGAGTTTTCAAATGTGTACGAATGTAATAAAGCAATATTATAAACGAGTTGCATAATATATTTTTTTGTAAAACAGCATTATACATTTTTAAGAGAATCAAACTTAATTCCCTGTGACGATTCGGGTATTTGACATCGTGCGAGTAGACGGTGGTCGGCTGTTCCGTTTAGCTCTACCTCCCCCCGATTCTCTCGCTACGATTGGCTGAATGTGTGATGACGCAATCACTTCTGAAAATATAATACATCATCATTTGTGCCGTAAAATGCCCGTTTATGAACGATTTCTTGCAACATAAAATGTTCTTTTATAGAGCTGGAATATATAAAAAATAGTATTAAATTATCAGAACCCAGAAATATATTTTTACAAGAATGCATTCGCTTTTTTAGATAATGGATGTGTCTGTTGAAAAAAGTTAAATATTATTCACGTATTTGACATAAATTGATAAAATTAGTGTTTTTATCAACATTTTCTCCATAATATTAAGTTTATTGCATTGCAAAATACATGTAGGTATGTGGCACATAATCATTTCTTCTATATCCCTATCCATAACAACACTCCAGTTTTGTTTTGAAGTGCCATTCCTCCATTCAAGCTACTCATTCTACTATTCCTTCGCTTGAGATTTTTTCACATGTATTCTCTCTTGAGACCATTGAAAGTCTCTGACTTGAGACTATTGAAATAATCATGTATTAAAAATCTGAGTCCTGTGTTGAAATACTGAGCGTCAATATTTTACCTTCCTGAAAAATTGTATTTCATGGATATACGTCACTGTGGAAACGTGCTCTTGAGTGAGCCGTAGTAATAATATTTCTGAGTGGTGATGAGGGAGGTACCTTGCGAATGATGTCCGGCGAAAGCGTGCGGCCTCGCGCCATGATGGAGGCGGAGTGCCTGTACCAGAGCGCCACCTGCTGGCACGAGTAGACGGCGGCGAAGGAGTCGTAGTCTGTGTCGACCACGACGTACGACGCGGAGCCCAGCATGTCTGCAACGCACGTCCCACGCAATGGCAACACTGACCCGCCTATGCATTCCACACCTGCATTCTCGGAAAATACTCTTATTACTCCCACCGTAATTTTAAATGTAAAATATTAATAACTATTTGAATGACTAAATGAAGAAATATCTGTTTCTCAGAATGTTCTGCTAAAAGCGTTTACATATGTAAACACTCTCTATCTACTTATTTTGATTTGGAAGTACCTTGAAGTTAAATGAAGACGAACGATGGAACAATTGATTTCATAGTTTTACTTTCATGCATTTCTACACATTTTACCTCACGATATTAAAAATTTTACAACATTCCACAAGTTCAAAATTTTACGACACATATAGATTTTTTACTGATACTGTTATCAGGAAATTAACAATTATAATGTGGTTGTGTTCTAGGGAATGTTGGCGTATTGTCTTCCAATATAATGCATCCATACGGAAGTAATACGAAAGATGATACTTTTAGACAGACATTCTAACAAGACTTCCGTCAGCGGAGGCATTCATGTAATGTTTTCAATTTTAAAAACTAAATAATTAATTTTACTTAATATTTATACTTATTTATTCATTAATTTGACTCGTGCATTCATTTCGACTGGTTCATGCATGCTTGTCTCATTCATAATACGGTACATATTTATTCAATTACATTCATTCATTGTCCATCCACTTGTTCAGATCTACACATTGACTTTTTCAATGACTAATTCATTATCTGATATTATTCACTACTTAGTTCATTGTTTGTCTTTAATTTGTTCGGTCACACACACTTTTACTCTTTCAATGAGGGAATACTTGTGAGTTATTTCTTCCCCTATTGACTGAATGGCGTGCACTCACTGAGCGGGAAGCGCGCGCTGTAGGCGCCGGGCCGGTCAGCGGGGCGCAGGCTGCCGGCGTAGCGCACGGCGTTGTTGACGGCCGGCAGCGGCAGCTGCATGCGCTGCAGCAGCGCCAGCGGCGCGTCCGCCTGCTCCTCCGCCCACTCGCCCCTGCCCCTGCCCGCGCCCGCGCCCGCGCCGCCCGCGCCGCCCGCGCCCTCCGCCCACGAGTACTCGTTGCGCAGGCAGCGCACGCGCGTCGCCGTCTTCTGCAGCACGTGCCACTGCCCCAGGAACTGCGGCAGAAGATCCACACTGCGTGCCAACGGGGTCGGTATCGACCCCCGGGGTTGCATTCATTCATTAGTGATTCCGGGTGCGTCGACAGCTAAGGTCGTTGGTCCCGTAAGAGTGGTGCATGCCTCTGCCCTCCCCCTGTAGATGGCGAGATCCGGCGACGACATGCCACCGCAATGGCGAGCGGGGTTCTCCACAACCAGGGATCTCCCGCCAACGGGGTGCCCCCTCGCTCGGCACAAGCTCTAAGCTTCTGTCCGATCTCCCGGCACGTGTGGTAGTGTAGAGCATGTAAGTATGTGTAAATAAGGGGTGAAGATAGGACAAGGATGAGAAAGGAAAGATCGTGCGCGATCCATGGCCCATTTGGTACGGTACTACTCCGGTATTCGCCTGATATTGATCGTAGAAACCATGGGAAAGTACTGATCACGCCAGCTGGCCGCTCGAATTCTCCTCGAGACAGCGACCTAGCTCTGTAGCTAGTGGCGAAACCTCTGCCACAGTCAGGACTCGAACCCAGAACCTCGCAGTCAGAGGAACTGAAATGATATTAGTTTATGCCCTGAGCCACCTCTCAGTCGACCCCTGGGGGTCGAAAAATTTTTTTTAACGAGGTCAATGATGATCAAGGGCCCGATGGGAGGTCAATAGCAAAATACACACCGTCAACTAATCGATATAATCAAGATCCTATTGATTTCAAAAAAATGTAAATTGTATTCTTATGTAATGATCGAAAACAGAATAATGTTTGTTTATATTTCTAAGAATTGAAAATTGTAATAGTACTACAAACACATATGCCTAATAAATCATTGTTTTCAAAACTGTTGTTCATATTCTTCTCTAATTCTTATCAAGTCATTTATGTGGTATTATTTGCGTTATCATTATTTTGTAAGCTCTATATTACTGGAAAAAGTCAAAGAAGTCGATGAAGCAAATCGTTCTTTTTAAAAGGAGGACGATGCAAGAAAAGGTTTGGGAATCCTTGTTCTAGGACATGTAGATGGGTTAAATATGATGACTTTTTGCCAATGAACATCTGGTGAGCAATTTCATATGAAGTTGCCTATATGACATTTGCCCCTGATTTATAGGCAACTGCTCTTGCACCAGTGTTTGGCCGAAACACAAAATCTCCATCGGTGAGAATGTTACCTGCCGAACAGAAGCGTTATACGAATTGCCAAGCAGTCAGGCACAAACGATCCTTCTAACTTTGTTACAATAAATTTCCCATAATATATTCCTAGCCAAATTGAATTATGTTTTTATACCTTTCTATATGCCCCTAGATACTTCTAACATTTATTCTTAGACTCCTTGTATTGGTAGTATTACGTTCAGAGGAGAAATGGATTCACTTCAATAAATCTGCGTTATACAAATCACCAATAACAATAAAACATTTCTTTGTCTTCGACTTTATAATAAGGAAGAGTTAATGTTTGATTATCTCATATTTAATTTTAAATTCTACTACATTAAATACACGCAGATTTAATGAAAACACTTCTTTCATTTCTGAGCACTCTAGGTTAAGAACGTACCGCTATTCATTATTTCGATCGTGTATATGATAAATCCCTTGCAAATAAACATCCCGCACTACAAAAAAACACAATCAACAACAACAACAAAATACAAAATAAAGAGAAAAATGGAAGTAAAAATAAAAGTAATATTTTTCGTTCCTCCCATAGCAACCTTAGTTCAACCAACCAACACCTTTAGTTCCTCTATACCTCTGCGTCGTTCAAGACACCTTTGAGGCGCACCCGTTAGTTGATTACGTCCAGATCAAGCAAAGGCGAAGAATAATTTACATGCAATTATCAACGTCTGACTTGAGAATGTTTGGCACCTGTAAGAAACACAAACATTGAATAGAGGGGCACAATCGCAAACATACAGACCTCCTAAGCCAGAAGGACTTTTTGTTTCAAGTTGAGAACTGCCTCCAATGGCAAGAGGGTAAGAAGGGCGGAAAATTCACAATTATTTTGAGAAGCTCCATTAACATCCCGGTTAACGTAAAACCTCCACGTTTGGCGCACAGGGTAATTCGTATAATAGCTACTCATTATGTGAATTTAATGTCATTCAATTCATAGTAATAGCTAATTATATGAAAAGTTGTTCCCATTACCGTTCATTCTCAAGTGTGTCGAGCATTAGAGACTACGTTTACACTGTACTTATAGAAAAAATCACTTCCCATTTCGGAGTCTGATGGTAATTTTATTGAATTTAGACCCGGCTGTGGGTCACTACCCTTCGCCGTCGAGCTGGTGTTTCGAAAATTTAGTTACCCTGGGGCGCGTTTTCCTTCTTGCCGAGAATACGCTTACGAGTTCGCAAGACCAGATTATCACACACAACTTATCATATCGTAACGCAGCTGACTTTCAGAGGTCCGCAGAAACCTCAATCGCTGTTTGCGGTACGCTCACCTTGCTGGCGACGAAGTCGTCGACAGGCGGCACGCGGGGACACCTGCCCATGTGGTAGGTGTGCGCGGCGGCCGGTGGCGGCGCCACCATCGCGAGTAGCGCCAGCGCCAGCGGCAGCAGCAACAGCAGTGAACTGGACGGCGACGCCATGTCTGCAACAGCCCGCAACCACTCAGACGCGGTGTAGAGGAGCACCCGACACAACGAGGCAATGAGTGGAATAGGCATCGGATGTGGCTCATTCCGCACTATTATTCCGCTGCCTGGATGCGACAAGGCTGGCGGTGGGTGCCATCTGCCGGCCACTTTTTCACTCTCTCTACCAGGAGAGAGTCGGTGATGATTGGTCTGACGGGAGGGGAAGAAAGAAGGGAGACGTGTTATTTTTGTTCGTGATTTTAAGCGGTCTATGACTAATTTAATGACTATATAGCTGTACCTTCTAGCTAGTTCTGAAAACTGGAATTCTCAAAATGTTGATCCTCCCTCCACCAGAACTAAAATTTAGACTGAGAAATAACAGCGCCAAAGTTAGTATAAAAATTCCCTTCTTGAAAGATTGTATCCTTTCTACTACGCCTAACTAAAACGCAATGTCGATGCTACAATGTTGCATTAACAGTACTTGAACCATGCAGAAAGTATACAGGATTCTAGCCTCCCTACATTTGATACGCTGGGAATGTGTTGATCCTTTCTTCGACATGTTTTCATTTATCGCAGAATCTTCATTTTCTTAGTTCAAACAACACGATTAAAACCTAAGCTGCCAAATTTCTGTTCTCAACTAAACGACACGGCGATTTGTTCGCTGTTCTTCTGCATCCAGGGACGCATTTCCAAATCAGGTCGATCCATGCGAGATCTGCCGAACAAAAGCATCGATGGTTCGTAATCGCGGGATATTCCGCTCCTCCTGCCTGCCATTCTACTATTCGCTTCAGCTCCGTGCTCATTGTTTACAAATCAGTCATCCGTGACCTCTCTCAACGCACATCCAAAGCGCTCGCTCGTCATTGAAGAGAGTTACGGAGAAAGCGTTTTGGAACCTGCGGAAGTACGAACATCTTGATTTCACAGATCATACCAAACGGTACACTAACGTAATCAAGTTAATTCGAAATTGTTCAAATAACTGAACTCGTAATTAAACTTAAACATATGTATTATTTACTTCGTTTTGGATATCTGAAGAAATATGTTTTATTTTTATCCGGTTGAAATGAGCAACAAATAAGCGTTTAAAAATATTTCAGCAACTTAATTAGTATTTCTTTTTTCAAAACGGTTTTATAAATGACGATAGAAATATTCTCAATCAAACATTAAACAAACATGCGAACTCGAGAAAGAACTTCAAGATTTGATAATCGCTCACCGCTGGATCATGCTTTTCGTAACTTGCGTCCCGCTTAGGTGGAGGGGCCGCGAGGCCTTGGGTCGGGCCTGACCTGGGCCTAGGGCTCAGGCTGGATTGGGGATGGTGCTTGTGCAGAGAGGGAAAGGGAATGGGAATGACCCATTGTAAAAGGCTCTGCTCCGGTTGATTAATTGATTAGTGATTCCGTGCGTGTCAACAGCTGTAAGTGTTTCTGTAAACGTAGTGCATGCCTTTCCTCGGGAGCTGGCTGTGTCTGACTGGAGGGTGAGATCCGGCGCCGACCTACCGGCTAGCGGGGGTTTCTCAATCAGGTATCTCCCACCAGCGGTGCCCAGCTCTGATCGGTCCACCCGCATGTGTGGGAGTGTAGTGAACGTAAGTGTAAGTGTGTGTAGGTGTGAGGATGGGCCAAGGAACAGGAAGGAAAGAACGCACGCGATCCGTGGCCGTTTGAGGTTCTGCTCCGGCATTCGTCTAGTATTGATCGCAGAAATCACGGAGAACTACCGATCAGAGCAGCCGGCCGGTAGAATTCTGCTCTAGGCAGCGACGGAATTCTACATAGCAACTTCGTGTCAAAAATCCTGTCATCGTCGGGATTCAAACCAGGAACCTCCTAGCCAGGCTCTGCTCCGGCATTAGCCTCTAATCGGCTCACGAATTTGAATCCGGCAAGTGGCACAAATTTGTCGATTTTAAATACATCAAGTAAATTTCTAATACCTTGTCCAGATCGAATCCGTGCCCTCCCAATTACTAAAACGCTCGACACGATACCGATGATGGTTCACACACGGCTAGTTCGTGAATGGTGTTCCGTCTACTCAGGTAAATTAAATAAAAATGTTGAGCACAAATTAGCTAATAAGAAACGAGGTGACAGCTCCTTCTTTCATCAATGACTCTTCAATTGCTGCACGGAAATTCCAGTTATTTCCCTTGGTGCAGCGAGGGGAGTTCTACAGCTGCGGTAGTTCCTCCTCCAATGCCCATCTGAAAGGGAATGCTGTCAACAGCGCAATTGCAAAGCACGTTCGTCATGTCTTTGCACAAGCAGCTCACTGTGAAGTGCTTGGACGCCTACGACGAAGGAGTCGATTCCATCATGCTTTATGATGTCACCTACGCCTCACATTCCTAAGGCGGTGAATAACGACCGATGATTCTAGTGCTGGAATTGAGACTTCCGTAGTGTTTTCTAATGGTAGGTTTGAGTCTTGTAGACAAATCACCGTTAAATATGATATTACCACAATTCTTTGGTCGATATTCTACCAATATTTTTCACGAACACTCGCCATACGTTTGCGGTCAATAATTATGCAATCCTTTTACTCACACTCTACATATGTACACTCGAAGTTTATACATAAAATCGCACTTGAACTACACGCGTTTTGTCCTTTTAGTAGATTTTGAGATTATTACTGGATTTCTGTCAATGCATCGTTGCTACCAATCGTTCTCGAATTATACTATTTACTTACGAGTCGTGATTATTCTTACCTGCGTCAGAGAATTGGATAATAATCACTCATTTTATTATTATTATTATTATTATTATTATTATTATTATTATTATTATTATTATTATTATTATTATTATTATTATTATTATTATTATTATTATTATCATTAATGTAGTATTTTTAACGACAGTTAATATTAGGATCTCGCAAATACCATTGGTTCTTGCTTTACAGGGTACCTTACTTCTGAAACTATCTCAGCAATCTCAATGAGTTGCTATTCATTTTCACCGGGTCTCGCATGTAGCAGTTGGCATTTAAGCGCCCTAGCGTCTGAGTTCATGATATGCACGCAAACGTTCGTAATACCTTATTACAATCCTAGCCATGACTCTTGGATATCTTCGTCTGCAAAGGGTGTTGTAGTGTCAACTTAAGTAATAGTAACTTATACCACACATGGAAGAGCACTCCGACAAATCAAGTTTAATAGATCGATTAGAGTTAGGCGCTGCAGGTACACCCGAGACGCAGTATTGCGCGCAGATTCTCGACTGTGCAAACAATTGTTAGGACAGGTATCGGTCTGCCATGTTTCTTGCACCACATTTACACACACTACCAGAAAATAAGGGATATTATGACAATTTTATAATGTAATTAATAATGTGTGGTTTGGCTGTTGATTACTATTTGGCTGAACAATAAAATATTAAACTAGTTAATGATTGTTATTTTAAAAATACGTAACGAAACTAAGTTTTGATAAGCAAAACATGCAATAGGAATATTAAAGATAAATTGAAGTTTTAATATTCGTTTCCACTTTCATCTAATTTCTTGTGTATTAATAAAAAATATGTTATATTTATAGAAATGTATTGTTATTGAATTAAATTGTCTATAAATTAAATTATTAAATTTTGTTGTATGTAATGTTGTGCAAATCAATTAAACAATTTATTTGAAATTGACTGTCTACAATCAATAGATATTTTAATCCAATATAATAAACAAAAACAAAATACAACATACAATTTTGTTTCAAACAGTTGCTTAATGATCCCAGATCCATTCCATCCATAACATTTTCTTTATATCGTTGCGTGACCTCATTTTGTATGAATATCATTTAATTTTTGTCAATAATTCAGTTGTTGCCCTATCACCTGGATCAAGGTGTTGGGCAACCTTGAAATGTATCGTCGCCAGTCCTGAATAATTGTGGTCGTTCACAGAAGTCCAGTAGAGGAGCACTTCCACGTCGCAATCCCAAAGAGGATGCAGCCATGCCTCCTTTGTTTTCGCATGAGGCAGCCGCCGACAGCGCACGCGCTTGCGTCACGTGGTTCGGCAAAAAAACAAAACAAAACGAAGCAAAAAAGCTATGGGAAAAGGTTAAAGAAGTCGTGAGATTTGCCTGCTATCCCCCGATCCAGTCGTTGTGAGTCATGGAGGAACCACGCACTGAGTCAGGAGCCGCTTCGCTCATGGCGGGGGGGCGCCGCCGGTCGCGCCTCCCGCGGCGGCGGCGGCCGAGGCGGAAACGCGAGCTTCAGCCGCGGGGGCGATTATTTTAACGCTCATTCGCGCCGAACTAAATTGGGGGGGGGGATGATTGGCAGGCGTTTCACGAACGTTGAGGCTGTGGTGGATTATTTTTGATCTTCACGCCAGCTGCCGAATGTGCTCATGAAAAAGAAAATGTTGCTAGAATTCAAGGTAAATGCGCTTCAAAATTTCTATTCAGAGAAATGTTTACACCAATTCATTTTCATCGTCATCATCAACGGGCGTTTACGTCAATTTAACCTTTTAGACTGGGAAGGAGAGGAATAGAAGGTGATAAATAGTGACTGGGTGAAGCCCACTTCGTCGTTTTGTCAGCATACATCAATGCCCAGGCGGGGTTCGAAGCTGCAGGCCCACGGCGCGGGGCTATCGTCGGGAGCTGGCTAATGTTTACATTATTTTTCCTTTGATTGAAAGGACATAAATTGTGGATTTAATTGAAAGCGTGTTGAAAGTAAACAGCGCTTTCTTTAGATTGATGTACGATGATTGTAGGCTTTCCGTTTACCTTCGAGGTACATGGCTATATATTTCTCTATACAGTATCTTTTTATTCTCACAAGATTTGTGAATGTTTTGTAACAATAATGGCAGTATTCGTTTGAGTGACGATATCAGAACGAACGAAATCACTTGAGGAAAAGTCGAATGTAGTTCTTCTTGTAAATAACACTTTGGTGAATAAGACGCTGTTGATTTCTATCCATTAGCAAATGCCAACAATACCTCATCATTGGCCTAATATTCCATACTTATCAGCACCCTACTCGGATTAGGGGGTAAGTTAGAGTATCATCAGCAGAGTTCGATATTTTAAGATAGTTTTTACTCATTTCAAGATTCAATTTGGTCTCTGTGATGTAAAATGACACGAAAATAAACATCTATTTTTTATCTGTTCAGTCTTAATCAATCGTTAATAAGCACGAGATGACGCACGTTTATGGTGTTTGAAACGTTTTTCATTTTTTTTGTCATTAAGCTTCCGTCCTAACTACCACAAAATTTTTGAAAACTAAAATTAACAAATGGAATGAATTTCGCCAACGTATGGTCGAATTAACTAAAAGCAGCATTTAATCTTAAGACACCAAAATTGACGTAGACCAGTGTTATTTCTCCTTCCCGCCTACTCGTAAACTAACATCAAGTGCACCTCAATGAGCTTCATACTTTTTTGCTGTGTAAATGCATTCCTAGTTACGTAACTCAATTTTAATAACTGCACTTACTGCCTGCCTTTTACCAATTTAAAGCACTTGATGGCAGTTGGCTGCAAAGTGCCCGAAAGGTAGTAAGAAAGTAAATTCGCTAAATTTAGGAAGAGTATTTCGTAATTTAAAATAATTGAGAATTTGGACAAAAGCAACTCAATTCCTTCAATTTTCGTAAAGTCAGTGATAATTAGTAATTAACAAAAATTACAATAACTTAAATAATTTTAAATTATTATTATTATTATTATTATTATTATTATTATTATTGTCATCGAAAGCTTACTGTGCTATTGTGGAAAGCTTTGTGACCAGTCTTCTCGGCAAACCTCGCTCGCCTTGGCCTGCTCATAGAACACTACAATACTAATAGGTAATATGAGTTTTTATACTACGTTCCGTCCATGTGAGTACGCAGGCAAATTCATATTACAACTAAATGTAAAGAAAATGTCAGAAACTGTAACAGACACTCTCGATTGGTAGAGACGCATGCAACGTTTCTTGCAATATAAATGGATTTTTGACGTAATAAACTATTACATTATTGTTGCCAAACAAACAAGACTGAATCACGTGTTTGCAGTAATAAGAATGTATGTAACTGAGAATAAGAGTTTGTTGCTATTTCGTAGAGTGGAGAATGTTGTAGATAACAATTTACAATAATTTTGCTACATTATTGCCCATGTAGCCATTTTCATATCACGTTATTTCACGTCATATCACGTTCGAGAAATCTATTATAATACGAAAGGTGAAAGACAACTTTTCAGATGCAAATATACAAACGCTTTATGCATGCAGCATGATAAAAAACATACGAATTAATTAAAGAAATAAATTAAATTTTACACAGCCGTGTTCAAATCGTTCCGATTTATTACATGACACACTTACGGGAGTAATGGGCATTGAGGCTGACGCGCCCGGAAACGCAGAATAATCAAGCGTTCAATGAGAATGCATTTGCCCATTAGGAATTCTAACATACGTACACGAAACGCACCTAAAGAAGGAAAGAAATAGGCATCGCGCCATCCTCGTGACGTCTTCAAAAGTGCGAATACAACTCACCGAGCGCTGGTGGAGCGGGCGGAGTCGCGTTGGAGGAGTCGCGGCGAGGTCGCTGCTCCAGAACGGCCCCCCTCCCCCCTCTACCCTCCCCACCCCCTCCCCCCGCCCGGCCACGGCCAGGGCCACGGGCGCCCGCCGCACGTTGCGCCGGGCGGGCAACCGCCTCCCATTCACGGCAACCGAATGGCGCAAGAAGGTCGGCCTGTGGAGCGGAGTGCGTTCGATATTCCAAAGGCTCCCAATTATAAAATAAAATATCCCTCATTTCCCGCTGCAAATATGCTTTTAAAAATTCATTTGTGGTCGTTTTTTAACTGCTTAGACATATAGTGACCAATGAGATTTTTAACTTTGGGGTAACTTAATAAACAACATAAACACCAAGCCCGGCCCGGGATTCGAACCCGCGATCCTTCCAGTCGAGATAGCCAAGGCCTTAGCGACCTCAGGAGTCCAGACCGGCCGTTGCAATTATTTGTAGCTCACAATAATCGTAAAATGTACATTTCAACAAGGAAGAAAAAGTGAGAACTTTCTAAGAAACTCATAAGAGATTAAATTAAATCTTATCATTTAAAAAATCTTTGTTAAACATCTTGTACTCTATTGCTCAAAATCTAATAAAATTTGTTACAATTCACATTGGGATATCTCTCTCCGCAAAAATAAATATTAAATTTAAAAAACCTTAAAAAAGATTATTAAAATGAGAACATTTGATGTTCGTTGTTTTATTTTCGTTTTTAGTTCTTTATTTTATTTTATTTCTTTATCGGAAATGTTGGATTCGAAGGAAGGATCCTTTACTTGGTGCTGTTAGCGTTTCGGTTCACTGCGAGTCGCAACACGCACGGCACTTACGGGTTTCTCGGCTCAGCGCGCACGGCACCTGTTGATGTCACCCGCTCGCCAACCGCTCTCCCTCTAGCGAAAGAAAGTGCTCAGTGCATAATTGCGGAGTAGAACCAACTGCTTAGTTCGAGCGTCGATTTGCACGAGAAGTGCACGTTCATTTCTACGTACCGAAAGGACTTGATGTGCACACGTGTTGCACGTTTGCAATGGCATAGAAAGGCATAGAAAGTCCGTTGAGTTGATTAGAGAATTTATCACGTTTCGACAATATCCTGATAAGCAGTTAGGCAGTTATTCAACTCACTATTAATTACACAAAATGTATAGAGCAATTGAATTAATTTTTGCACAATTAATTAGCTTTTTTTTCTAAATTCGGACATATTTATTTTTGTAGCAATCTGTTGTGACTGTGTCAACTTAAGAGAGGTCTTTGTATACCAGCATTGTAAACGACCTTTTTCTGTTAGAAGAATTGTTCATGAGAGGGAATTTTACGACACAAATGATGACGTATTATATTTTACATGAATAATCGCGTCACCACGTATTTAGTTAATCGCAGCGAGAGAATGATGGGAAGGTAGCGGTGAACGGAACAGCCGACCACCGTTTTCTCGCACAATGTGAAATACCCGACACGTCACAAGAAAGTTGTTTAGAAAAATTAAGTTTGATTCTCTTATAAATTTGTAATGCAGTTATACAAAAAAATAACGTATTCAACTCGTTCATAACGTTACTTTATTGCATACGTACAAATTTGAAAACTCGCTTCTAACGTCGCCCGTTTGCAAAACATGTACTCACGCTTTGAACAAAACATGTACTCACGCTTTGAACTAAATGTGCTCTAGAGTATTGTTCGCAATATGTTTAGTTTTCGAAAAATTTAATCATCTTTGATTTTTTATTTGGAACCATGTATTTTTCTCACTAGCAATAGATACGAGAAATAGACGAATGCAATGACGTAACGTATGTTACTGTTTTGACAGTATTTTGAGTACGTGATGTCGAATTAAATGTACAAGATTTCCTGTAGATTCCCTGCATCTGCCACCTTTTGGGAAGGCTGCCTCCGCGGCACAGGCATTTTTGCGGGGAGAGGCTACGAAGGACACCTTCTACAAAAGCGACAGTTGCGATGGATGCTAGAGGAAAAATTTCACGTGTTTTTAAAAATATCATGTCAGAAAGTATAATTGTATTCATAAAATACTATCAAATGTTACATCTACTATGTCACATCATTGCATTCCTCGTTGTATGATCTATCTATTGCTAGTGAGAACAATATATATTTCCATTTAAAAAATCAAAGATGATTAAATGTTTCAAATACTAAACATATTTCAAACAATATCTATATCCCTTATCACTTTACCCATGCCTCCGCATTGTTGAACGAAAACTGTATTTCGATGTCAGGAACCGTTCAGAAGTTATGGGGGTGGCCCATAGTTGGTAGGACTTCCTCTAGAGACTCAATTGTTTTCATAATTCTCACATTGAACACACACTTTCTCTAAAAAAATGTGAAAGCAAAATACAACTTCCTGAGATACAGTACATTGTTGTGTTATTGTAGAGAGCGATTACGCATTTCTATTTGATTTCGGCCCCATTTTGGACACAATTGTAAAGTCATTCTTTGCGCCAATCGAAGGAAAATGAAAACTGCGAAAATCGAAATATACACCCGAAAAGTCCTACATATTTTAAAATTTAAAAACATAATTTACGTTGGTGACTTTTTTAACGAATAAGTTTCAGTTTATTACATCAATTAAACTAGTACTAAAGAATAGTGATAAATAAAAATTACGATTTCATCAGAATGTCTTTTTATGAAAGCGAATGATGTAGATTTCTGTGTCCTAAGTAAATGAATCGGGAGATTAGGAAACAGCCGCCTGTATGCTGACGAAGAAATCGACATGACAAACGGATAACCATAAAGCATTTGATTTCTGATTGGTAACCGAGAGAATCAATGAAATAAAGTAATTTTAAGAACAACTTTTTTTAGGACAGGAATATTAAGAAAATCTGTTTTTTACTATCAAAGAGTCACATGCATGTATTTGCAGAGCATGTTTTGTACTCTATTTCTAGGAAATGCGAAAGGAGCTGATAGCTGGATGAACCGTTCAAGTTCAAGGGTTATCAAAACCGCAATATACATATCTGTGCGTCTGCAATTGCGGTTCTGCGATGGCCGGAAGAGAAAAAACGACGCGGAGCGAAGTGGAAAGCGTGCCGGTTGTGGGAGCTTCTGGCTGTCCACACGGGGCGCGTTCCAGCGCCAAGGACACAGCCGCGCCTGCAGTCAGGGTCGTGGATGAGGCCGTTTCGCTTCTCTGAGCCCACTGCCCTGCACGGCGAACCCTCGACTGTCGTAACCAGAGTAATGAGTCGCATTTTTCGGCAATTGAGCTGATTGCTCCTTGTGCCTGCCTTAGTAAGTCCGCTAAATAATAACGCGCCAGTAGTCAAGTACAACAAAGTGGTGAGTGTGATAAGAAAGAGATTGGAGCGATAAATGAAATTATGCGAGAAATTAAAGATGTGAAATAATTTCCACCCGAGTTATCTTATAGAACATATTAGTGATAAATTATGCGGAACAAATATTACTATCATGAAGAAATATACGGCTGTGCATCAACATAAGTATTATGTAAACTGCATATGAGCCAACTTCATGAAGACTCGCCACTCCATCGTCACTTCAACACTCCATGAAGACTCGCCACAGAATGTTTACGTCATTTAATATTAAATCAACAATTTCGACTCTTTACTATAACAAATGTTTGATTAGATAGTGTCATTGTAAAGAATCACGAATATTCTACACCAATTTAAATTGCTACGCTTTTTACATACGTAATATTTATTACCTAAAGAAATTTTTAAGTAATAAAAAGCTTAACTTTTACTTCTGCAGATGAAAAGTTGAACAATTGCAGGAAGACTAACTTAGAAGCATCACTGCGGTCACGGATGAAGGTTGCAATGCAAAATTAACTTCTGAAGTCAGCATGTGTGACGAATTAATAATAGGCTACTGTTTACAAATGCATTCACATACGACCAAATCCATCGACATGGCAAAGCGGGACACCGTACAAAATATCGTGTCTCTGAAGAACGTCTTCTCAGTTTTGTGGATTTTAAACTTGTGTAAACCATGCCTTTGACTAGGAGGTACTTTTTAAATATTTGTAGAGACCTATCCAGGGAAATGTGAACTATTGAAGATGTCCCTATCTGAGAAAAAATTTGTACAATATATTAATTTTGAAAATGCAATTAAAATTTTCTGTTCAAATGTTAGATTTTTAAGCAGCCATTACGTATTATAATGTAATTAATTGGCTAAACGTATAATAACAACTACAGTTTTATTTTGACATTATTTTCTGAAAAGATAGTATAGTACTGTGAGACCTTTCCAAGAATATGAAAATCTAAATTCAAATAATATTTTGTTTATTATATATATATATATATATATATATATATATATATATGTGTGTGTGTGTGTGTGTGTGTGTGTATTAATGTACAACGTAAATAAACTATATATCACAGCGTTATTATTTATGTCTAATTAAATACGTAGACTTAAGTTTCGTCAACCATTTGACACACTTCTCTTCCATTCAACATGACTTAAAAGTGTTAACTATTTGGATACATTGAATTAATACTTTTCTTTCACGATTATTTCTTCAATTAGTCAAAAATAAAAAATCTGCTCAACAGAAAACATAAATAATCGAATGCTTAATTAAATTTGTTCAAAGAATTGGTTGCCCCGAACAGGATACGAATTCGAGCTTTCTGGTGCTAATGATTATAGCTAATGGTAATTTGTAACTACAAACGCCTAAAGTCATATTATATTCTTCGTAGTTTTCTGTAGTATTTTAAGTGTTCTATTTTGCATTGCGTGAAATTGTTGACTATTCATTCTGGTGTTCTACTAATGTAAGACATCCCCAGCTAAATCTGGCTTAGTGGTAGTCTATTCAATAATTAAAAGAAAGATTTGTCTTGCAGAACTCCCTTTTCCTCCCAGTCGCTGCAAGAGAGCTCTGAGGATGATCGATGGCTACGCGATCGAAAATATCTTAAGTGTAAATTTAGATTTGATACCGAACAACATCATTTATTTGTTTAATTATTAGACGGCTTCTACCTCACAAGCCATCTTATGAATTAAAGGTAGGCGATTGTTTATTTTGACATTCATTCAATGAATTATTTAAAAGTTGATTGCTCTTTAGGTAGGATTCGGTTAAATGATTTTGGTTGTCATGAGCCGACGTAGAAAGAGTCATCAATATAGATAGGGCGTAACCACATTCAGAATTCTTGCATGAACCAAATCTCTTAATTGATCTCGAACGCATTCCCACAGGCTCTTAATTTTTCAGAATAAAGTTATTTTCAACCGATTAGCGCCTAGTACTCTGTGAATCACAACTGTGTCCTCGTTTTGTTATTCTTTCCATTACATTTCAAAACATTTGTCAATAATTATGACACATTAGCAAGTTTTTTCAAAACTCCAAGGTAAGGGGCCAAATGAACAGACCAATATAGGGATGTAAGGTCCTATGTACCTCATCAAACAACCTTTCAATGATGATGAAAATTAATAATCACCAGAAGAAAATATTAATTAGGCTTTTCCGTTAATTCTCGCTCGACTCTAGATGGCTTGAATCACCAAGTCAGGTCCTTCCTACTACGGAATTTAACGTTCCTTGGATTTGATTGCTGTTTCTTCTTCCGCCACATTTTCTTCTTCCCAACACCCTTCCACAACTTCAATTCTCATTAATCAGGGAAGACCATACGACTCTACTATTTCTGGTGACCTCTTATACACACTGACGACGTTTCTTCTTGTTCTCTTGACTAATGAACTCTTTGTGCCTCATCTCTTAACATCTCTTCGCAGTACTTAAAGTTAGTAGCTTGAACTCGACAAGTAAGATAACTGCGGATACGTTTTTTTATGGCGTTTCTCAAGATACTTCTGTTAATTACGTTTAGCCAGGCGCTTCTTAGAATGCTCTAGTAATCGTAACTACAAATACACTTCCATTGGGCACTCCAGGCTATGCCACTGCTTCAATCTGTACCTTTTTATTTCCCCCTATACCCCGACGATCTAATGGCAGGGTAAGATGGTACTTTCGTAATATTACGACCAGATGCACACAGTAACTTCGTTATAGTCGTTTTAACGAATGGTCGGCAGTCATTAACGGCCACTAAGAAGTCTGAATGTGGTCGATGGTAGTTTGTGTATCTCAATCAACAACGATTACTCATTAAACTTTTTCAAACGATATTCCTACAATCTTCATTCATAACGATCCCCTGGAAAAGCACAAATAATTCGTTTTTGCTGCACATCTTACTAAAGATATTTGCTTCATTGCTCAATCATTTCATTATTAAGTGTAAACTACTATAAATAACTTCCAATTGGAAGAGAGAAATTTAATGTCTAATGTCTTATTTTTACCAAAACCTTAAATTGGTCCAATGAACTAGCACAAAAAGACAAAGAGGTCCCAAGTACAAAACCTCTTCATCCCATACGTCTCCAAATAGATTATGATTTGACAAATGCAGAGGCAAATAATTTAGCGTAACCTTTCCAATCTGGCGAATACGCCTTGAGCACCCCTATACCTGGAACCACACATTTTAGGACCCACATTTAGGCAAAAAATGCGAAAAAAGTGTATTAATTTAGCTAAAAAATCTTCAAATTTAAAATGTATGTATTCTTACTAACAGTATGAAAACCAAAGATATCACGTAAAAGTACACTATGGACACAAAAATTCAATCATGTTTTGAAAACTTTGCTCTAGGCATATACCATAACTCATTTCTATTAGAAGTTACAATCCAGAAAACTAAAACTAAATATTATTTAACATTTAGATGTTTTTTTTAATGATACTGCATCTCTAGCCACTAGGTATAAAGAAAAGAAACGTTTAACAACAGATAGAGAAGTGTTTCATATTTATTTTCCAGACGGCAATTTAAACCATTTTTTGTTGCCACAGCCTCAATATCATTTTCGCTAAGTTCTGATCTAGACTTTGCTTCACAATACCTTTCAATGCTTCTTTCTCATCCATCAAAATAGTTTGTTGGACATTGTTCTACGCACACTGCTCGTTTTTATGGCTGTTGTCGGAAAAGAGTAACCATGCATTATAAAAAGTTAATCTTGCAACACTTGAATCATTTGTTTTAGTTTTTTAAAGAAGCTGGTTGTAACATTTTTTAAACATGCTGGTTTCAGATACATACTGCACCCTCTGAGTAGACTCATTTCAACGTTGTTCCTTGTTTAAATATTACAAGAATAAAATGCGACAAAACAATTTTAAAAAAGATGCAAAAATTGGAAGACATTGAGAAAAGGCGCAAAATGATGTTTGCACTGAAAAAAGTGCAAAAAGAAGCCACTAAAACGCACCCAGGAGCGTTTCTTTTATATTATCTTTACCAGGCAAACTCGTCTGGGCATTCTAAAGGGAAAAAATAAGAGCGCAGCAACTACATTCCCGACCTTCACTTATTACTTTTCATGTTTACGGATGTGGTTTCCCCAAGTCCAATATCGTTCGTTATAATCAATACATTTCTGGCTGTTTTCAAGACACTTTTGTACATACTTTTGAAGCACTACCAGCGTTGTAAAACAAAGTTAAACTTTTTGTGTAAAAAAACTTGAAATCTCACGAGCATCTCCTTACCCCGATGTCTTAATTCCGAAGATTCTGCCATGCTCTCCAGTGTTCGGTCTGGTGCGAGAAGATTTATTTGTGCTATTTATTCATGCAACTTAAGAAAAATGTTTACTCCCCCCGAAACGACAGATGATCAAAATTAGATGCAGTCGGGTTATGCATTCTCAGGTAAACGAAAAGTGGAAGGGTATTAACTTGGAAGCGGACGTTAAGTAAAATTGACCGTCAGATGCAGTCGGGCGATTCTCAAAAGTACTTCTACCATAGAAATGATTACGAATTTTTAATACAATTGAAAATGTATATTAATGATATTAATAAATATTTCGAATTGATGCTCTTTTTCATCATATATGTCACTATTTTTAATTACATTGCGAAATCTACATGTAATTGATTCAATTAACCATAATATTGAGACTATTTAATTGATTAGTTTTCCGTGTATATTAATGCTTCATTTTATTTTTAGTTAATGGGATTAGTTAAATTTATTTATTTCCCGAATTAAATGTAATCTTGTACAATGTGAACACTCTCATTGCTGATCATTCAACAAGAACGTACACAACTGTCATTTTACCCCTTCGTTTTTACAATAAAACATTTTACAATAACCTTAAAAACTATAATAATAATAATAATAATAATAATAATAATAATAACAACAACAAAACTAATACGCTTCTCTTGAATGATCGCTTGCCAAGGAACACTATTCCATATCCTTACCAAACACCAGCTTATTCCTTGCTCTAAAGAAATATTGCGCATGTTTGGTTAGTTTGCTCCGCGGATTACTTTCGTGACAAAGTATTCAATGCCCCCTCTTACTGTCTGTTTTTTTAAAACACATTTTACCTGTCATACATGCCTGATCACTCCGCGGTAGTACATTCAAATGATACTTGCTTCAGGGCAGATCTACGATGATGCTGCCAATTTGATTGAAGCTTTAGCTCCTTTCGAAAACTGAAAAAAATTGTAAGAGTAACGATTGAATAATAATTTCACACACATCGCGATTTCTTTCCCTTCTTGTAAACGAGTTAGCAACCAGATTCATTGCAGCCAAAGACCTTTCTAGAACAGTCCTTGAACCAATAAATATTAGAAGTTTGGTAATTTGTGATGAAAAGAAAGATAATTACACTTCTTGATGTAAATATGTGTGTGGTTATTTTTCGTGTTGAATTCTATTTACGTTCATTTTCAGAATGTATTATTGAATTTATGAATGGCTGTGGCGTGACGTTTCTTAATCGACCGTGTGCACAAGATTAACTACAATACATCAACAACAAAAGTTCTAACTTCAAATATAATTTTGCGGTGGTGCTGGTAAATTGAAATTGCGGTATTCTGGGAAAAGGACTAGCTACAATGTTCCTCAATTTTTTCTTCTGAGTCCACTTACTCGTTTCAATTATTCCTCTCTAACCCCTAATATATATATATATATATATATATATATATATATATATATATATAAATCAAATGACCCCGACACAGCTACATACCTACTTGCACATATTGCAGGCGAATTTACCCACTGCCTGACGGAGATTTGGAGCGGAATGCTCCGTTCATTAGTTTTCTCTGTTTAAGCTTAAAGCTTGTTCTAGCTGAGGCGGAGACCCACTGAGGGAGATATCTAGGGGGGAAATTCCTCTAGCCTATGTGTTGGTCGGCGAGGACCTCTCGTTCCAGAGGTGACAGAACATTGTCACCTCCAAAGAAATAACATGCACCACACATACCTACTTGCACATATTGCAGGCGAATTTACCCACTGCCTGACGGAGATTTGGAGCGGAATGCTCCGTTCATTAGTTTTCTCTGTTTAAGCTTAAAGCTTGTTCTAGCTGAGGCGGAGACCCACTGAGGGAGATATCTAGGGGGGAAATTCCTCTAGCCTATGTGTTGGTCGGCGAGACCTCTCGTTCTAGAGGTGACAGAACATTGTCACCTCCAAAGAAATAACATGCACCACACACATGGGACTAGGACGCGCCCCAAACACTAAACAGTAAATCGTGGAATAATCCGTACACTCCGTGCACGCGTATGGCTAGATGGTCCCTGGCGCGGGGACAGCGCTGAACACCCAGGGCTGACCCCGTTCCACCCACCTGCTCTCCGGATGTAGCTGGGCGCGGTGCGGCGCGGCGCGGCGCGGCGTGGCGGGGCGGGGCGGGGCGAGCCGAGCTTGCGAGCGGCGTCCGCGACAGCGCAGCGGCGTGTGCGGCAGCGGGCGACGGGCGCGCGCATAAGAGCGGGGCGCGCGACTTAGTCACGGCGGCGGGAGGGGGCGAAACGCCGCGCTCGAACACTCAACGGCGGCGGCGAGGGTATCGCGGGCGTTCGCGCGCGCGAATGCCGCCCACGCCCCCCGCATCCGCTCCCGCGTCCGCGTGCGCTTCCGGACGCCGCTTCAAAGCGGCTTTGATTCACGCTCCCTGCCGTCCAAGAGGCGCCGTCATAGCCAGCAGCTCCGTTGTTATTTTCTGGGTTGACGAGAAGCGTACTACTGATTCTCATTCTTCTTCGTGGTGGAAAGTTGTTGTTATTCATACGTGATTCACGAGTTCCGCTCTTTGATAAGCTACAGTGAAAGATGCACCGACATTACTAAGAGCTTTTTTCTTATAGTTAAAAAGTGTATTATTGGTACTTCAGATTCCCATTCTCTTTAGGGAAGACAATTAGATGGTCATCCATCTTTGATGCAAGCCCCCTACAGTCGGTTTTTCTCCCCGTCGAAGTTGCGTAGGGATCTCGTTTGTTGATTTCTGGTTTGCCAACAAGTGTACTACTGGTTCTCCTTCTTCGTTGGCAAGTAGTAGCCATTCATACTTGATTCACTGAATTTTCACTGAAATTCACTGAAATTCACTGAAATTTCAGCGTTCCGCTGAAAGATACGCTACGGTGAAAGATGAGCGGGCTTTATTAGGAGCTTGTTTTCTCATATTTAAAAAGTGTGTTATTGGTACTTCAGATTCCCATCCTCCTTCGGAAAGGAATTGGATGGACATCCATCTTTGATAAGCGCACCCTGTCTGATATTGTCTGTTGGTACAACGTATTCCCATTCTGCTTCAAATAGCAATTGGGTACTCATCTAGATTTCTTTCACGCGCCCGAAGATCCGAAAGCGGTGAAGGACACACACGCGTAGCGAGGAGCATTGTCTTCCTGGTTCACCAAGAAGTGTGCCACTGGTATCTTTGGCCAATGAAAACTGATCAGTTATAGCAAACTGTTGTTGTTTTTTTGTTTTCTTGAATGCAAAGAAGTTGGTACTAGCCTACATTCTCCTTCCGTACCAAAAGCAGGAAGACATCCGAATTTCATTCACAAGTCCCCCTTGTCCGTGAGCCAACGGTTTGAAACATGACAAAAGAAGAAGTAGTATCTTTATATGTTGAGCTTAGTTCTGCCTAGTCCCCGAAGAATCACATTATCCTCCCGGAAACCATTCCTACCGAATTAAAATCGCTGATTAGGACGAACGAACGGTTTCGGTTAATGATTTGTTGAGTAAGATTAATAAGTTAATTATAAGTAAATTTAATATAGTAGAAAAAGAGTTACACAAGATTATAGTACACAAGTAATGAAGGTTTAAAATATTATCCCCAAAGTGTGTGCTTACTCATTCATCTTCATCATTGGAGATTCGAAACATTGTACTTTTCTTGAATATTGGTTTTTTATCTTACTGGGGAAGACGAGCACTCATACGCGTAAAAAAGCTTGTACGTAGTTACCTTAGTGAAAAAATGGCTGCAGGTCCGCATTAATGTTTAGTAACTATGTAATCATCCCAGTTTTCATTACACTACTTGTGCAGTCGCCTTATATGAAGAAATTTGTTTAATCGCAACAGCAACGAAAACGAAATAATTCGAATTTTCAAACCTGATATTAAGACACAAACTTTCGTATAAAAATATCAAATTAAATAAACCCATTATGTGTAATTAACAATGTTCGAATTTTAAGAACTATAACAATTTATCTCACGGAGAAGTCAATGCAAGAAAAAATTCACCCGGATATATGTCACGTTTTTACACAAAAAGTGAAAACATGCAATTGTTGCCCGGATAAATGCACAACTGCCACTCATAACCATTACCCTGTAGAATACTAGAGTCGCTTTAACGCACAGGAACTAACTTTTATTTCCCGGGATGCCCGTGAACGGGAGCTCGAAGCTGAACTGCGGCGTTTCGTTAACCCCTCTGACGGACCAGCCGCCTTCTACAACCCTTCGGTGGAATGACCTTCAGTCTCGCCGGCTGCCGCGAAGGGGAGCAGTCAGAGTCACCTGCCATTCCCCGAGGAGGCCGTCTGCGGAGTGCTGACCTCACCCAGGCTAGGCGACATCTCGTGCAACAGACACACAACGCCTTTTGAAATTGATGTATTTCGAGACCCAGGACACTTGGAGATTAATCCAGTGGCCCAACCCCGACGTGAAGCGAAATTACCATGTACATCTGTGTCACTATTGCATCCGGTGTGCATCTGTTACCCTATCTGTACATGATTTTGAGCCCTATGGGGAATGAAGGGATAATACCCAAAATCTGTAATTGATTTCCTTTTGCAAATAGTTTTTTATTACACGGGAGGGTATATTTTCTTATCAATTCTCACATAAACGTCGTCGCTATCTGAGTAGGGATTTCAACTGAATACAATGCATGATTTAGAATCAATACCTCAGAGCACAAGAAAACGTACACAGACTGCACTTTCCGTAGTCTTCCGTAGTTCTGCAGTCTCCGTCGTCCGTTTTAAACGTGTTTGGTCTTACAATAAATAAATAAGTAAACGAATAATTTACTCTAGACTCTCGCAGTCATCGACGAATAATTTTGATCCTCATATTTACGGACCAGGATTGCCACAACAACGGTCTCAAAAATGTTTACATCGGTTAAGTCGAGTGCTGCTAACCGAATAAGAGATCTATTTATCACAGTATTTAATTTTTCGTGGCATTTAGTCAGGAATCTTTTACAGGCTGCAACTACAAGGCCACTGCGGATTTTCCGCCTTTTGAATTGGATCCCCAGCCCTCAGCCTGGATCTGCTCCGCGAAGGTTGAAAGGCCAGAATGCTTACCTTTCAGACAGCAGATGACCTGAAATGAACTTTAAGAAACTCAATATTGTAAATACAATGTCAATTAGGATAATGAAACTCAAGCAGAATACGGATAAAATATTTGTATTACGTGTAATGTCGTTTTTTTATATTTTTCATTTAAAGCAAACATATGTTCATTAACTGAAGGGATGGTAAAGGCTAATATTTTTTTTAAAAATTCAACAAAATTCTAAGTTGAATACACTCAATTACAATTAATATTATTTTTGTTTCGGACGCATTAACTACTGTGGTCATTAGACTTGCAAGTGAAGTGCTTATTCTTTATCTCGGGAGCCAACGGTGTTCTTCCCCGACGGTTGGAGATCTGGCGCCGGCCTACACGTCAGCCTCAATACGAGCCTCCGAGCGAGTCAACGCCCAACCGGGACAAGCACTAGGCTCCCGACATGAGAGGTAGTGTAGTGCAAGTGTGTCTGTAGGGGGAGAGGAGAGGCCAAGAAGAGGAAGGAAACAGCGCGCTCGGCCCGTGACCCGTTTCTTAGAGCGCTGTTTCGGCTGGCATTGAGTGGAAAAAGTACGGAAAATCACCCATCCGAGCCGTCGGCCGGTAGAGAGCTCCAGAGAGCGGGTGAATTCGACCTAGGTACTTACCAAGTGTCGAAACTCCTGCCATCGCCGGCACGAAAACGTTAGGCCCTCCCAACCAGAGGCACTGCAGTGGCATGCATTGATATCATCAGCCACGTCAGCCGGTGTTAGTACTGAGGGCATATCAGGAAGGGTTGCCCCGTTCAACGGAAATGGACATCGTGTTCCTCTACACGTTGCACTACTTCCCATCCCATTCCCTCGTAAGCTTCTCCAAAGGTAAGCCGTCATTCATTTCGCGGGAGAGCGTCGCTCGTAAATTACCTCTGCCACCGAGATGACAGCGTCTGGCTTCTGTTTCCCAGTAGTCATCCAGCTAGGAAGCTGACGACAGCGGCCTTCCTTAATTTCGGTGATCTGATGAGAAGACACGCAGCGCTTTCAACACGCGGCGAGTAAAGAGAAACCAAGAGGAGCTCCGAGAAACCACACTCGTCCTCTGTTAAGAAAGTCTCCATATTTCACATCTCCGACGCCTGTCTAAGTCTCATTTCGAGTCGTCGAAAAACGTTTTCTGATTTTTTCTTCCTTTTTTCCCGTGACTTCCACCGTGCCACATTTTGTCAGTGAATTCAAAAGGGACACATCTAAAAAATGGCGTTAAAAAGGAGAATGTTTTTCATCTAGCCGTTTTTTTTTCACGATAAAAGATAAAGTAATTTTACTCCATGTACCGGCTGTATTGTGAACTGTATTTATTATTTTTTATATTCATTAATTTCATTCTTAATTTATCTTTATTATTTTTTCTACTAAAACAATACAATATTCTAAACATATATTTCTTCACTTAACTCTAAATTGACCATTCTTGAAGTGTAGCACTTTTCATGGGGCACTGACAACATGAAAACGCGTTTGTCCTTTTCTCTCACAGTAATTCTCTCTTCTGACGCTTTGTTGTTGTTGTTCTTTTTGTTGTTTTTGTTCCAACAGTATCGCGGAAAAGGACGACTTGTGTTCCATATTAAAACAGCTGAGATTCACAGTTCTCAGTATTGTTCAATGAAGCATTCAGCGGCATGAGAACTGAACTGTGAGTTCATTCACCAACAGAATAAGTACAAAGTGGGCGACACATAAAATATGCACTACTTGTTCTACCCATGCGAACATTCCGCACCTTGTCAATCATTGTTTTAAAACAAAAAATAGCTTCCCACTGGAACCCTTCTAATTTAAATATCTTAATGATTCCCGGAACGACACAACTAAATCACATCCTTGCCGTATTTACTTATTTTCAGCTCAAATCATTCATATAGTAATTGGTGACATATTTCCATCCATCCATCCATCCATCCACTCAACCATCCATTCAACCATTCATCAATTTGTCTATTCATCTAGTCATCTATTCATCCATTTATCCATTCATCCATCCATACGAACATTCCGATTTTCAGGTACCAAATTCCATATATCTCCGCGTCTCCTACATCAATCTTAATCATCTTCGGAACAGCACAAACATCCTTTAATCCGGACGTTTGATCGTCGTTACAAATGAAAACAACCAGAAACATGGATTTTTAGAGGCGAAAATTCGAGATTGTATTGTTGAGATTATTTCAATAATATTATCAAAATGATACTGGAATCGAGTCAAATAATAATAAAATATTACATATTCACTCAGTATTTGCACCGTTACTCGTGGTCTTCAAAATTTAGCTCCTGAGACCCATTCCTACGAGCCCACACAAATTGGACCAAACAAGACATATTTCATGTGTTGCAACACGAGGTACCACGCAAGTGATCAGATCTTTTTAACCATAGATTTACAGGAGAGTACAATAGTTTGTTCAAGCGACAGATGACATATTCAGGTCGCAAGTGAACGAAATGATGACGAATTCTTCTGTTTGAATCACGGGTTCCTATTCACATTCAGCTTTGTATCAGATATGTGGAGAAACTTTCCTAGAGTTTGAGTGGCAGCGGCAAGCAGCTGACATCATTTCTGAGTAGTGCCACTGCATTGAAGAATTTACACCAGAAATTCACACGACTTTTGACGTCTTTTGAAGACTTCGTGTACCATTTAAATCTCTTGGCAAATGTAATGAAATAGCTCAACAGTCGTAAATGTAATGGTAAATTGTAAATGTCTCCGTCGTGTTAACGGGTCCTATAACGAAAATGTGGATAAATATTGTTCCTCTAAGTAGTTCTTTACTTCCTCTAAGTTTTGTGTAGTCAGAATCCGCTATTTGTGGGTCTTGGATACCGAAACAACGTTTATCGACTCTTTCGTCAGCAGGGCCCGACAATAATGTTTATTTGTCGAAAAATCGCCGAGATTCGCTGCACAATTACGGTTCTCTCTTTTCACTACGTAAACGTTGAAAGGCGAGAAAGTAAAATCGATTGGCGCAAAACAGTCTGTCTCTCCGGCTGTGGCCAATGCTAGCAATGCTTTCTTCCGTCCATTTTTCGAAAATCGTAAATGAGTTTGAAAATTGTAATTGAGAGTTTTTGCGTAATTTTGCATAAAATAGGTGTAGATAATTTTTAAACTATCATTTTCACAAAAACTGCTCAACATTTTTCTTTAAATTTTTTCTTCGTATGTAGCATAACACGGTAAGAAGTTGGTGCTGGTACCATTTTCGGTAGTTTTCATTCATTTTTCATTAATTGTTTTCAATTCTGTCATCGTATTTTAGTATTATGAGATTAGAATCTTAAAATTCTTTGTATTCTTCCTTGTATAACATATTCCATTTTTGTCATTACATAAAAATTTTTGTTGCAGCCTTCTGAAGAAAACATACACCAATTCTTAAATTGCCACGAGAATGCATTGAAACAAATTAAGTTAGCATAATTGAGCTTACATTTAAAGAGGATTGGAGTATTTACGTGCTGTTTGGGCTCGGTCTTAGTTTGCAAGTTGCACAATTCCCAGATAACCAATTAACTCCATATAATAGATTAGGAATATACATTTTACTTTTAATGAATTCAATATTCATCTGTATCATGATCCATATTGCTGTAATATCTTCAGCAATATGGATCGTCTATCTGAAGCAATATGGATCATGAATTCAATATTTAAGACATTACAGTAACATGGCATATGAAATCATTTTGATACCAAAGAACGTCCAGCTAGCGCTCTCACCGCCGTGTGCTGCTCTCCCAGGTATTGCACCATGTCACGTTCTTGGCTCTATTTCTGCATTAACTCTTTGGCCTTACGCTTCAACATAGGACCTTCGGTGGCGCAACCGTTTGGGTACGGGGGGGGGGGGCTTGTCGCCGAGCGCTGCGCGGCGTCAGAGGCAGTCCCAGGGGAAGACGAATATTCGGTCTTCGTTTACTCTAGCTGCAACTTCGTTTTATGAAGTCGCGTTTTATTGAAAGGACAGTTAAGCGAATTATTGACGGTATTGAATGCATTATTTATAATATTTGGAGAATTTGTTTTCATTTGACATTAGGTTTGTTGATACGAAACGTACATGTGTTACTACCGGGGCTTGATAGGGAAACGTGGATAAATCTTTATCGTATGTGTAGTAAATTGCTTTCTCTAATATGTTGTGTAGTCAGAATCCATATTTTAAGGGTCCTTAAAGAACTTTGTGTAGAGTTGGCCGTTGTGGAAGGAAGTCCCTTTTGTGTCTCTCCCGGTGTGTGCTCCATAGCGGCCTCGCGGCAGTACGTCTGCCAGCAGCCTGCGAGCGTTGTTGTGAATAGAGTGCGTAGAGAAGATCTAAGACAAGAACTTGAGTGCCCACTGGAAATCAACGCCAGAACTACGTGCGCGGGAGGTGAATAAACCTGACACGGACACTACACATAAAGTTATGTAAGTTTCATTTCAATACAGATTTTTATAAAATTTAGTCTTAATTAATTTTCACAAATTTCTTACATTTTATTTTAGTGTTTTGAATTTCGGAAATTACATTGTCCGCCATTCGATAGAGCTACAAAGTCCGGTTGCTCGAGCAGGAGCCGCCGCTGTTGGATGATCGTAATCATTATGCGGATATTCAGTGCGTTCATTCGTGATATAATTGCGACCATCGCTCAAAGTTGACTCCCTGAATCGAGACGGGGTTTACGACTCACCTAGCATAACTTTCCCTTGTCGTCGGGCAGTGGAAGCAACGTCTTGGGCCGCTTCGTGACGTTGGAGGCCGCCGCCGGAAGACGCCCCGAGCGGCCACCGGCCCGGCGCCTTCCTGCCACTCCTGGCGCGCGCGGAAATCCCCTCGGCGGCGGCGGCGGAAGCGCCAAAGCAACAATCAACACCGCGGAGTGAAAAAGGTGATCCGCCCCGCAAACCTCCCAAATATCCTGGCAGTCGACTAGTTTTAATGGGGGGTCCAAGGGTTAAGGAAATGCCAAATTGATACTAAAACTTCAGAGATAACGATGTAATTCTCACAAGAACAGTTTTCCACTCCCGAAACAATACAATTTATACTTTCAATTACAATGACAATACACTGTATTATGCTATAAATACGTATCTTTTAACATCCACATTTGAATAGGGAAGTGCTAAATCATTTTGACTTTCTCGCATTACTTCCTGGGAAGAGAAATTATTGTAATCGTGCGCAGAAAAACTGAGATTTTCCGACAAAATCGTTTACTACCGGGCCTTGATAGCGAAAAGTGGATACATCTTTATCGTATGTGTAGTACATTGCTTCCTCTAATACGTTGTGCAGTCAGAATCCATATACTATAATATGGGTCCTTAACACCAAAAATTGATTGACAGCAAAACGTTAGTCTATCCGCCCACTCGTCAACGCGAAAATTGGTCTGCCGATTTTCTCGAAAATTGATATTTCCCGATCGATTTAAAGGAAATTAGGGCCCTGCATGTTTCAAACAGATATTTTAATTTTTGTGAGTACTTTACAAGAAGCCTTAGCATCACTTTCAAAATTTGCTCCAAAATGACTCCAAATTCTTTGATAAAGTTTGTCCTCGGAAAGAGTAAACGACGTTTCAAAGAGAGGTAGGGTATTACATGAAGTTCGTGTTTTGGAAAAAAGCAAAAATTCAATTTTTGGGTCTTCTTTCTACAACTACAATATTGATGATAGAAATTTATTTTCTCAATAAAATCTGTTCATTAAAAACATATCTCGAAATAACGTCATGTACAATTTTTCAAAAATATGAGAAGATTCGCCTAATGTTTTGTGAAATATAAGTAATAAACGATTTTTTCCTCATAAAACATCTCCAAATATTATCTTTAAATTTTCTGTGTATATGTATCAAATAACGGTAATAAATTGGTACTATCTCTATTTCCGGATAACTGAATTTTCGAAATTTTTAACACTGCAAAAGTAAATGATATTAGTGATTTTTCTTTAAGAAAATTTGTCCTAATAAATCAGATCTTCAAAAAGGTGCTTTAAAGAGTAGTTTCCTAGTAAAGTTTGTTTAAATTTAATGGGAATTATAAAAAAATCATTTTCTAAGAAGCTGCTCTAAATTTTTTCATGAATTATTTTCCACGGGTGACTCTTAAAAGTCTGGCGTAGATCTCAGTTTGTTGACCACTGAATTTTCGAAAATTTCAAAACTTAGGAATAATGCAAGATCTGTTTGAATGCTGGAATAAAAGTTTTAGAATGATGAAGTTTTGTTTCGTTGTCGGCAATCCCGACTCCTAAATTATATTTTTGGGGCGTTATTTCACTGCAGTATGTAGGTAGATCCGAACAGTATTTCTCAATCCTGCGATCGATTGTTCTAGAAGTTCCGCAGGTTTGACTTGAAGATGGATTCATATTTGAATTAGACAATGCCTTGGACGATATGTGGTATCTTAGAGAAAGTACAGAATGCGTGAAATGTAAGGGGACACCTGTCCCTGATAACGCAACACATCTATATGAAGACAAGCCAGGTAGGAAGCCTTAACTGACGCGAGAAATTACCATCCCATTCTACTCATTATTAAGTTGTTAGTATTAGAACGCCTACAGAGTATAGTAATAGGTATCTACCACAAAACAGTTTATATCATCAGAAGAATATCTAAAATATCCATCAAATACATTGTTGATAGAAAATAGTAAACAATATTTTCAAGTAGGGAAGGAAACTAGAAATCAGATGCGAATAATTTTGAAGACGAAGTATTTTTTTAATGGTAGAGAGATAAAAACTATCGCTTTGCTGATTTTTGCACGTGGGTGACCGAAGAGTTTGAAGATGTTCTGTGCAAAGTATGAATGAGAAAAAAAATCTGTACAGATCTTGTAAGAAATATTTTATTGAGTTAATGTATTAGTGAAATACAACCAAGAAAAAATAATCAGGAATAATATCACTTCAATGTAACTACATCAATGTAGTTCAGTTGTATTGACATATTAACATTCAGTAGAACCGTCAGTTTTATTGGGTCTGTAGTTGAAGTCAGTTATTTTTTTATAGTTCCTATTCAAAATACCTTCTCCGCCAACCAGCTTCCAAAACATTACTTCTAATGCGCTAGGAGCATTCGCGTTTCGAACAAGCGTCTGTCCCTCCATGACAATCGACAAAGAAGAAAATCTGAAGATGAAGAAGTTTTAATTCTTAACTAGTGATTCCGGGCGCGTCGACGGCCAAGGTCAGTAGTCCCGTAAGTGTAGTGTATGTGTTTTCCTCGGACTGGGGAAGATCACCGTCATCTCACGAGGAAAAGATGCACTACACTTACGGGGCTACATTAGTTGACGTGCCCGGAATAACTAACAACATTGTATGCATAAAATGCAGTATATGCACATAACAGTAATATGCGTATGTGAAGTATATATGGAAGATGCTTGGTCGGGGAAGGCCCGCTAGCCGACGGTAGGTCAGCGCCGAATCTTGCCACCGGGGGGAGATCACCGCCCCCCTCAGAGGGAAAATGGCACTACACTTACGGGACATCAGTAGTTGACGCGCCCGGAATCCATAGCAACCAAGCAACCACCCCAGCCGGGACGAGCTCTGAGCTCCCGACCGGTTCCCCGGCATGTGTGGTAGTGCAGTGCATGTGAGGTTAGGTGTGTGTAAGCAAAGGGTGAGGATAGGACAAAGAAGGGGAATGACAAATTGCGGGCTGTCCGTGGCCCGCTTATTAGCGTATTGCTCCGGCATTCGCCTGGTGTTGGCTGCTAGAATTCTCCCCCAGACAGCGACTTAATTCGACGTAGCTATCTTTCTAGTGCCGAAAATCCTGTCACAGTTGGGCATCGGACCTCGAAGCTCCCTGTCAGAGGCTCTAAAGGTCGATGTAGAATCGAAGATAGTGCTGGTTCCGTGCGTGGGCAACGGTGAGAGGAAGTGCTGCGAGTAAGTGTCGTTAGCTGTGAATGAGTTGAAAGCGCTGCGAACGTTATGCCACGACAGGTGGTTGTAAACAGCACACGCAGAGGCGTTATTTGAAGAGAGCGGAGAAGGTCACAATGATTCAGGCGAGGACGGCGATGGAGCAGGGGTACGTAAACACGATAGCGAAGTGCTTCTTAGCATAAAACACGTACCACATGTTAATGTGAGTTTCCCTATGAACACAACTATCGATATCTTAAAAGTTGATGAATTCCTGAATACATTTTGACAGTGAAATTTATTTCGATTTCACGAGAAAGTGAGGTGGATACAAGGAATGGAGATTGCTTGAGATGTGGAATAGCAACAAAATAGCAGTATTTTCTTTCAGTGCAATGGTTTTCTTATCTCGAATATTTGATTTTGGTATACGGCAACATTTCGAAACAAACTCCTGATTGTAATTACGAGATATTCAATGAAATCACATTTTCTTTTTGAAATTGACTCTTAGCTAATACACATAAAATTAGTAAATCCAAGACAACATTTTGCTTGGCCTCGTAGTGTAGAGCCCTCGTTCACCAGCTTGCATAAAGTTAAAACTTGATCTTCAAATAATAAAAAATAAAAAAAACGAAAATAGCATATATTTCTTTTTATAATAATGATTTCTTCACTTTAAGAAACTTTTTTTATCGATTTCATATTCATGATAGTTTTTTAGAAAAAGTTAATTTTAATATTATTAATTGTTCAATATTTATTGATTTTATGAACTTAAGATCATAATTTTTTGCTTTTATTTAATAATTATATTTATTATTATTTTATTCCTTGATGAAAATCCATGCTACACCCATGAATCTCACCAAAAATGCATAATTTCAATACTTTTTGGCTTACTGTACTAAGCTTCGTGTTCTACTATCAGGAGACTTCGGTTTCATGTTCGTCTTAGGCTTGGAAAAAAGGGTTTTCGACAGGTTTGCTTTCTTCTACTTTCATTGTTTTCTTACTCTACGAAAATACTTTGTTGGTTTCATACTTGATATGGCCAGCCCTTCATTTACGTCTTTTCCCGGTCTCACATTTTTCTTCGGGAACATTGGCTACCTCGAAAGGCCTCTCCTCACAATCGAAAGGAAACGTTGAACTTTACACGTGCTTGATTTCCTGACCGCGGTGATTAATTGTAAGGGAACTTACAAGGGATACGAGCCTTCGGCCAAGTTGTAGTTGGAAAGCGCTCCAACCCTCCGTGCGACCAAAGCCGAGTCACGTCTAACATAGCACACAGACGGTTCAATAATAACATCGGGTGGAGTTTCGTAAGGACATTACAATTCTGTATTCCTGTTGCTACATCGCAGGTTGCTTGCCACCCACTCAGCGTTTTTCCGTATTTCCCATCCGGCGGCAGTACTTGACCTTGCACGGACGGCTGACGAGGAGCGGTGTCTCCAGCGCAGCGCCGCCCTTGGCCCAGGGCGTGGGCCTTGCGAACACGGCCGACCGCAGCGCCCCACGGGGCAAATCCCGGCTCGCTTCCTCAATCGTTTGTGTCGCCACTCGGACTTCCCTCCACAACGTGGAAGGGAAGGAAGCACCTACGTTATTTCGCGAATGTGCTGACATTTTTGAATGTATAATGAATAAAAGCCAAATTATTTCGAGAACGAAAGTGAAACTCAAGGAATTATTTGTAATTTGCAAGAATATTCTTATGCAGGGAAATGTTGTATAGATTTCATACCCTTTAAGGGACAATGCTGCATTTTTTTGAATGAACGATTCACCTTGTAAAAAGTGCACTTATCTTTTCTAGTGTTCTCAAACCTGGTTTTCTAAATATGTTATGTTATGAATCACCCTACTGGTTTTGGGAAATTGTTGAAAGGAGTTTTCGAAGAATTCAATTTTACTGCAGTGGTCTGTTCGAGATAGTTTTGCAGATTATCTCAGACAGAATAATGCAGTGAGTACCAAGTTTGCTTTGGATTCCTCCTCATGCGCAGCTGTTCGTGCTGAATTATTCCAAGCCACATCTGGATTCAGTAAAGGAAAATTTGGTTTTTCGACGGAACTTCTACCAAAGCTAAGAAGATATCGAATAGTGTCAATTAACTTGCGGTGCTGTGAGCGTGTATCATTATCAGCACAATACACGTCGGTGAACAAGTGACACGTACTAACATACTACATTTCTTGTACCCTTTGAGCCCCAAGTTTTGAATTAAATGTTATTTTCATATGACATATTTTACTTGGAAATAAATAAAACATACTTCAAAGAGAATAAAATTATAAATTTTACCTTCTTGTTCTTCTAAGGCTTTTATCAGCCGACAGCCGGTTTCCCTTTGAGGCGCATATTCGACCATACACTAGGCACTAACACACCTGAGAGCTCCGCTGATCTGGGGTCAGCAGAACGCGAGGCCCTCCGCGACAACACCTACAAGAGACACAAGAGGTCAAGATCCTTGCCCAAGACGGGCCTCGGTTCTGCGAACCCTTCGGGTCAAAGCACTGTGCCGTTGCAGCTCTCAGCCAGCTCTAGTATATTAATGATATAATTAATCAATTCAATTGAATTTGTTGACCATTTACAGGATTACCAGATGGTTTAAAGAGCGTCTTCTCTTAACCTTCTGCAAATTGTCAGCTTAAACAAAGGGTAAATAAGGAATTGATAATATTTATTTAAAAAGGGAAAATAAAGAGATATTATGTGGGGATACGCGGCCACTTTCCAAATTTTCAAGAGGCTACGCCTACCTGCCTCCTGTGCGCTCGCGTGTGACAATTGAGTCCTTGCAAGCCAAGGGAGCTAAATGTCAAAAATGTTTTGTTCTTTTCGAGAAATCAATACAAACTGTACGACTTAGTAAGCCTATAAAATAAAAGCATTCGCAAGTTATAGGTATATCTACTTTAGCCAACGTTTTATTAGATAAATACCATTTTGCAACATTTTTAGGGATCAGAAAGCTCACAAATATTTTTGAAAATCAGACAATTGGAAAGAAGTGGAAATGTTGAAGATTGGATTGTTGAGAATTCGAAAGAAGTGGAAGTGGAATGTCCTTAGTGGTATCTTGACCGAAAGAGTTCAGTCAAATTTGAACTTCTTGAACTGTGAGAAATACAATGTCCTAAATCTGAAGTAAAAGTTGTGTTATTAAATTTTGAACATCAAATAACACTATGTCAAGTGAGTGATGTACCACTCGCTCTAGAACTTTAAATTTTATTCATATTCATATACTGTGTCACACCGATGCATCCTGCTAGATAGTGCCCGATTTCGAACAAGTGAAACGGTTTCCAACAAATCAAAACCTGATTTATGTGATACAGACTCGCTTTGAGGATTACCGCAAACACATTTTTTGCAGGGCATTCCGTATGCGAGAGAAAAGAAAACAGACTAACAGGCGTCGCCTCTCTTCCGCTTCGCGCCCCCGCCTCCTCCCCTCCCCACTTCCACTGCGATGCAACACCCACGCCGTGCGTGACTCACTTCTGTTTGTGTGTCACTAGCGGCATGGCGGTGCGGAATAAAACCAATATCCCTTTCTGTAATCATCGCGATGATTTTCCCTCAAAGTAGATTTCGTAGTGTACTATAATAATAGTCAGTGACGTGTTTCATATTAATGCGTTAAAGTAATCGGCGCTGCCAGTGAATGTATTTATCACGAACGTATATTAGAGAGGTAAAGGAACTCTATTTACCGTGTTAAACGGAAGTAATCTTGTTTACATCTCCCGTTGCTTCCCACTCTCACTAAGTCGTCCCACTTCCCCTTGAGGTTGATGCGACTTGAGAAAAAAGGGATATTTGAATCGTCAAGATCAGAGAAAGCTACCGTTCAGAGCAGCCGCTAGAATTCGCCTCCTGACGGCGTGGCTGATTTCGACCTAGCTATCTAGCTAGTGTCGAAAACCTTGCCAACCTTGGAGCTCCTACCCTAGCAGCTCCCGTCCAGAGGCTCTGCGCTGACATCAGTTAATGCCCTGAGCCACCTCAAGTGGCCGACATTTGCTTGAAAGTGATCGGGAAACGCCCCAATCCGCTGGTCAGATTATTCGGCCTCGATTCCGGCCTCCGCCCCCAACTCTCCGATCGCCGCTGGCTCCTTGCCGAGGAATCTTCGCCTCGGGCGGTGCCCGTTTTTTTTCAAGACGAATGAATTTGCCAGACGTAAGTACGTTTCATGTAACCAATGAATTTGAAAGATGACTTACTTTAGATATGTATTACTCAGTTTTGTTTGTTATAAAATTGCTATCTTCAATGCTGTTATTCACTTACCACGCGACTCCGGTTGCCGCGCCGACTAAGACAAGCTCCTTTTTTGGTAATCAGGCGAGAAGAAAACTAAATAATATTGGCTCTGTCATACGTCCATCAAATCGTACATGAAGCATTAAAAATATATTCGTTAATCTCAAGGACAGCAAATAAATCATATTTCAACTCATCCAACTGTAGATATGTCTTCCTGTTTATCACGGGTACAACAGTTTATCTGAGGTCAGCTGTCAAGGGAGCAACATATATTGCTGCCCTGAGCTATTCACAGTTACAATTACTCATTGAATGTCTGCTTTTGCGAGTAGAGTCTGAATATGTTTGTCATGTTTGATCTCGTGACACAAAAATTGATCCGCGTCTTTGGATCTTTCGATGAGTAAAGACGTGAGTTAAAAGCCAATGTAATTGACATAATTCTTGAACTGACCAACGGATTGTTACCAGACGTAACACTATATACAGCTGGTATTCTACAAATCGGTCGAAAAATTTCAACAGAGCCAGATATGTTATCAAGCCCATTACTACAATGGCGACTACTTGTGAATGTTAGGAAAATAGTAAATGACAAAACCTTGAATGAAACAGCTAAAATGAAGTATTATGGACCACAAGAAACGATGAATTCCTAGAGCAACGCATATGGAAATAACTCCCCAGTATGTATAATGTAATGACACAAACAGATTAAGCACAAAATCCAGGTCACCTTTGAAATTCCTTTTCATTTAGGTTTCACACGCCTCATGGGGTATGTGCGTGTTTATTGGTTGCAATTCTGTTAGCTGTTCAATGTTTATGCCATTTTCTTGGCATCTTGTGACATATTTAGTTCTCCGCAGTTCAATGACTTTTGAAGACTAGTTTCGAGCGACCACGCGCTATCTCAAATGCCCTGGGAAAAGGAGATGAGGTTTTCGAGATAGAGCAAAGTGTGAAATCAGATCTTTTCCAAACTGCCCTCGGAGCATCGTTTGAGGCACGCGCTTGCCAGCGGACATGATCAGGGTTTAGGTCGTTCATCCACTGCGTAAAAAATATGTCAATACAAACAGCGTGGCTTTTTAACAAACATCTTTCGAATGGCAGAGGGTTTAAGGGGTGTTCAGGGATTCTTCTTTGAGTCCTATGTGTAAACAATGGAAAAAATAAAGACAAAATAATTATTCTCCGTCTCGTTAGTCTTGGTGAAACTATATCCATTCCTTCTCCTCAAATAAAAACAATATTTGACGCAAAACCAATATTCCAGAAGTTTACGTTTGATATTGCTGAACGTTATTTGAACGCTGAATATGTTGAACTGGGATCTGTATTACATTCCCGGAATATTGTTCCAAAAGCCCCATACATCACCGTGTCTCCATCAGTGTTTACTTTTATTGTAAGCCACGTGTCGTATTGTAAAAGATATGGAAAAATAAATATTTCATCCCAAATCGTCTAAATACAAACTTTCTTTTAATTAGTGTAGTGTCTTTCACAACGGGAATCAAATACCGATTAATAATTACAGGAACATATCCACCAGATTTGAAGTACTCCTCTAATCTTTTTCGAAAAAGTTAAATCACAATTGATACACCAGTGTTCAAGTAGTTAGTTAATGTGGTTAATCAGTTTATCAATTTGATACTGCAGTGGTCAATCAGTTTGTAGTGAAGTTCTAACTGGCGGCGCTTTCTTTCTTTGAGAACATTGCGGCAAGATTGTATTGCGCCAGTAAAGCCATCCCTTCTGCATTAGGACTTCAAACTTTCAAAAGCGGCCTATACTATTTGTTTCCTGCGACCTGCATTCACGAAGAAGGATTTCCAGCATTCGATTAATAGTAATATAAAAAATATGTCAGCGAATATCTTGTGTTACTGCGAAGAGTTGCAGATGTGTTTGTCTGCATTCCACCTCAATCGTGCAAATGTAAGCAAACCCACACACCTAATTAAATTACACAAATGTAATTATTGACCGAACAATTTAATTGGTCAGTTCGTTGTAAAATTGTGGGTTCTTAAAGAATTAAAGTTTAATGTGTTCATATTTTCCGCGTTAAATTATTTTCGCGGCACACCCACGTAATGGTCACGACGCATCACTTTGCCGCAGAACATCCTCTGAGAACAACTGAGATGCACGTCCGGCCTCGGAAGCGGGGGAGCTTGGAAGGATTATTTCGTATTTCCAACTGTAAAGGTCATTATTCCCGTAAGTGCAGTGCATGTATTTCTCTCGGAGATGGAGGCATTGCCACCCTGCTTGATGGTGGATGGCTCCCGCCAATGAGGCACCGCCGCAGCCACGACAAGCTCCGACGTGTCTCCCACTTGTGATGTAGGTAAGGTGTGACAAGGAATACCTTACCTACATACACGGAAGGGCAAGTGTATGTAGGTAAGGGGTGACAAGGAATAGGAAGGAAAGATCGCGCCCATACGTTAAAGAACTGCTCCGGTAATTCCCAGGTGTTGCCGAGAGAAACCTCTGAAAGCTACTGTTCAGAGGAGCTGCTAGAATTCTCCGTGGTGGTCTTCGACCTAGCTATCTAGCTTGTGACCTGTCAACCTTGGAACTCCTACTCTAGGACATCCCAGTCAGAGACACTGCAGTGGCATTTTTATTTATTTATTTATTTATTTATTTATTTATTTTAGTTATAATATAAGTTAATTTAATTAATTTATATTATATTATATAAGTTAATTTGAAGTTACATTTATCATCCATACATCATACATCAGTTGATGCTGTGAGCCAACTCAGCCGCTGGAGGTTCAGACGCGGAAGCTTGAGGTTCGACGCTTCAGGTCCGCGGCTTGCGTATTACTAAACGTTTTCACCAAGTCATCGTATTTCATTGTCTTTCTGAATCAATACATGTCGTCTGACCTTGATTATAACCGTAATTATTCATTTATCATTATCAAACGTTCGTTGTTACCCTACCTTCCAACATACAGTAGAATGCAAATGCAAACCACCACCGTGGTCGCCTGCGTAGGAATTGAATACGCTTTTCATACACATGGATACCGAAGCATACATGCATTCCGAAGAACAATATAGCAAGATAAGAGACAGGTACGAAATAATTATTTGAAAGATTTGGTATTACAAAACGATATCGTTTTTTTTTCGTCCACAACAATATTATTATTTCAGGCGTAAAATCAACAAATATTAGTAGAAATCCATTCAATGTTTACCCCTTAAGAGCGTAGTGTTATGACAGTGTGAGAGAGACGCGGGGGCGGGTGCTGACCGCGCTGTGAGTCAGCGCCGGCGCCCGGCTGACTCACGCAGCAGGCGCAGGAGGCGCTCGGGCGATGGCCTTTGCGGCTTCGCGGACCGCCCCAAGGTTCCGCACCAAGTGAGCACTGTTAAGCTCAGAACCAGCGTTGCCGGTGTCTCGCAGACACGCTGACCGGCAGGTCGTAGGGTTCGAGTCCACCCTGGAACGGGTTGTCGATGCTACTATATACCTGGGTCAAATGCAAGCGTCTGGAGGAGAATTCTAGCAGCCGGCTGCTCTGATCGTCAGTTTTCGCCGATCAATACCAGGCGAATGCAGGAGCAGTACCCTACCAAACGGACCACGGAACGACACATCTTTGCTTCTTCTTTGTCCACTCCGGAGCTTAGCGGTTGTCCCGGTGATAGGAGATACCTGGTTGGGGAAATCCTGCAAGCCGGGGTGTAGTTCGGCGCCGGATCTCACCATCCAGCAGGGGAAGATCACCTCGACCTTCCGCGATAAAACATGCGCTGCACTTACGGGAGCAACAGTCAAAGCAGTTGACGCTCCCGGACACACGAAATGACCAAGAGAAATCGCGGAAACCATTACCATCGAAGCTCCTTGCTGGAAATGTAAATTCTCTAACAGGTTTCCATGTTAAATTAAGACCATCCTTATACTTTCCTCTCACCATTAAATCAAATTTTTCGAAAGAAATTTAGACCCCTTTAAAACTTAATACTATTACTTACTAATTAGAATAAAATAAAGCTACATTTTTTAGTTCAGACTTTTTAATACATTACTTTGAAATTTATTACTTTCATTCATCATAACACCCTACAATTCAGGAACGGTTCAATGCGAGTAGCCACATATAGTATTATTTAAAACTATCGACTTCATGCGTAAAACTCCTTTTTTTAACCTTTTCTTAATTTCTCGGTCCCCTAATAGTAGAATTGAAAAGTGACTTATTAAAGGGACGTATTTTCATTGGAAAATTTGAAACCATTTTTAAGAAATTGTTGTTTGAGAATTTCTCAGAATTTACATTTAAAGTTCACAAATTCACACAAAATTCAAAAAGGTAAGAGTTTTCGAGAAACTTCGCCAGAAATTATTTGAAGAAATCGTACTCACAAATGCGAAAGTGAATAAGAAATACCGGTAAAGTAAATATTGACAGAGATATTTAAAAAACATTTCTTTTAATTCTCGAAAAAGCAAAAGAATACATCCATGTGGCATTTATGCTATGTTATTCTGGCCATTTAGCACTATTCGTACAAAAAGTTCGAAGAAAAATTTGGAGCTGTTTTCTAGACTTTTGAGCGTTTCTAAAAATGCGGATTTTTTTATAATTTTTACCGAAAACTTTTGAGTTTTGGTTTTACCGAAAACTTTTCAATTCTTCTTTCTTTAATATTTTTAATAATGCCACCATAATCGCGTCCACACCAACGATTAAAAAATAAAATTTGGTACATTTTAAGCAAAATCTAGTTTATAGTATTACCATATTTCATTCTAATTTAAGCGATAACTATTAATGTTTTCAAAACAATTGTACATAGCATAAAATAAACTTAAGTAGTGATGTTCCAACAGCATATAAATTCTCGCATTATTTCTAACTGCCCCACCGTATTATACTACTACATGAGCCTGCAAAACCAGTGATATTTTCTCCGCGTCGTGACTCGAACTCAGAACCTCCGGTTAACTCGCCATGCGCCGTGGAAACGATCTGGCGTTCAAACTCGGGCCGATGCTTAGAAATCTAATTGTCTCAACCCAATATTTCCGAAGTGCAATTGTATACACTTCAGAGAGAGCAACGAACAATCGACCTACACTATTCTTTTAAGCGTCCCTTGTTTTATATATGAAAAAAAATGAAAGAAAAAAGCAGTTTTGAGAAAATGTTCATTTTTATAATTTGCATTAATTTCAACTAGTAATTACGTAAAAACTACTAGTTTTTAAAAAAATTGTACATGATATTTTTTAAAGATTTACTTTTTAGAACAGATTTTGTTTAGGGCAAAAATGTCTCTTCAATTTTGTAGTTTTGAAATATTAACTTTTTGCCATTTTCGATAAAACAGAGAGATTGCCGGAAATGGGACTAGAAGCATATTTTCTACTGTCCTTTGATACGGGCCGTGCCTCCCCGAATTAACCTACGACACCAAGAATAGAATCCTACGCCTTGTTCATTGGTTGTCCTAACAACGTATATTCTTTGCTTCCAATCCTGCATACAATTGAATCGTATTACTCCCACTTGATGCTGTTTTTACTATTTAAATTAAACCTGGATTTTCTGGCTCACCACTATATTTCACGCAAAAGCTACTCAAAATTTCCAAAAATTTTATATGATCTTATTTCAAGATCTGTCTTTGAAGAATATATTTATTAATAAAAAATATATGTCTTCAATATTGTAGTTGTAGGAAGGCGCTGAAAAATTGCACTTCTGTAATTTTCGTAATACCAGGGATTTTATCGAAAACGTGACATTATGTTATCCCAGGACAAAGTTTAAGCACAAAATTTCGGTGTAAATAAAAAAAATGAAAATACTATGGCTTGATACAAAGTACCCTCAAAAATCAAATTATTCAACAGTGGTGGCTCTTGCTTACGTTGCACAACCGCCTGATATACAAAGAGTTCCTTGTGTCAAGTTGGCTCTTCTAAATGGCAGCCCCTTTGTGTCTCTCACGGTGGTTGCAAATTTTCAGCTGAGGTTACAGCTGAGTTACAGTCTGAGAGCGTTATTGTGAATACGAGTGTAAGTTGAAAATCATTCATTATTACAAAATATACCAGGGTAGTGAAATTTCCGAAGTAAAATAATTGTATTTGTGTAAAACGTTTCGGAACAATAGCGCTTGTTCCAGAGTGCTGGAATGCAATTACTGCAGTTTCGAAACCAAGATATTTTTTGTTTTGTTTTGTAAGAATTCTATCACCATAAATCGTCTCAATGTGTAACTGTTACAAAAACCAGAGAGCCACGGGAAATTAAAGCCAGAGCCACGTGCATGGACACGGACACTACACATACAATTACATAAGTAATGTTTGAAGGTAGACTTTTATTAAACTTATTTTTAACATTTTACATGAATTGATTAAGTTTTACTATCTATTAAGTGTTCCGAAAAAAAAATCTTCAAGACTGGTATACATTAAACATGACATTTTAATACATGTAGTAGTAATATTATTGTAGTAATAATATTATTACAGTCAACAAATTACAAATGAATTCATTTTAACGATAAGTTATAACTTTTTAACAAGTTATAACTTTTTATAATAATAAAAAATCCTGTAATTAGATAATTTTGGGTGTTTTTTACACATTTCTTGAATGTTGCTCTTTTCACAATTCATCAGCAAATGGATAATGATATGCACCAATAGACCTGCGGAGTTCAGAAAATATCAACATAAAACTGATAACAAATAAATCCTTTTAAAAATAATTTGACTTAGAAGACATTCCAATATAATAATAAACTGACAGGTTATGTAGAAAGTAAAAATGTTTCTGAAGAACCTTGCTTTACTGAAAAAGTACATTCACCTGTATGATCACATTATATACTTTACATGCGCATATTAATATTATGTACATGTAACGCATTTTGTGCATACGAGGCCGGTTGGTTGCTAGTTATTCCGGGTACGTCCACTACTGAGGTCCCGAAAGTGTAGTGCATGTTCACCTCGGGCGGTGGCGGTGATCTTCCCCCGCTGGATGTCGATATCCGGCGCCGACCTACCGTGGGCTAGCGGGCCTTCCCCCAATTATATATCTCCCACCTGCAAGATCTAAGCTCCCGACAGGTCTTCCGGCATGTTGGAGAGTGTGTAAGTAAGTAGGGGTGAGGATAGGGCAAGGAAGAGGAAGGAAAGACCGCGCGCTGGGCGTTTGTTTGGATACTGTTCCGGCATTCGCCTGCAGTTAATCGGAGAAACCACGGAAAACTACCGATCAGAGCAGCCGGTTGTTAGAATTGAATTCGACAAGCTAGTGTTGAAAGCTGACAAGCTAGTGTTGAAAATCTTGGCACTGTCAGTATCCGAACCTAGGACCTCCCGGTCAGAGGCACTGCAGTGACATCAATTGATGCACTGAGCTACCACTACCGGTTTATGTATACAATATGTATTATGTATTAATCACTTACTTGTCCAAAAGACACGTTCTAGTGTTAGTGTTTAGGCCATCTAACAGTTTCATATCTTCATCATTTAATTCAAAATCAAAAATATTTATGTTTTCTGCAAGACGAAGCTTATTGGATGATTTGGGAATGGGATTCACTCCTAATTGAATCTGCAAAGAGAATAACTTTTAATTTTTCTGGAATTAGGTAAAATATATAAATGTTTTTACGCACATTAAAGCAGAAACTTACCAAATATCGCAGAGCAATTTGGGCATTAGTTTTATTATATTTTGTTCCTATTTCTTTCAGAAGAGGATGATCAATTAGTTTTGGTTTTCCTGCTGCCACTTGTTTCCCAGGATTTGCTAGAGGACTGAAAGCAGTTATCAGAATGCCATTTTCTTTGCAAAATGTAATTAAATGCTTCTGATTCAAAAAAGGATGACATTCGATCTACAATACAAACCATACAAGGTCAGATAATAAAGCCTGATTTTTAAATGGATTATTATTTATTGGTTTACTGTATATAACTTTCGGAAGAGACATTTTATTTGTGTATATTACCTAATTTATTATTATTTATTGATAATGAAAACACTATTTCTGGATGAAATATTTCACTATTGTCAAAATGAGCAATTTAACATATTGCAAATAGAATAAAATATGTTAAATGTCAAACATCAGTTGAGTACATTTTTGTGTTTATTTTACAAAAATATTTTAATCATGAATGCATTTTCATTTTATAAACAATGTTTATCATCTGCAAAGTGATGCAATAAAATTCATGAAATCTACAGTTTGTGTATTATTAACAACTGCGTTACCTGATTTATCACAGGTTTAATAGTAGCATTCTTAATTACTCTAGATAACTGTTGAGTATTGAAATTAGCAACTCCAATACTCTTTGTAAGACCTAATTCAGCACATTTCTCCAGTTCTTTCCACGTGTCAACATAATCTCTGTCAATACTCAAAACTTTGCCATCAGGACCTTGCGGAATAAAACTACCAGTCCCTTCCTGAAACAGTTGTTAACTTCATTTCATAAAACATATCCAACAAACCTCTGTCATATTTCATGGTTCTGGCAAATATATGCCATGCATAATTACATACATATAATTTATTTATTCATTAATTTTTACCTTAAATGACATAGGCCAGTGCATAAGATAGAGATCTAAATATTCCAGTTTTAGATCTGAAAGAGTTTTCTTCAAAGCAGGAATTACCAAATCTCTTCTAGTGGTAGTGCACCACAACTAAAATATAATTACAGCTCCAAAATTAATAACACACTTTAAGTTAATTGAGGATCTAAAATCCGTAACTTCAATTGATTAATGCATTTTTGTAATGTAAGTATTTGTAATTTGAATGTACTTCTTTTTATGCCAAGAGCATAGTTTTTCTCCCTAAAAATATTATAATTTATTGTTTCCGGAATTATTCTAAAATTGAAATTGTTTACAAAACTCGAACCAAATCAAATAGATTTACCTTACTAGTTACGAAGATGTCTTCACGTGTGATGACCCCTTCTTGAAGTTTTGCTTCAATTGCTATTCCCACATCTTTCTCATTCTCATAGACAGCAGCAGTATCTATATGACGATATCCCAAATCAATCGCATCTTTCACCACCTGAATTGCTTCCTCATTTCTAGCCTGTGAACGCACCAAATGAATAAATAAAACTACGGAAGATTTTAAAATGCAACATAATGAGACACAATGAAGATGTTGAACATTCCTATGAACTTTATAATATAAGTCCTTTAATATAATACATATTACATGCAGAAATCTTTTCCCCTGAACATAAATATTAATGAGCATGTATGCATGTATAATGAATACACGGTCAGGATGTAAGGGTAAATATTTTAGGCCCTGGTGATGATATATCTGTTTTTTCACAAAACAAAAAACGAAACATCCGTGTCTGATGAACAACTGTGGCTAACACAAACCAAACCTACCAAGACACGTCTTCATTCTTCACTGTACACCCACATCCCTCCACAATTAGGTACACAACACTTGTAGACCTCTACAAAACGTTAAATGAATGTTTTCACTACTCGCATAAGAAACAATCTTCATCGGAATCAGGCCAATATTAATAGTACTTCTAGTTGTTGCTGCGAGAGCGAATCTTGAATTAACAATTATGCAAATAAACCTCGTCAGTCTGCTCAAACAAAGATGTACACAGAAAGCGTAAAAAGTATAAGATAAAGGAATCTAAGATTTCTAAGCGCGTCGCCACAAAGATGCCACCATCACTAATGGTTGAAATATAAGTAGCATTGATAGTATCGATAAGTACCGAACCAGCAAAAATTTTATATAATGTCCAAGAATATTTTTTCTGTAGATTACGTGTAAGAAACGTTTCTTTGAGACCTTTGGGTTCAAAATTTTAGTTTCTAAGGCCCTAAAACACTTTGTTTAGGGTTTATTTAACGATATGGTTGACTGAGTGCTGCGGGTTGCATTTGACATGCATTTTTTAAAAAAATCAAATCTGGCATATTTTTACAGTCAAAATGCAATTCGTCATGTATCTGTGAAATCCTCTTTCTTTAGACCTCATTCATAAAGATTGTTTGCGTGTGAGAGCCGCAATAGGTATGTATATTGCTGAAATACCGTAATATAGGAGACAATTGCAGTAATATTCCCGATTGTAATATGTAAATTGTAGACGCGATGATCGGGGTGTGCAAAGGTTCTTCACAACTTCCAAGAGTACTGATTCGTACCACGAGACACCCTGGTGGCCTTATCGACGTCGAAGAGAATAGAAAACTAACTGGTACTTGAAAGTCTGCCATTATATAACACCACTAGCGAGCTTTAGACTCGTGCTATTTTTCCTATCCAAAAGTTTTAATTCCAAAATTAATTTCCAGTCAGTTTTCTTCAACAATTCCAGACAAACGTTTATTTCCATCACAATAAGGAGACTGCCTTTGAGTACTGCATGCAGCAATTTGTCAAAAATCCTTTCTCTCGGTGTATGAAGTTTAAAAAATACGAATTCTTTAAATTAGACAGGAAATAATGGCTTTAGGTGAGGTTAAATAACGTTTCATTATTTTGATCTGCGTTGAACGTGCAGAATGATAAATGCAGTATATTTACTCTTTTTTTGTAATTAGGTGCCATCGCAGCCAATTGCAAGTTGCATCGATCTACCTGTTAGTTCTCCTGGTCCTGCGCAATGGATCAATTGGAGAATGCTCCTGTCTGCCTGAACGCTCACTTGCCTGGGAAACCTAACACCACCTGCTTGTGGAAACGAAGATACGCACGCTTGCTAATGCAACGCTCTAGGCGTTCGTGAATGTCTAATTGCCTACCCATCCGGCGTCTTCAATGCTTAACTTCAGCCGTACGCTACTCCCGGAGTTGGCTAGTCAATTCGAGATTACCTTCTGGAGTAGCGATACCGCCTCTTAACCATGGGAAGTCGCACTTTCAAAAAGTAAAAGATTTCGCTAAAGGCAAAATTAAATATGTCAACAATAAAATAACCTAACAAAATTCCATATTTGTTAGCTAGGTCGAGAACATGTAACTGAATGGTTGTACCTTAATCTGCTGACTGTGTACAGAACTGCCGGCTCTTCGTTATTTTCCAGAGAAAAAAAGTCCCATTGTTAAATAAACAATAATAATTTGTTCCTCGAATTCTTACTCTCAGCGAGCGTTTTCTGTCAAACGTTTCGATAAATTAACACAGGTGAATAAACTTAAAGTGAAGTAAAACGCTCAATACCGAGATTCCAACCTAAAATATATTTCCTAAGTTCTGTTCATTATGTTCACTTCACGAATAGAAATAAATAATAATAATCAATTATCATTATAATTAAATATTAACTTCTTTCAATGAGTAAATGAAGTCTTCCGGATCAAGGGTTCTCTCTTAATTCCTTGCTGTACTTTCTAGGTATCTCTGGTTTTCTGAAATAACGTACATGACTCGTAGGTATTATTACGTCTTTTAGTGTCTATCTTTCAAAAATATTTACACGGTTCGCTTATTTTGAAATCGTCAGCTTTGCTCTTTTTTCTCTCCCTCCCTCTCCCCTCTCCCTCTCAAATCATGACCGTAGCATGGCGCGTTGTACACACTGTGCCAATATTCCGCGGGACGCACGAGAATCCTTTATTAGTTGGTTGGTTGTAGTAGATGTTATCGCATTTTAAAAATATTTATTTTATTTTCGAGAATGCTTTACCGCTTCTCCTGGGTACGAGTTAGGGTAATGCAATATAACATAATGCTTCAAGTGTAGTAGTATATTTGTGATAGCAGAATAGCCTTTGAGAGAAAAACAGCAAAAGTAGATATAGTGTTAAATAGCGCAGTACCTCTTTCTGTCGAATCGAAAATCTATTTGACACACACCAAAGAGATTTAATTTGTAGTTCGTAAATAAGAAATTAAAAATAAAGCAAAATTTAAAATGTAAATTAGTTGTTTTTTTTCACATTTCAATTGCCAGTTTTGTGCTTTCTATTAGTACTTTACGAGGCAGGAGCGAAATCTTAGATGCTATAACATTAACGCATATCAATGCGCAAAGGATAATGATAAGGAGACAATAAACGGAAAACTGAGCGTAATCAGCCCACGTTCACAAGCAATGAGCCCACGCTTCATCACGTGTTATCGCAAACGCCCTCTATCTCTCGATACTGTAAATTCAATTCACGTAAGTTACGGAAACATGAGAAGTCTGAGCCTAGATAACATTCACGAGAAAAGATTTGCGACTGTTGGTGACAATGTTTTATAAGCAATGTGGGTTGATCTGAACATTTAATGAAACTGAAAAGTACATAATATTACAAAGACACACACTATTTTGTATGGAGTTATAATGCGGTAATATAAAATGTATATTAAAAAATGAAGTTGAACATTTCATTGAATTTCCGCTTCCTTTTCAGCCGCGCAGATATAGATATTCAGATAATACTATCCAGGTTTCAAAAAATATAGTGAAAATATATTTCTGAGGTGATGTGGCAATGTGAATGGAAACATTTGTGTGAGGCTATTGTCTTAAAATTATAGGCACATATTTTCATTTCTGTGCAATACATCGAGAACTACCTTCACCTTTTGCTCTGAATAGAAGATTATACATGTTGAAAAGCAGCACGTTGTGATAAATGCTCCAGATAATGCCAACCATTTACCATTTTAAGTTACTCTCTTACAGAAGATGACAAATAATGCAGATAATGCATTAGAAGGCAAATAAACAAGCAGCGGCGGATTTACCATTTGCGAGGCCCCAAGCAAAAATATTTTCGAGCACTCCCCGTGCCTTTTTTACTGGCAAAAATTACATTTTTGCGGAAGGAGATTTTACCCATTTTACTCAAAATTAATTAAACAATTAAAACATGCCTTCAAATAATTTCATTCAAATTTTAAATTTAAAAACTATTTACAATCGTCTTTAACATCATATCTATGTAAAATTAGCTGTAGTTCAACTCTATGTTACTCAGTAATAAAAATGAAACTAACTAAAAATGCTGTTAATGCGATTTTTTTCACAAAATCAGTAATGTCGTCGAAAGATAAAAACCCAAAGCATATAATTTTAATTTAACATTATTGTTAGCGAATTGTGTTCCTCTTGTACCCAAGTAGCTTGATTCTAGTTTTTATCCCTTTTAAGTATACTAAATGATTTTCTAATGAACAAATTTTAATCATTGAAGTTAAAATAAATTCGAACGGGAACCTCAATGTGTCGCTCAAACCTCAATGTATGTGCTCAAACACACCAAACGTCGAGTATAGAAAAACATCCATTTCAATTGCCCAATCACCACGGATTGTTATGCGCCAAGTCCGAAACATAATACGTGAGAACAAAAATGTTTTAAATTCCAATAGTGTGTTTGTGAAATTTATTTCATTTTTATTTATTTACTGGACTAATTATAAACTTGTATATTTTCTTTTTTTAGCAAATTTGAAATTTTGTTTAATAATGTGTGAGGCCTCTTGTACTCTGAGGCCCCAAGCGGAACCTTATGCAGCTTATTGGTAAAACCGCCACAGATAACAAGATTCGATAGTACATTAGTTCGATAGTAGTATTACATATTATTCTTCGACTTTTTTAGTGACCGAAAACATTGCACCTCCTGCCTTGTAATATAATCTTTTTAACTGAGAAGAACGTTCGCAAATTAATAAAAATATTCATTTCATGAAGCAGTAGGTGTGAAAATGGCCTAATGTCATCGGTCACTTTAAAAAAACGAAGTATATACACGCAAATATGTCGGAGAACGTAGTATTAACCCTCACGTTTGTTACTTTTGTAATCCAGATGAAAAACAGTTTGTGTAAATTACATTTTTTGTTTGAGACTATGCTTCAGACACATTTTGAAGTTATATGAACAGGATTGTACAGTGCCTGGATTATGTTTGTTTCTGGGAAAAGTTCTGAAATCATTTGTGAAGATTTCATTATGTTGGCCTGGGCTGTATGCTCCAGAATACTAAGATAGATGTATAAATAACATTTGCTTAGAAGCGTTTGACGAACATTTAGTTAATGGTATAGTGAATTTCAACACGCCGTACACGCTTTCTTCTAAGTCCTGAGAAGATTAAATTGCCCACTTGATAGATACTACGAGTGAGTATGCGATCGAAATACAAGCCAGGCTATAGACACGTTCTATTTGTCTATGAAACAGGCCAACTCCAGTTGCACTGCAATTCAAAAACGCATTAATTATTTTTGACAAAAGACATCTAGCATTTATCTGAATGAACTTTCCGTCATCGTCCTCTAAAAACGAAATGAATCACCTTACATTACATCTAAGACATTCAAGAAATAGATTTAACTGTAACTACGCACCGCAAACGTTCCTAATCCCAACAAAGGAAATTCGTGTCCGTTGCTGAGGGTAATTGATGCAACCATCTTCAGATCATTCACGTCTGCAATTTAACATCAGTCGACTAAAATATTTTCCATGGGCACTATCCGGGTTATGAAAGCAGATAAGATTGGCCACGTGAGTAACTTCATTTCTGATTACGAATAATGATTGAACGTTCGGATGGGAACTCGAGTGCGTTTAGAGAGGGGCGCAGAGGCACCTATCTACTAAATTGAACAGTTAGACTGACAAAATCAGCGCCGGTTTTGCTTTTAAGCAATTCCAGTACGTTTATGATTTTACAAGTAAATCACGTCTTTTCTTTCTTTCTCGAGTAGGGGAATCGGAGGTAATGGGAGTCAACGGTAAATAATCGATAAATAATGTAAATATACCATTTTGAAAGGCAGAAACATGTGCTTCTGCCTACCATTAGTCATGATAACTGTAGCGAGTTGATCGCCGCAGCCAAAGAAAGCTTTTATAGACGATTATCGCATTCGAGAAGTGGGTTGATGTTAGAAAGGACTCTTAGAAAATAAGGTTGTATTCACGTGAACTTCGAGATTTCTGGAAGAATTAAAATTTGTTGGAAGGGGAGTTCTTCAGCAACTCTTTTGATACCAATTACGAGTAATTTTAAAACATTCTACAAATTTTGATGACCAGTTAGAGTAAAAATATACTGGCGGGTTAATGGTGGTCAGTGATTCGAATTACCTGCACCGTGACTGCCATGGCCCCAAACAAAATAATTTATTGACCTGAATGAGTTTACTTGCCACGTTTACGTGTCCATGGTATCCCATTTAGCACGTTAGCCTTCGATGCGGCGTCACCCGGACAGCCCAGATCATGACTCTGGCCGCGGAAGCCTACGATATCATGTTTTCTGAAGTTAAGATCTTGGAGTCGAGAAAATTATTCACTCCTATTGTAATCAAAATACATACACTTTGAAGTACCAATGCGTTCATTTTGCTTCATATTGCTTTAATGACTCATATTACCCACATCCTGACTCCCATTACCCGCATGTGGTGGTAATGGGGGTCAAATGCATTTTCTTGGGAAGTCGATGTTTGAGAGGGTTTTAATGTATTTTTGTGATGAAAACACAAGCTTAATAACTAATGCGAGATATAACAGCGTATACGTGTTCATATGAGCAATTGGTAATGATTTATATTGAAAAAATAAAGAGTGACGCTCATTAACTCCCCGTCCCCTACTAGTTACGTAGTACAGAAAGAGTACGTAATGATGTGGCCAAGAACCGAGATTTTTCGTCAGAAAAACTCGTATTGTGGGGCCTTAATACCGAAAAAGTTGATTCATACTGTTCCAATATGTAGCAAATTACTTCCTCTATTTCGTTATGCAGTCAGTCACATTCACGAAAAAATGTTTCACGACAAAGCGTGTGTCTGTGAATAAAGCCTAAACCGTAGACAGGATTTTCGCCCAAATTGATGATCCTCTGTCGATCGGACGGGCGTCGCGGGATCTTGAATTTGAAAGAGATTTGTATTCTAGGTTGTACTTTTCATCAAGCTTCAACATTTTCAAAGTTTTCTAAAAATTGCTCCATATTTTTTGTTAACATTTCTTCTAGCTTAGTACGAAAATGCATGAAAAGTCGCGTTATGCTGAATTCTCTGAAATTTCGAAAAAAAAATGGTCAATTTTTTCGACGTCTTTCTTCAACTATAAGGTTGAAAATATTTTTCTTTAAATGTATTTTGTTGTTCACAACTTGTTCCTTAATTAATGTCATGTGCATTTTTTGGAATATTAGCAGTTTTTTGTGAAATATGGGCAATTTTATAATAATAATAATAATAATAATAATAATAATAATAATAATAATAATAAATATTTATTGAGTCACATATACAATTACAATCGTGTATGACGAGTCAATATGATGCCTTGGGTGGAGAGAGCGAAGTTATATTACTGTTCAGGAGCTAACAAGGGGCCATCTCAGCATTTGCTCATAGGACCAGGGAAACTGAACAAAACCTGATCGAGATGGGGTCATTGGCCTAGAAATACAATACTTGTTACAGTTAGATTAAGATATTATACAGTAGATAAATTATCTGCTAATAATTTACATTAATAATAATAATAATTACAGTAATAACAATAATTACATTAATAATAATAATTACATTAATAATAATAATTACAATAATAATAATAATTACATTAATAATAATAATTACATTAATAATACATATCAATTATGTTTGCAACTACATCAAATTTAACAAAAGTAGTACATTCTATATTTATAACTTGAAATGGTGAGGAGGCAAGTTTTGACCAGTTTTTTTCTTCTTCTATTCTCCTTCTATTTCACAGGATGTGATATGCAGTTCTTTTTTTTTTGCTTCAGCTTGAAACAGTTCACATGAAACAGAAAGTCTAATGGAATAAGAAATTCTTATTTATTTATATTTTTTAAGGGAAATGTTGTAATTTGAAAATTCCTTTACACTGTAGAACGTTGTTAAGCAGGAAAGCTTTCAATTTACTTTTAAATGTATGAATTGTGTTTATGTCTTTGATATCATTGCCTAGTTTGTTGTAAAGTGTAATGCCCTCTATTAGGGTACGTTTTTGATAAAGTGTAGTTTCAGAGTGGGGAACGTGTAGGTTATCCTTTTGACGGGTGTTGTAGTTATGTACATCAGAATTTAAAGTAAAAGTGTCTTTGTTTTCCATGAGAATTTTCTTTGTGGAGACCACTATTTCAAATATGTACATGCATGGTAGAGGAAGAATTCTTAGTTTATTAAACAAGGGTTTGCAAGACTCCAGCTTATGAGTGCTGGTCATTGTTCGCAGTATTCTTTTTTGGATAATAAATGTGCGAGTGCTTTCAGGGGCATTTCCCCAGAATATTATTCCATATTTTAGGTGTGAGTGCACATTTGCAAAATACATTGTTCGAAGCGTCTCAATGTTGGAGCTTGACCTGAGGGTGTATAGGGCATAGCAAGATTTGCTGAGCTTCTTGTTAAGATTTGAGATGTGAGTGTTCCATTTTAGGTTTTCTTGAATTGTTAGTCCGAGGAAGGTAGTTTCATGAGATATTGTTACAGGGTTATTGTTTATGAGCAAATGCTGTGAGAGTTTTTCTTTAGATCGAGGATTCATGAAATTTAGAGAGACTGTCTTGCTGGTGTTTATGATGAGTTTGTTGTCTTGAAACCATTTTACTAGTGCTTGCAAAGTTTTGTGAGTTTCTTTTTCTAATGATTGTTGTGTTTTTGCTTTGATGATATTTGTGTCATCTGCAAACAAAATTATTTTGTTGTTCCTTAAAGCCAAAGGCATGTCATTTATGTATATAAGGAATAGTTTTGGTCCAAGGATGGATCCTTGCGGGACTCCACAATTTATTATTTGAGGACAGGAGTAGTATGAGGAGATTTTGTTTTCTTTAGTATGTTGGAGGGCAACTATTTGTCTACGGTTTGATAAATATGATTTGATCCATTGGCCTGCAATGCCTCGAATCCCTAACATTTCTAGTTTTCTTAAAAGTATATGATGGTCAATGATGTCAAAGGCTTTTGACAAATCTAAGCAAAGGCCAATGGGAATTTCCTTCCGATTTAGTGCAACAAGTATGTCATTTAAAAAGGAGAAGATGGCTGTGTCTGTGGATCTATTACTCCTGAAGCCATGTTGTGCATTTGTAAGGACATTATTTGCATTGAGAAACTGTTTGAGTCTATCATTGAAAAGTCTTTCCAGAATTTTTGAAAATGCTGATAACAGGGAAACAGGCCTGTAGTTCATTGGGTCAGTACTATTGCCCTTTTTAAACAATGGTTTATTTTTTGCTGTTTTGAATATATCTGAAAATATGCCTGATTTTGGAGAGTAATTGCAGATGTGAGAGAGTGGTTGCACTATACATGGAGCACTGTGTTTAATAAGAAAATCTGGAATGTTGTCCATGCCTGCTGAGAATTTATTCTCCATTTGTCCAATGATTTTAAAAATTTCAGAGGGGGTTGTTTCATATAAAAATATGGAATTTACAATTTTTGTAATATTAGTGTTTGTTTGGCGTGTTTCATTATTTAGAGAGTGTTGAGAGATTAACTTATTACTAATTTGTGAAAAGTGTTCATTGAATATATCAGCTATTTCTTGTGGGTCTTGTACAGTTTCGTTTTTGTAGGGCTTGGCTTTTGTTTTATTACGTGCAATTGCAATGTACTTATCATTTGTTATAATTTTTGCTTGTTTGATTACTTTTTTTAGGATCGAATTATATGTTTTGTAATGTGAAATGAAGTTTGAGTTACATTTGTTATTTGTTAGTATTTTATACATGTTGCGTTTTCTTTCACATGACACTTTGATGCCTGTGGTAATCCATGATTTAGTTTTCTTATTTTGGATCTTTTTCAGTTTTTGAGGGAAAATGGCATTGAAATGTCTTAAGTATATATTTATGAATGAGTTAAACTTATCATTTGTATCGGTTGCCTTATATACTTCATTCCAGTTTTCAAATCAGAGCAAGTTTTGAAATTTTATTATGTTTCCTTGGGAATAGTTACAGATTTCTTTGTAAGTTGTCTTTTCCGCGGTTTTTGTTTCTGTCGGAAGTGTTAGGATCTGGGCAATGTGGTCACTGAAAACTGTATTAAATGTAGCAACAGAAAAACAATGGTTATTTGCATCTATTATTATTTGATCTATAGCAGTGCTACTATTTTTGGATATTCGTGTTGGTGTATTTATGGTTGGTTGTAAATTGTATGATTTTAGTAGGTCTTTAAATAGATTTTCATTACTGGATTGTGTGAGGCAATTTACATTGAAGTCACCACAAAGAATAGTTTTATACTGTCTGCGTTTTTGAAGTTTTGTTAGAATAACCATATAAACAAGATATTTTCAAACATTGCACCAATTTTTTCTTTAAACTTTGTGTATGCAAATACACTGAATAACATGACACAAACAACATTTTGATGTATTTTTTGATTTTTCAAAAATTACACATGTAATTATTTTAAGTATCTCCTACGTCTTGAAATGAAAACTCAATGATATAAATTAGTTATTGAAGAACTTTGGAGACTTATGGCACAATACTGAAAATTTAAAATACAATAGCTCTCTCTTAAGGAAGATGATGCCAATGAAATGTTTATAAGAATTATAGTATAATTTCTTATTAAAAAAAAATATATATATCGCAGCATGTTCCTTAATCGGTCATGTGTGTCAACCACCAAACTCTACAGGTTGTCAAGTAATTTTCAAAACTCAACATGTGAATTACCAGTTAAAATTTTGTAAACATAATTTTTTTCTTCAAATTTACAATATTTTGTTTCTTTAGATGTTTTCAAAATAATTCAAATGAGTTTTGTATAGAACTCTGTGACAAGGAGGGTTACTGTATTATGTGTTTTTCTCAAAATCACTTTTGATGGATTTGTAGGCTATTGGAAATATACTCAACACATGATAAAACATCTTTTATTTGCTGATAGATAACCATTGGAAGGAGGATGGGGCAAAACCAAAAAGCTAGCACAAGGAAGCAATTAGGAAAGTATGTAGTATGAGAAAGTTTGTGCCATTCTGAAGCACCACTAGTATTTTTTAAATCTCTTTGTAATATGTTAATATGTATTAATATAATTGTAATTTTCACCATTATTGAATGCATTTTAACACTTTTTATTGAATGCATCTTTTCTTTTTCAAAAACAGAATGTTCAGAAAGTGATATTTATATCTTGAGTAATGAGTAAATTGTTCAAAACGAACAACCATTTGATCAAATTCTATTTAGTATCCGATTTGGAACTGAAGTACAATATAGATCCTTTTGTGAATTTATGTAGCCTAAATTTTCTCCTAAGCACTTTTTAGAATTAAGGTAATTTATTTCTTTGATGAGCATACTATGAAGTATGGTTTTTAAAATCTTTAAGATCAGGTTATAAAAAGTATTTTTTATCAGATTATTCCTCTATCCTTTAGTCTTATTTTCTAGCATCAAGATTTGTATACCATTAATAAACAGCCTAGGTAAATTGGATAGAATAATTGGGTAGAAATATTCCAATATTTTGCTCAGGTATTTATACACATTTATTGCAGACTTTTATAAAACATCAAAAACCTAAATTTCTTAGTAAAGGGATGCATTTTTAACACATTTAAATTTCAGGTTTTTATTAACATCATTAAGAAAAGCTTACACTTTCAAAAGATTAACAAAGATACAATTTTAAAAATATATAATTGAGCTTCAAGACCATTCTTCCACAAATTTAGAGATTCATGTACCTCTCTAAAAATGTCTCTCATCAAACTTCATCTGCAAATGGATAATGTGGTGCAGCCACTGCCCTGCAAAATTATAAGAAATAATTGTTATGAAATATTTTTATTAATTAATACATCTATAAGGATCAATCTAATTATGAATAGTACTCTAAATGTGCCAGTGAAAGTTATTTATCCTATCAAAATTGTCAGATCATAGTAGCTATTATTTTCCATCCTGAGCTACACAGATGATCTAGTCATGTTCTTGCTTTTCAGGGTGGAAAAAGTTCTTTAAATTTATTTTGGCATTAGAAAAGTCCAGTTTATTAGTTCTGAATAAAGAAGAGCTAAAGGTAAGAATACAGTTAGTGTGAAGCAAATGCATCAGAAATCTTTAAGGAGTATTGAAAATGAATTATGAACGATCACATGATGTATATTTATTATTTTTAGCTTTTATCTTGAATCAATTCAAAAGAGCAGTAATACAATCTATTCTAATGAGCAGTAAAGGTAAAGTAGAAATTGGTACAATAATAAATTCTTTGTTGAGAAATTGTGTAATTAATATCATATTTCATGGCAAAATCCCTGTACACAAAAATTATTCAACCTTAAGAAAAAACGGCTAAGTGTGTCAAAAATTAAAATTTTCCAATTTCCAGTGATTTTCTGCAAGATGAAAACTGTTTATAACATTTGATTCATGCTTATCAAGCTTTTACTTTCACAAGTACCTATTCGTTTTTCCCAGATAGAGAAGTTGCTCAGAAAACTCTTGAAAATTTATAAGAATTATTTTTTTGTACTAAGTAAGGATCAAGAGAAGGCCCTACAATAAGGGAATTTTTTGCCATATAGGGAATATTTGCCTTGTCCTATACACTTTCTAGGAAAATGAAATAACTTTAGGAATTACATGAAGACATTTAATCTGTCTATTTACTTACTTCTCGAAAGGACAGGTCCGTGTGTTGTTGTTAAGATCATCCAACAATCTCATATCCTCATCATTCAGGGTGAAGTCAAAAACATTGATGTTTTCAGCAAGTCGATTTTTATTGGCAGATTTTGGAATGGGATTTACTCCTATCTGAATCTGCAAAAATAGTTCATTTAAATTAAAATAAAAGTGTATTTAAATTTTAATGGTTTGAGTTTAAAATATATTATAACTCATTGAGCAGCAAAATGGTAACTTACTAAATATCGCAGACAAATTTGGGCAGCAGTTTTATTATATTTTGCCGCAGTTTCTTTGAGAACTGAGTGATCAAGAAGTTTTGGTTTTCCTGCAGCAACCTGTTTACCAGGGTTTGCTAGAGGACTGTATGCTGTGACAAGAATTCCTTTTTCCTTACAAAATCCTATGAGGGGTTTCTGATTTAGGAAAGGATGACACTCTACCTATAAAATACATCACAATGATTAGCTTCCATGACATGTCTACAAAATCACATTATATATTATAATTTGTTATCGATCTCTTAAGTTTATTATTATCCATTTACCTGATTTGTGGCAGGAACAATTTTAGCATTCTCAAGAACACGAGTTAACTGTGGGATAGTAAAATTTGATACCCCAATACTCTTAGCAAGGCCTAATTCAGCACATTTCTCCATTTCCTTCCAAGTATCAACATAATCTATGTCTGCCACCTGCACCTTTCCTTCTGAATCTACTGGAACAAATCCAGCCCCATCCTGAAACAAACAAGAGTACATTTCATCAAAAGAAGTTTAATTTAAATTCTTTCTTTTAATTTCCATAAAAAGATATTACCTTTAAGGAAAAGGGCCAATGGATGAGATACAGATCTAGGTACTCCAACTGAAGATTGGAAAGTGACTGTTTTAAAGCAGGAACCACCAAATCCTTTTTGGTGTTTGTACACCATAACTAAAATTTAAAAACAAACATAAATCATGTTTCACATTTTTTAAATGGTTGAATAGTTGGAACAATTTTTCAAGTAATATTTACTATAACTTCAGGCAATATAAAAGTGCATCTAGTAAGATTAATTTCAGATAATGGAGCTGGATCCTCTAATGGTAAATTCATAAAATTATTCACAAATTTACTTGAAAAATAATTTTTAAAATAATTATTTGGCAGGATTACACTTTTTTTCCATTGTCTAACACTTAGGAATTTCTTGTAATAGAATATTGTTCATCAGGTAGAAATATAAGTAAAAAAAAGAGATTACCTTGCTTGTTACAAAGAGATCTTCACGTTTAATTATGCCTTCTTGAATTTTTGTTTGAATTGCAGAGCCCACAGCCTTCTCATTCTCATAAACGGCTGCTGTGTCTATATGACGGTATCCCAAATCTATGGCATCTTTCACTACCTGAACTGCCTCATCATCTCTTGCCTAAAATCAGACAAAAACTCAAATATCAGTAAAAATCTATTAATTCTATTTAATTAGAATGATCTCAAATTTCAGGGATTTCTATAAAGTAAAAAAAATATACAAATGACAGATATGCAAATATCTTTATTATTATTATTATTATTATTATTATTATTATTATTATTATTATTATTATTATTATTATTATTATTATTATTATTATTATTATTATTATTATTATTGTTAGTTTGAAGGCTTGGCATCTAAGGCCTTTAGCCTTTTTACTGATTGATATTATGATTAATTAAATCTAAATTTTGAAGAAAAGATTGGCTTCTTTCAAGAACTGTTATAGATATTATTATTATTATTATTATTATTATTATTATTATTATTATTATTATTATTATTATTATTATTATTGTTATTATTATTATTATCATCATCATTATCATCATCATCATCATCATCATCATCATCATCATCATCATCATCATTATTATTATTATTATTATTATTATTATTATTAAATTAATTATTGTTGTTGTTATCGTTATTATTATGCCGGAAAATCTTTTCATGTCCCTCGAAACTGAATATATCCATTATGATATTGATATTCCTGTCTTGTAATTGTAAATAATTTGTTATTGATTTGGTAATATAAAAACATCCTTTCGCGCCAATTTCAATTTAGCGCAGAACACCGGACCTTGGCTACTTTGCCAGGTATAATAATAACCACCGCCTTCTAAAGAACACAGAAACAAATGTGTGCCTTCCACACTGCCACGAGGTCGCTGCTTTTATCTCAAATTAACACCAGCTCTCTAGACTGTCAAGGGTATTCACGTACCTCGTATGTTCCCAGCCCCAGCAAAGGAAAGGGGCGTCCGTTGTTGAGAGTGACTGTCCGCGCCATCTTCAGCATATTCTTGCTAGAACACCTTAGATCTCGCCCGGCCGGCAGGCGCTAGTGGCCACCAGTGGCTATTCGGATTCCTGGCTACAGGATTACACCGTCAAGCGACTGGGGGAACTGTAGTGAGCTTAAGCTTTCCCTGAACAGACGTACTCCACACAGTGCTGTTAACTTGACAGATCACTCTGGATCACTCCCTCACTTACGTCAAAACCAATAAAAAGGACGCATGGAGCATGGGCACGCTTGCTTCAAAGTACAAAAATGTAGAGTAACCTGGCGGATGACAATGGAAACTGAAAGAGCGCGGTGTTTAAATGGTGTTGCTTGCATAAAATCGATGAACGGTAACTGAAAAAAATTGTCAAATATCCATATTAATTTAACTAATTTTATTTGAACTTTAACAATTGTATCTATCATTTTTACTCTCTCGCATACTACATACGTATTAGTATATAGATGAGAAAGTTATGAAATGCTGCAACAAAAAACTGTTATTTTTCGTCAGAAAAAAATCGTGTTGTAGTAGGCTCCTGATACCGAAAAAGTTTATTATTGCCCTTATTATGTAGAAAATTACTTCCTCCAACAAGTTGTGTTGTCAAAATCCACTTTGTGGGACCATAGCACTCAAAAATTGGTTTATGGCAAAATGTCGAGAGCAGTGAGGTGCCATTCAACGCCTCTGGGTCTCCTCATTGGGAACTGATGATTTTTCTGTGGATCCATCCACAAGACCCCAAGAAATTTTTCCAAAAACGTGTTTGTGTTGGTTTTTTTTGGGGGGGGCAATTAAAACGTGTTTTGATCGACCTACGGCATCTACAGAGGGGACCAAAAGCTCATTCATTTACATCATTGAGTCAAATGAATTGACATTGTTTTAGGACAATTCTTTCAGTACATTCTGAGAAAAACGTTTTGTGTATTTTAATTGATGAAACGCTGTGAATTACTACAAGTACTGCGGTGTAATCTTAATTTTTTAATCAATATTCTGAATAGTCAAGGTTCAAAATGCTGTTTAACGATATTACCACGTCCAAATCATCTAAAATGATAACATAAATTTTATTATTTTAAAAATCCGAAATATTTTTATCCTTCTTAAATAATTCTTTAACATTCGTACACACACACACACACACACACACACACACACACACACTGAATTATTAATGAAAATGCACCGCTCGCTTCAACCTCAAAAGTGATCCTCGCAAAAGCAAATTGGCTATGTACAGGCATCCGTCGCTTTTTTGTCTTGCTAGATCTAACAATTTTTTCCCGCATGTCTGCTTTCCGTGGTACATCAACAAATAATTTATTTGGGGTTGAGTATAAGTATTTCGAGGTACTACAAACCAATGGTATGTTTTTAATTCCATAACAACATAACTACATAAAAATCGTTTAAACAGCCCACAACACGATTTGGCATATACCTTGTCGTTCGTTTCACACAGATGACGTCACGCGTTTTGGGGAGACATGATGTCAAGGTACCTAGCATAAGAAATGATGTACAGCGCGGCATTTTTAAACTAATAACTTTTAGACAGTTTTAGGTACATATTGTAACGAGCCCCCTGGTGATTGCTTTCAAGGGTGGGCGCCAGGCATGCTCGGCAGGCAAGTCGCAAACACTACCTTTTCACGCCGATCTTCGACGACTGACGAGACCGGTAAGGGATCAGCTCCCGAGAGCCGAGACTGTCTTCAGGGTTTCGACTCTCTGGGCTAGATTTCCAGTGATTGGGGATCAGGTGTGCTCAACAGGAGCTACTGAATAAAAGTACAGGAATTCCTTCAATGTGGTTTCTCAAGGGAGCCCATTGTTTATTTCCGAAAATATTACTATGATTACGTTTACATGGATTTACAATTAGTTTTTGCTTGAAGTTTAGCTTTCATGAAAACAAGTTACAATGGACATGCATTCCGAAGGTCTTCTTTCTTGAGGCGTTTCTGGTTCGTTTCTAAAGTCTCTAATCTTTTTGTTATGACAGCATCTCTCATTACTCGTCTTTCCTAGATACAAAATGCTTCTTCTGCTTACAATTGCTGAGAGGAGCCGTTGGCGCAGCGCCTGGAGCTGGCGCGATCCTCTGTGCGTGGGAGGGCTTCTCGACGGAACCGATCGGCCGTCGCGGCGTCGTCACAGGTTCGCGCAGTGAGGCTCAAATCGTGCCACACTCGCGCTGTCTTCGGCGTTAAGTAGGAGCAGTAGTAGGCTTCAAAATCCATTGACGTGATGGTTGTTGCCTTCCGTCTAAGTTAGATTCAGTCTGTGGTACTGAACGTCATGAACTGCCATATTTGTAGCCATGAAACTGCATGCGCTGTGTTCTGCGACCGTCTCTCCCACTCAGCGTCAGGAACTGGTCTGTCGCTCTCGGTGTCGTTCGCTTTTCTGTTTTTCTCCGCTGAGGGTTCCCACATCGTGAGCTCAGTCTCCGAGGCGCAAAGCCTCGTTCCCAAATAATTTTCGTCCTTTGATTCAATTAGATTTGAGAAACTGAGCGACTGAACAAGAAACTGTGTGAAACTGTTGGTTGGCTACTCGTCGCGTTCTCTCTTCCTTTCTCGCCGCGCGCTGCTTCGGAAGTGGGTCAAGGTCAATTAACGAACAAAGCGCCGCGACTACCCTCGTCTCCTGTCCATATTCTCATGGGTGGTATGCAACTGATAGGGTGGCGCGGATGGTGTCGAGGCGTCACAAACAATGAGTGGATTCGCCCGTAAAAAAGATAAATTCTCTCCCGGGCGACGCGAGGGCAAGTACGCGGACGATGCAGCTGTCGCTGAGCCGAGCTACCTGCGAGCGATGGCCCGTGCCTGCCCTAAAGGCCCCTGCACACGCCGCCGCCGCAGCGCGCTTTCGAGCAGCGCGGCTCGTAGCACAGCATTGGTTTGAATGGAGACCATCCCACGTGCAGCGGGCTGGCGCTGCTGCGGCAAGCGGTGGAGAACTCTCGCTACGCGAAGCGGAGGAGGGCGTACGCGCCACCGCTGACAGAACACAGCTTTAAATGGTAGCCTTCCCACCGTGCCGCCGGTCGCTGCGTTTTACCTGCTGCGATCCTGAAGTATTGAGGAGGAAGAGGAGCTGGAGGTAACTGACACCATGAACCCTTCAGGGCTGTCCATAAATTCGTAAAAGTACCAGGGGGTGGAGATCTCTTCTAAACACCACGTTACAGCCCAGATATCCCAGGCATCCCAGATATGTTCAATAATGCTCATGTCTACTTCAACATATTATTTTGATGACCAGTGGAAGTGTTTAAATTCAGAAGAGTATTCTTGAAGCCACTCTGGACGTGTCTCAACGGGGAAGTCGAGTGAAAGCGCAAACCAGACCGGAAGACATTTCTTTTATCCCATTGAGTCAACGCGTGTAATTTAATTGTGCTCTAAAGATCGAAATGATACAAAATGAGGAAAGACAAATTGTGCACGGTTCGTGCCCTGTTGTTTTGGACTCTACCCCGGCACCCGTCTGAAACTGACGAAAGGTAACCTCAGAAATGATCCCTAGAATTCTCATCCAAGCAATGGTCATCCTTGATAACAGTTACAATGGTGTGGAAATTTTTCCCACCGCGTTTTAACTCGAATCAATAGCCAATTTACGTAAGGCCAATTTACACCGTTTCTCAAACTTAGAAATTTTGGATCTGGCGAACTCGCACTACCCTTACGCAGTCAATAATTATAATAAATATTCATTAAATAGATTTAATGCATTGAATATGTAAAAACACGTTTGTTCTTCCCGCCATGATCATAAATTTAATCGTTGGTCGTCCGTTGTCATTTGTTTTCAGTCACAGACGCTAGGGTTCGCTCATGTTCTTGGATATTTGTATCACTCACCTGAATACAGCTTTCTCGTAGGTTCTGCTGTTTTCTAGTGTCTTCTCGATGTTTCTCATGGTCTTCCAATGTGCTTTCTGTGGGCGGGGGTGGAAATCCGAATTCATTAAACCGCGCTCGTGTTACTGTTGTCCAGGACGTGCTCAAAGTTGACAGTCTCAGAGCACTCGCACTTCGTTTTGTCAGTGTCAGACAGCGTGCTAAACGGACGCGTTGGTAGATATATTGTCGGCGACCTTCTCAGAGTGAGAATTCAAAAGTTGAGAAGGGTGTTTGTTAGTTTTGTTGGATGCGTTCAGGTGAACTGAGGTTTTGTCATTCTCAATAATTCTAAGGGAAGTCGAAGTAAGACCATCATCATGTCGGCATCAGGCGGAGGTGAAGGACAATCGACTGGAGCAAACAATGCAAATAATATACCAGCAATTGGGTATGAGGAACATAACGTAACAGTTAATCCTAATCAACCTAGACAGCCTACGAATTTACAGGACCTATTAAGGTTTACTGCCGAAGCTGCGGGAAGTCAACACGACCCTAATCGTATGTTTATGCCAATGGATGAAGAAGTAAGTACAGTACCCTGAAAGAGTAGATAGTGAGCGTTTCGTTTTTTTAGTATTAACAACAATGTCTTCAATTTAGAGACGTCATTGGCTTGAAAATACTTTGAAGAGCTTGACTGTCGATATAGTAGAGGAGTTACTGAAAGCAATCGAAGTTCTGAAGGAAGCGGGAACCCTGGAACTGCAGGATGATCCGACAAATTGTGAGAATGCTCTTGAAACTATTTCAGATTATGTGGACAATATGGATACAGCCAACGGTAAGTTTCATGTTTTTATTTGAGAATGTGTATTAAATGCATTCTGTAATCAATATAATTTCATTTGTACAATACTAGAATTTATTTAATTTCCAAGTAGATATGAATGTTCTTGAAATTTTGCAAAATTTATTTTAATTATTACAGATATTTGCATAATAATGATATTAAGAGCATGTTTTTTATATGTCACATTTTCATTGAGCATATTTAACTCGCCTGGCATTGGTGTGTTAAGATGCTTAAGGGAAATCCATAGAACTGGTAAAAGCAGAATGTTGAGTTATATAATTCATTGAGTATTGCATTCAATTAGAAATTGTTTATTGAATGATAGATGTTAATGTAAGCTCTTGCATAATTATAAACTGTTTGTAATGAATTCTGGAGGTTGTTCATTCCCTTTCTTAAAATGTATTGAATAACATTGTATGTACAGTTTTAAGAAATATTGGTTGAGTTGACCTAATCCTTCCTAAAATTCTCTGAATAAATTTCTGTGCATTGAGTGATTTTTTTTTTTTTACTCTTGATCTTTTCTTCCAGATTTCCACAAAATAGGAGGTTTTTGTATATTTCGTCCTTGTTTGGGTTCTGCCCACAGCAGTTTACGGTGGAGAGCTGCAGAAATTATTGCTGAATTGACACAGAACAATCCATACTGTCAAGAGAGAATTCTTGAAGCACAACTGCTACCAGTTTTGTCCTCTCTTGTCGACAACGATCCAAATGAGCAAGTTAGAGTGAAAGCATTATATGCCATATCCTGTAAGTATTCATGTTGTTTATGAGAAACAACTTAACTTCAATTGGATTTTAATGTATGAATGTATTTTCATGTTTCAGGTTTAGTTAGAGAAAACAAAAAGGCTTTAAAAGAATTTAATGAGAAGAATGGGTACTCAGTTGTTTTGAGGGCAATGCAAAGTGACATTGAAAAACTTAAAATTAAGTCTGCTTTTCTGCTGAGCTCTTTGTGTTCACAAAATGAGCAAATTAAAGGTGAGGCTGCAGTTTATATGTTACAATGTGATCAACTACTTCTTAGATAAAAGACCACTGGTTCATAATTTACTAGTAATATCTTGTAGTAGAAATGTTTATATTTGGTTAGGATGTTAGGTAATATTGGATGTTTTATTTTATTTGCCATATAAGGTGGGTTAGAATGATGTTCAGTATATTTTTTAATTTACTGTGCATGATGATGATATTACATGGTTTTGAAGAGTGGGTAGAATGGAAATTGTGAAAAAAGGAAATTAGCAATTGTCATACAATACTGTTGAATACTTTGTGATGTCCTAACCTGATCAATGCAAACTAACATTTAGTAGATTGTATAAACTCATGGGTAGCTAGTGGATGTACCTATTGTCCTTCCTTCTTCCTTCAACCTGACAAATTTGCGCCCTGGTGTGCAACCATGGTAAGTGCCACACATATCATTTCCTGGATTTAGGGCTGAATGTATAGTTAGCACTTATTCTATAAGTGCTGGCTTACTCTAAGTGGACTCTTATAGTGAAAAGTATTTTTAAATGTTCCTCATGAGGTACATCGTGAGTTCTCATCGGATACCAATGTGTTCTTCCTTAAGTGATTGAAAATGTGACAACTTTCCCTGTGGACCACTGGTTTTGTAGTTGCGTGTATACACTTGTTCTTTCCAAACAGCTTCCATTTCGACTCTTGCGCTTTTAAAAATAGTTTATTATTGTACGTTTCCAATGAATTTCAGTGTCTCGGATGTATCTTTTCATGGCACAAAAATGTTTGGATTTAGAACCCATAATATTTTACAAAATCATTTTTATCATTTTAAAACTATAAATATAAGAACATTACCTGGTGATGAAGGGGAGACCGAGTAGTAAACATTTAAAGGAGCAGCTGACCAGTATAGGAATGATTGGTCAATCATTGCACACTTATTTGAAAATTAGAATGACTAAGAATCAATTATGAGTACTTACAGAACATGTGCTGTGAATTTGGCCCTAAGTCACAATTGATGCCTTGTTCCATTATCAATGTTGATACTCTTGTATGGTCATATCTTCCTTCAATGAGAGATTTTGAGAAACAGCTTGATGCAGATCCTATTGGTTTGTGTTACAGAAACGAAGTAATAAAGGTTTCTAACATTACATTTTGTTGTAAATAAACATATTTTTAACAAATAATATTATCGATTTCATGTTAAATGTAAATTTGTTACTGAATTGTTTTAGCAAAGGGGGTAGTGGATTAAGATATGCAAATCTTCCCCCAGAGATACGTTTTTTTATGTTGAATATCATTATTAAATTGTAAAAAAAAGTTTTTCGCTGGATTTAAATCAATTTACACTGAGTACTTCTTGGAAATGAAAAAATGTGTTTTTTTAATTTCTTGCTTAAGTTTAATTTTTTTTTTCACCACATTCCACCTATGAATTATGACTTTAATAATCCTTGTGATTTTCTAGAGACAATACTGATGTTTCAAAAATATTTTCAGGTGTGGTTTTTACTCTTACAATCAACAAAAAAGAAAGGAAAAATAAGGGGAAACAATTTCCTTGTTTTTTTTTAAGAATATCTCATGTTCTGACTGAGTTGATTCAAAGGACTAAATACAATTTGTAGCCCTGTAATTTCTCTGTAGTTTCACAAAATTTCAACCGTTTAATCTTATAATTTGCATTTGACAGCTTATTATAAGTAAAACAGTATTTTAATTGTTTTGTATTTATTTTCTTAAAATTAGGATTTCTTTTATTGATTGTCACGGTTTGTCTTTTTTGTGTTTATTAAAAAAGATTAATTATGGAAACAAAATTGTAAGAATAATATTACAACCTATTGTAATTTTAATATTGAACGAATTATGATTTTCACAAAAATTAATGAGTTTATAAACAAAATAGAACAATGTTTCAAAATAATGTTAAATATTATTTATAATGTTGTAAAAATATACGTTGAGTCAGTCACTACATGATGCACTCAGCCATGTTTTTGATTTAGGCAGCAGATTTTGGTTGTACATCGCAATGTACAGTTTCTGCATCACAGGCACAATATTTTATACTCGTACTATCTGGTTTAAGATTCAAAAAGTCTGTCATCCCCATCTGCAACAGAATGTCACGCATGCCACATCTAGGTCCAACACATTAAATGCCATAGTTTTTTGTTGTTTTTTTTAATCATCTACATCCATGTTGCAAGATTCAGAAAGCTGTAAGAAGCTGAATTGCCAGAATCTCTTATCAATATCAGAACCATTACCTCAATCAAGTTGTGATGATCCATCTTAGACAGTACAGGCTAGAGAGATCTGAAAATAGAATTAACTGAAACGCCTTTTCAGAGAACCGTTGCAGATGAAAATTATGTTTATTGCGCTTTTCAAACACTAATTTATGTTCCTTCTGATGCTCTTATTCTTTTTTGTAGCAAGGCCCTTTTTGATATCAAAAGGAAATTGCAGTTTTGGTACACACTCAAATCAAAAACTATTGTTTATTGAACAATTGCATAATTTCAAAGCATTTTCATGCATATGCCAAGTAGAGAAACAAGAGTTAGTGTTATTATTAAATCATTAATGGAACGAAGGTGGATAAAGTATAAAAACACATTTTTTTAGTTAAAATCTTAATTTGTTCAATATTCAAATTACAGTACGCTATAATATTATTCTTACAATTTTGTTTTTTCATTATTTATTTTTTCTAATAAACCTTGAAACTAAGAAAAAGTGTGACAATTTATAAAACAAAACCTATTTTTAGGAAAATAAATAAGAAACTATTAAATTACTGTTTTACCTATATTGAGCTGTTGAGGGCAAATTTTGAGATGAAAGATTGAAGTTTTGGGAAAGTATAGAGAATTTACAGGGCTAAAAATTGTATTTAGTCCTTTTTATCATCTGCTTCAGAACATGAGATACTCTTTAAAAAAAGAAACTATTTTTCCCTTTTTGTTAATTGTAAGAGTCAAAATTGGACATAAACACCTAAAAAAGTTATCATTGTCTGTACAAGGATAATTAAAGTCAATATTCCTGGGTGTAATTGGGTTAAAAAAATTTAAACATGTATAAGAAGCTAAGAAACATGTTCGCCTCCTCCCTCCCCTTCAAAAAAGTTATAATTTTTACACTTCAATTACAATTTTCAACATAACATTATTTTCCCCATGGGTGGCTGATTTGCTTATCTGATTCCACTAGTCACTTTATTACATCAATTCAATCTCTAGATTGTGAAAATTGCAAATGGTGATTAATTTAAACTAAATTCAATTTTATAATGTAACAAGCATTATATTACAAATATATATAGTGAACTAAAATATGAGTGAGACAGTTCCCTCTTGTGCATGCTTGGCAAATGTATATTGGCTGTAACTGTGAGTGGGGTTTAACAATTTTTATTTTCCAAAACAGTAAATCTATCCAACACTGTTAATAATAACGTAAGAGCAGAAAGCATAACAGCAAGTCCTAGAAGCCATTCTTTAGTCATATGGGGATACCTCCACAATGCAATACTTGAAGCTCCTTTGCTCTCATTGACATGTCTTGTTGTGTGTGTAAGAGGTACTGAAAAATGCATTAAATTAATAAACCTTATTAATATAAAATCAATTCAATCTACATTGTTCCCATGATATATGCATATGTACTTTCTTGAAGATGCAAACATTTTCTTTATTGGTAAAGTTATCTTTGATATATAATGATAATAATAACAATACCAATGAGATGATGTTTGGATTTAAATTTCTATTTATTTTCTTCGTTTTTTATGTGTTAAAGGCCATCTTTAATTTTTTACCGTTTGACACACATCATGCATTTTACATCATTCAGATGTTGAAGGTCAGACTTATTGCATCGTTGAATTTGACTAAATTATCATCATCCTCACGATTTGTTTTGGTTTGTATTACAATAAGTGTGTTAGACCAATATGCTTGTGTATGCAAATTCCATCGGACTGATATTTTTTAATATTTTAGGGTGGAAAATTCAGATGTTTTGCTGTAATAGGGAAGTGCTGTAAAGCAATTTATCCCATATTGTTCATGTACAACTTGAGAAAGAACATTAAGCCTTGGAAGATTCTTCTAAGCAAAATGTAAATCAGTCTCTGCTCAAAGCAAATTAATACAAGTTTTTGTTCGTTAAACTATTATTTCAATTCTGTGCAGGTTTATTCATATAATGTTAAATCATTTTCTATTTTCATTCTTTTTACACTCATAAATTGTGCACTGAAAGGCCAAGGGGGATAGGAGACACATATCTAGTTCTGAGAAAATTACTTTCAAAGCCGAAAGATTTTATTTTATTTCTAGATAAATTTTTTAATTGATGAAATTTATATTGTAGCACCTGCCACATTTCCACTTATTCAGTGGCCACATTTTTGTGTTTTTTAACTTTATGTGACAGTACATAACTCACTTTTCACAGATAATTTACAGCACTTGGCCTCCCAATAATTCAAAAATCATTTAAATAATATACAGATTTGAATGACTTGTATGAAAGTCACAGTTACTATTATTTACAATTAAACGCATTAATTGATTGTAATTGACAAAATATTTAAAATTCAAAAAAGACGTGAAAATACGCAGCTTCACATTTCAGTGTTTTAAAACATTACAAAATGTTTCTCAATGGAAATAAAAAATATCTAAAATTTTTGTGCACCTCATTATATAATAATAACTAGGAAAAGAGATGTTGTTATAAGGAAGTGTCAATAACAGCAGGTTAAAAGTAAGTTCTGAGTAAAACTGCTTAAATCAATCTGGTACTTCTGTGACAGTTTGTGGGATAAGTGTCAGCACTCAATACGATATGAGAACTGGTCATACCAATGGTGTGCAGGCACAAATTGGATATTCAAACAAAATAAAATTTGTTGAAATCATAGTTGAATTTGTTCAAATAAAAGTGTGGAACAAGATTAAAGTTTCATTACCGAACTAAAAACTAAATTTTGAATGTGTGTTTTAAAGAGAGAATAATGTGTATTGAAAAAGAATTGTTTCAAGCATTTGGTCAGGAGGTAGCCTGTAATTTTTTTAAATAGTAAAAAGATGCTTAAATAACTGTAAAGTATAATTTTAAATAAAAGTATATATTGATGGTTTTTGAATAGAGAAAGCAAGCCATAAAAGAGTGTATACAAAGGTGGAAGACAGAATAAAATTGCTTGGAGAGAAAAAGTAACCAATTTGACATGGATAGAAGCAATGAATATGACCCGAGACAGAATAGAGTGGAAAAAAAAACTCGTCAAGGAAATGACAGCAGTCAGGAAAAGATATATTGAAGAGGAGGCTGACAACCAACTGTCTTGAATCTCCTCTTAAAGGATCACCAAGGATTGCATGTGATATACTTATTGCTACCACCAATACTACTATGAAAGTAGAAATACAATTTTGTGCCATCATTGTAAGTCAGAGAATATTACAAAAACATTTAATCCATTGCATTTTATTAATAAATTTGCGATGTAGTGGCCGATTTTGTCATGTGTAACTTCCTTAACTCCATTTTCACAAAAAATGAGTTCTCTCTCTTTACCCACACACCATATCTTTAAACTGCCAAATACAAATGAAATGGGGAATATTTTGTTTGAAATAAGGGGACCTTGCTTATGTACTGCCTCAGGGCTTTTGTTTGAGAATCCTAAATTATACTTTGGGCTTAAAATTTCTTATAGATAAAGGCTTGTGCATTGTCTTGGCTGTTATGAAGATGGTGTGTTATATTATGTGGGACATGGCATCTGCTGGGAAGAAGTTACTTCAAAAATTTTTATCTTATCTTAAAAGACACTTCTTATTTAAAATTTTCTTGAATTACATGAAGATGGACATGGTGTTGTAGTGATCATCTTAGTATTTGAAATTAATAATCTTCATGAATAAAACCAACATACGAATGGATAAAAACCAGAATAATGTAAGTGACATTTTATAAATCCTAAGAAAACTGTGTGTATTTTAGGCAATATTTCAATTGCAATGTATTTTCGTGGTTATAATGAACAGCTGAAATGCCATGATGTTAATGATGAAACAACACACCATGACCATTCAATGAAATTGATTTAAATATACATTTTTCTCAGACTTTATAAAATGTCCCTTATACCAGTCTGGTAACCCACTCACATTTGGTTGTTTTGTTTTGTTTTGTTTTTCAACAAATAAACATTTTAAACAACAAGTCAAGATTTTGACATTTTTAAAACATATGTAAACTAAGTTTCTTAGTGCCCGAATATGCAGGTTTCTACAAATTTTTAAGAATTTTCATTAGTTTATATTCAGTTTTCCTTATACACAGTTTTTTATTCACCTTATTTTAGACACCATATTATTTTATTCTTGTCAGAGAGAAATACTGAAATTTAAAAGTTCGGGAAATTTGTTAATAGTTTTTGGAGAACTTTTGATTAGTACTATATGCATCAACTGACTTTGGATGACTTGTATGAAGGGTACACAAGTGAAGTTGGGGTTGAATCTTTTAAAATTCTTTGCTTTTCTGGAATAACTTGTGCTTAATGTCACCTCTGAAATACTTTTATTTCTGGCCATTAAGAACACAGCAAATTTCAGAATACGAGACATGTTGAAATAGTCATGTTCGGAGGACAATCGGGACAATTACATTCTTTCATCCAAAATTCTAAATAGAAGGAACAAAACAATATTGTATATAATTAAATTTTAGATAAATGTGAGAAATTCTTCTGCAGTTCTTAAGTAGAATGCGGTTTAGATTTGAAAGATTGAATTTTTATCAAGATCGCTATTGTTAACTATTTTTATCACATCTCAGTTTTTCGACCAGGTATAAAAATTTAATATGACAACAAAACCAAATGATTTTGTTTGATTGAAAAGTTTTTGGAATTGGTTTGTAAATAGTTGTGTATCTGAAGAGACTATTACTCTTTGGATTTTGTTGGCAAACTCACTGTTAAAGATGATCAGACAGAATAGTAGAGAATGACTTTGAGAATAATTCTTAGCATTCTAGAAATAAATGACAGGAAGTTTTCTTTTTCTTAGTGAGTTGTTCATTTGCTTATCAATTGTCTCAGTATAAAATCAATTATTTTCATTTTACCTTAGCAGTACTGGGTAAGGGATTGGAACTGCTCCAATTATTGATTGATTGTTTTTAATGAGTTTCAATTTTTTTTAGGAAGTTGAAAGTTTGATGTTTTTTATAAAATGCTCTTTGTTTAAAATGATTAAAAATGTAAATAATAATTCAATCTATTATTTTAGAAAATTATCTGACACTAATAGAAACAAAATTGTGCGCATTGGAGCCCCACATCCAGTAACATATGTGTCTCTATTTATACTTAAGTATGTCTGCGAATAAGAATTTCTGTTTCTTTTATGAATTCTTGTAAATGATTGCCCTCTGAGAAGTGTAACTTCACTCTCTGCACCCAAGACTTCATATTGACTCATCATACATGATTATAATTGAATATGTGAATCAACAAAATAATATTATCATCATCATCATCATCATCATCATCTATGCTCACTTTGAATTGCGTTAAAAAGCACCAAATTTCTAATTTGGCTAAAAAGATATTTGAACTGATGATCGCAACTACCATGGTTTTTAATTAAACCAAACACTGTGCTTTTGTTGTAAAGGTGTTGGCAATTTGAGATCTTTTTTTTACTTAAATTGAGAGGATCTGTTTTCTTTATTGCAAAATAATTGTTATAATTTTTTATTATATAAGAAATAATATAAATGTCGGAACTCTACAGATTCTGTTCAATACCTCAAGTTGTATGAAAAACAAGGTAGCATTCATGGAGTTACACTAATAGCTCATAATGTTTCGTTGGATTTGAGGAAACTTAAGATGCATTACTACATGTGGGTTTTTATCACAATGAGGAAAACTATTGTGAGAAAGTCAAACAAAATCTTCATTTTTTTATTTTTATTTAGGCATGATTACCACATACTGTTCTTTGTTTACTATTTGCTGATTATAATTTTTTTAAATTGCAATTAATTCAGTTCACTCTCAAGAGGAATTTAAAGTTAAACAATAACTATTTCATTTACATCTACACTGTTTCTTATAATTATTTATTTGAAAGATAATACACAGCTGAGTATTGCTTTATTTTTTACAGATGAGTTATGTGAAATGGGATTTGTTGTGCAGCTGGCTGGAATGGTTACGGACTTCCACCAGCCTGTTCTTGAACATCTTCTCTCTGCTCTCCTCAATCTGGTCAACAATCACCCCAAATCACAAAGTGAATGCAGAAGACCTGAGTTGAATCTTCAGGACACACTCGCTAATCTTGTGCACAACACTAGTGGGAAGGATGAGTATATGGTGTGTACCTCTAATTTACTGTTCAGAGCACTGAGTGTACTACTTTTATCTCTTTCTCTTACTGTTTACCCTCGTGTAATAAAAGTTGTATAAAAAGAGTGTGCCTAATAAATCAGTGTTGTACAGGACTTCGATGTAGTGAATAAAACCAAACCACCTAATGGATCTTTGAATATTTCTGAACTCTTTAAACTTAATTTTTTCTTCACTGTTTTCTGTATGTAAATTATTTCTTTCATGAATCATAATACTTCTGAGTTTCTGTTTTATGATTATCATTGATCATTTTATGGTTTGAAAGATTGGGAGGGGGGGAGGAAATGGGCTTGTAACACACACACACCTCCTTCCAGTGTACCTTCTTATTGTATGATACTACTTTTAATGTCTCATCAGTACTTGAAAAATATGTCTAGAACATCAGTGCAAATATTAGTTTGAACATCGGATAGGCGTGAAATAATCAACAAACCTGTTTTACAAGTTCCAAATATTCCAATCAATGTGGAGCTTTTCCTCTTGTTAATGATTTTATGAATCATCCTAGTTTTATTTCAGTGTGAATACTTGATTTTGACTCAACATCATGAATTTAGGAAGCTGTCACATTATATACTAGGAAAAATGATCTCTTGGAGAGGGAATTTCTTACCTTATGCAAAATATCCAGTTAAGCAGAATTGTTTATTATTGTTTTTTCTTTCTAGCAATTTTGTTTCAATTTTGTTTTGTATATGCTTTCATTTACTGTTGGAAACTTGATTGAATGAGGATGAGCCTCATTTAGATTCAATTTACATAACTTACGAAAGTGCAATCATATAATTTCAGGGATAAGGTGTGAAAATAGAATGGATAACGGGAGTATAAAGGATGTTTTAGTTGTCAGATAAATTTGGTATAATCATTATAGTGACTAACAGCACTTGTAAGGTCATTGTTTGATTGAAATTAACAACACAAATTTATTGCACTTATGTAGTGAATCACTTTTTTCCACTTGATCCATTTGGCCTCCATAGAATGGATACTAACAAAAACAATTTCAGTTGGTCTTGTTACATAAAATTACTTTGCCTCGCCACCAGGAATGAATTGGCACGTTCCCTGTTCTAAAGCAAAACCAGATGCTTTATTTTTTAAATTCATTTATGTGTAGTACAATTTTTAAATAAAACTTTGTGATAAAACAAAATACTGTTTTGTAGGTCACAGAGATCGAAATTAATTTTGAATATAACAACTTCGTAACTCTATCTGTATTACGTATATTATATTTCTGAGTAGTTTTTCAATGTGTGTAAACATATTTTCTTATATTTATTATAATGTATATTATATTATCTATATCTCAAAGATAAATTTTTGTAACATTGTAAGTGTTAGTAAGATACTGAAAGGTGCATTTCAGCAGATCTAAATGCCAAAAATTTGTATCTAATGTTCTACTTAACCCAATTGCCTTTTTTTGACATCTCACAGATGTCATGACTGAGAATGGCATTCTCTTTTTTTTTTTTTTTTTGTCTCTGAGACACGAATGTGTCAGGTTCGTACACTGTACTAGAGTGACTGAAAATGGAGTTGTTTGCAGAATGTATGTAACATTCTTCTATTTACAGATTATTCTAGTGTGTATCCTGATATTGTGTTGAAATTTGGTGATCACATTCCTAGTCCTTCCATAATTTTTGAATTTAAGTACTGCTGAAAGAACGCTGAGGCATATAAATCTGAGGGGAAGGGTAGTGCAAAGGGGGAAAAGCTGAGGCAAATTTGTATAATTTTTAAAGTTAACTACAGAAATTACAATTGTTGATTTTGGACTAATTTTAAACTTAAATGAAAAATAAAAAAAAATTAAATTAAATGATTCAAAGTTTGTTTCAAAATTATTTGAAATATTGTTCATCAGAATATATTCACAATAGAAAAGTTTTTGTTGTTTGTTATGTTGCAATAATTGAAGGAGGAGACATTTAATACTGTTGATGTCTGCTTGTGAACAAGAATTCCTACCATGATCATAAACAGTTGAGAATAGGGTATGTTTGGGGTAGTTACTTTTCCCAATAGAAGTAAGAATTCCACCGATATTTGTGATGTATTTTGTTTCCTTTTCTGTGAAGAAATAGAGGGTTGAGACCCAATTTAAAGATAAACCTGCCCCCAAGAGATAAAATGTTGAAGATTGTTGGCACCAATTTAGGAAAACATTTCATGGAATTGTCCATACAGATCTGCTTGTGAACAAGAATTCCTACCATGATCATAAACAGTTGAGAATAGGGTATGTTTGGGGTAGTTACTTTTCCCAATAGAAGTAAGAATTCCACCGATATTTGTGATGTATTTTGTTTCCTTTTCTGTGAAGAAATAGAGGGTTGAGACCCAATTTAAAGATAAACCTGCCCCCAAGAGATAAAATGTTGAAGATTGTTGGCACCAATTTAGGAAAACATTTCATGGAATTGTCCATACAGATGGAAATTAACTATTACTTTTATGTTGAATCTATGTACTTATGAAAAATATTGAAAGTTTTAATAATAAAAAAATGGATAAAAGGTCAAAAGATAATGTTTGAATTTTTGTTGGGTTTTTGGTATCGAGTGAGTAGTTGCCATTTACTCTACTAATAAGAACTCCTGAAAGACATATTCATATTCTCTTTAGGTGTATGTTGTAATATGAAGTAATATATTCAAAATGTTTTTGTTCCAGGAAGAACATGATTATGCTCAGCAACTTCTATGTTTACTGTTTCAACCTGTAATGGAAGAAGAACGTTAAAAGCTAAAGATAGTTTCAGGCACTGTGCTGGTGTGTACTTACAGTGGCGTTTACCTTTTTTGTTGTATATATCAAAATTATTTGGAATATTTATTTGCAAAGCTGATTTTATTTTGAGTACATTTTACTTGTAAATAGTATTTACACATGTGACTCAGCTGTTCTTTGAAAGAGTATTAAAACATAGAAAAATATTTGTCTGTTGTTTTATATTTTTATGCTGCTAATAAAATATATTAATGCACAGTTGTACCTTTTCTTTCTTCCCTTACCAGAATAGATAGTTGATTAACACTGGAGGGGGAAAAAATTAAATAATTGTCACAAAACATACTTAAATAATAAAAATTGAAATAGACTGCAAGATCCAAGTGTTCAAGTAAGGAATGCAGAGCATTGGAATGTCTTTTAAGATAAGTAGTTAAATAGTGAGATTGTGGTTAGCAGTTGTTCAGTTTGTGTAGCAGCGGAATACAAGGAATGTTAAACGGTATCTACATTCCAAAATGTTTTTGACATCCGTTCTGACCTTGCAAAATCAATCATGACATATTGGCAGACGAATGGTGTGTGCTCTTTCCTTCTGACGATCTTTGAATTTCTTACGAGAGACAATCCTTAAAATCATGTACTTGCTCCTCTTACGGTGGTGTAGCATCTAATATTGAACATTTATAGTATTCTACATTGGTCATTATTTTGTTTAATATAATGATAAAAGATGTTAGTTATGAGGCTTTCTTAAATGATCCCACGCATGCGTGAGGAAGCATGTTTTACGCTAAGCCAATCAGCAACAGCCCCTGACATTCAAGATGGCACCATGGCCTGAACAAGGCAACGAACCCAAGGCACCTGACAAAAGTTGTAATAAAAGTGGTGAGAACAGTTCGTTAGAAGCCTCTAAAGTGAACGTAGGAAATACAGAGGATTCAGAAGTCAATACCACAACCGCCAAGTGTGACGATAAACAGGTAGGACCCGCGGGACCAACAGTGTAATTTTCATCACATTGTTTGATGTATGCATATAAGTGTGTATTTCCGGGTATTTGGAAGTAATTCTATACTGTAATGGGTGAACATTTCTGCGCACTGAAATTTGAAAGAAGTTCTGATAGTAGGAGTGAAGTTTTAGTATGGTGTGGAACTGGTGTGAGTGAATGCTGTCGAAATTCTGTTAGGTTTTCCAACGTGTGAAGTGTCTTGATTTTACTCTCCAGTTCATAATTTCTTCGTGAATATTGCACTGGTGAAATTGAATGACTTATTGTGTCTTTTTTCGCCCTTGAAAGTTAAAGGACAGCATGTTTCAAAATTAGTCTGTTAAATGGTTGTCTCATTCTTGAACTGTTTCAGTACTTTTCATTCTTATTTTTGGTTAGGTACTTTAAAGCTCAAGAATTTTTTGTTTGTGTAGTAATGCAACATAGAATTGCAGTGGATTTATTGGTAAGTCTAAATGTTCCATAAATTTTCTTTGTCTAATGAAGATTAATCTTTCTCACTATTGTGAGAAATCAAATCGTTATTGGCCTCCATAAACAATTCTGGGATACACATTGCTGTAAGATTTACTTATATTCTCAAACTTTAAAGAACTCAAAATTGAAAGAGAATGCAATATTATATACTTTTCTTTTGGTACAATATTTGATTGCTTTTGAATCTCTAATCATAAGTATATGTTTGGGGAAAAGCCCTGTTGATGAAAACCATTGATTTAACCACTTCCAAGCAGTTTTGTATGATTGTGTATATTATAAATTTCCCCCAAATTCTAGAATACAATATGTATACTAACTCAAAATAAGTATTTAGAGTTTTATATTGTATTATACTTTTATTTAGACAATTGAATAAGCTTGGTTTCCTTCTGACAATTCTGCTATTGCCCTTTAACAACATTGATGTGGACATATTTCGAAATTGTTACTTAACAATGAAAGTATACAAAAGGAAAGAATCTGTTTTATCTTTCTTTGTGTCGACTTTGTTTCGGAACTGGTATGACGAACAGTCGATTACCGTGATTCCGACTTTTTATTGCATTCCGTAGCTCAGCTGTTTCGCGTTCAATGTGCTACCTCTTCCATAACTGCTCTCCCCTCCCATTCACGGATATCGCAGCGTTCTCCCACCGCGATGCTGCTGCTGCCGCTACTACTATTGCTGCTACTACTACTACTACTGCTGCTACTACTACTACTACTACTACTACTACTACTACTACTACTACTACTACTACTACTACTACTACTACTACTACTACTACTACTACTGCTACTACTACTACTACTGCTACTACTACACTACTGGTCTCCCCGTTTTCTTTCTCCGTGTCCTGTCGAGCGACTCCCCTCTTTTCCCCCTCCTGTACAGTTACCCGTCCACCCGCAACCCATTGCTTCCCCGCCCGCCCACTTCTCGTCTTTCCTCCCTCCCATACTCCTTTTCACCCCCTTTGCCACCTCGCCCACCTACCGGTTCGTTTCCCCCTCCCCCGCTCTTCGCTCTCGTGCCCTTCCCTTCATCATGTCACTTCTTGGCAAAACATTCTGGGGGAATGCCAGCAGAAATGAATCGTGACACATGTAAGCCGCAGGCCTTGTCATTAGGCCAGCCCAACCTTTCCCTTGCTGGATTCGGTGATGCGCGTCTCACGCTCCAGAGGCCGGATCAGGTCGCAGGAGCCTGTGGAGCTCCAGCTGGGCTTCGCTAAGTGCAGTACTAGGGAACGGGCGCCCAGTGAGAGTGGAGGAAACGGGGTTCTTGCCCTCAGGCTCAGACTTCATCTGGGCCTGGATTTATTTCTATTGTAAACAACTTGCATTTCGTCCAATTCAAATTAGCCGCTGTAAGTTATTTTTGTTCGACGGAGAAATGTATTGTTTATCTATGGAGAGAAGCGGAAATTTAATTCGAAATAAGCCTCTCTCCCTGTGAACCTACTCTCCCAGACCTCTTTGTTTTCTCTGGGCACCCCTGCTAGAACAACGCGCACACAAACTGAACCCTTGCCAAGTGAAAGAGAAAATGTAGAAAACCGAGAAATATCATCTAGTACATTGACAACATGCGAACCAAATAACTGACAAATAAACTTATTTAATTCAATACTATTGTTTTAAGCTGTGGGTTGTTTGTGGAAAATAATTGTTTATATATTTTGAAGATTGATATTTATGTTTAGGAAGAATATTTAAGAATGGACTAAGTTTTTCGTAACTTGAATACTCTCGGCAACTGCTCTGCTCTGCAGCTTGATTTTTGAAGGAAAAATATTTTGAAAATCCTTTAAGGCAGTTTTTTAAAATCCAAATTCACTCCAAATAAAGCACCATAATTGCCACCATTCAATTCAATTGGATAATTTAACCAACAACAAAATGTGTCTACTTCTTTATACTAATGAAAGTTGTCCCGATTGAATACAATGTAAATAATTACTATAATAAAAAATAAAATAAAAATTAATCGTAAATTCAGCACAATGAAAAATTATTTATAAAAATGCAGTCGGCTGGACACTACATACACAGTCGCTCCCCCTCACTGCACTGCATGCGTGCGTTTGCCGTTTTGCAAATTTTACTGGGTAATCACGTGTTGTTCGATTTACTCTTTTTTATTATTATTATTTTTCTTTGTTACACATGGGAGCGGCCTCCCTGAATGTTTATTGCTGAGGGCGCCGTGCTTGTTTATCCGATCCTTGGGTCGCCCGTAAGTGCGCATGCCCGCGGATTCAGAAATCAGAGGGGCTTCTTCCCTCTGTCTGCAGCGCTGGATGCTGCTCTGCTGCGGGCTGCGCTGCTTTCCATTGTTGCGTAACCGCTGCACCAAATGCATTGAATGCTTTTCGTTTCATTTGGCTTTTGCACTTGTAGCTTCATCTTCATCGAAGCATGTGCGTGATGCTACCTAATGAAAGACACAGAAAGTTTGAAGCCAGCTCAATATAGAGACTCGTGCTTCTAGATTCTAATCTCTGGTTTAACGGAAAGCAAAAACGAATTCGATTTGCTGTTTATTTCATTATCATTGGACATCCGACTTTCATCTGTGCTTATTGATTGTCTCGGAATGTTTTTCTAGGTTGTAAAGTTGTGCAAATTTCTTTGTGTATTTTCATTACGCAAACCTTTTTTAATTAGATTTTTACGAAGATTTTGTATTTATGTGAAGTAAAGTTATAATAATTCTCCACCTTCGGGAATGATGTGAAATTCATTACGGTCTGTGATATAATGAAAACTACTCGAATTTTTGTATGTTAAATGTTTACAGACATTGCTAAATATTTTTTGAGAAGTTAAACCATTGTAACTTAATGTTATGTTGTGTTGTGTTGAATGTCTTCTGGAACCTCTTGTTTGAGTGGTTTTGCATTTGCCGACTCGCACAATTAAAAGTTTTTGAACTCACGAAGAAATCACGCATTTCTGCACGTCATGTAAAACGTAAAATTGGAGAAATGAATAAGAAACCAGCAGTGAAAAATATATCAACAGAAAGGTAGATCTATGACTACAATTTTGTTGCTTCTAATGACTTCAGGTAACCTAAAAATAGTATGTCTTAAGCATGTGTTCATTTTAAAAGCGTTCCCAGTATTCTGCAGTAATGTGAATTTCAATTTCTTCTGCAGAATCGATACGATACACGATACGGCCAAGGTCTACCTTAAACAATTGTTACCGTTTATCTAAAATGTTTAATGGAAACGTTTAAATTCTCGAAAATCCGTCAAGATGTTACTGAGCCAAGGAACAGAAATTAGTTTTATATTAAATTCAAATAATTTCAAAGTCTGTATTTGCTTCAAGACAGTTTGCGGACAGAATATTTCAGGTGCTAAAATTACCAACTTAGGTTCTATTAGTGTTAGTTTTGACACAGGTACTTGGTCTAAAATCTCATGCGTAACACATGTCCCACAGACTTGATCAACAACAACTTAGTTGTTCAAACTCGTAAGGACACGATAAAAAATATTTCATTTCTTTAAAGTAATCGCGCTAACGATTTTCTCTAACCCATAAAATCAATTTGTTTTCGTCTGGAATAGAACTCGTGACGTTCGAAGAATCAAGACGTTGCCAAGAAGTTTGTTTTTACTTACAAAGTAAACGTGCAACGTATTTTATACAAAAATAATAAAGATTGTAAAAGCAATTATTATGACAGTTGAGTTGTTGAAGTATTCCGTGGTACCTCTTCCTGCGTCTATAACGTCTATTACATACAGTAACAAGGTAACCACACTTTCTCCAAAATCGGAATATTAATATTTGCTAATAGAAAGGGGAGCTGGCTTGATATGTCAGGTGTGGCTTATTTTGGTTTTGTTCCAAGCGCTTCAAATTAAAAGAAATTGATAATGTTTGTAAAATTAGTTTGAAAATGTGTTGTGCTAGACGTTAGCTCTTCACGTTTCTTCAAAAATATATTTTCTTTGTATTTCATTTAACTGTAATCACAATCTGTGTGTTATAATATTTTGGATGTCCAAAAAAAAAAAAAATTAAATCGTGACGTATGACGGTCAATTTAGTCATTTAACTTGCTTTGTTGGCAATCTTTCTGTATTGAGAGAGAAATGACATTTCAAACAAATTGGGTGTAGATCTCTTTGGAAAACACTGTAAATTCCTTTTCCGTTAATTAATTAATTAAAAATACGGTGTATTGCGTTACCAACAAGTTTAAGAGACCTATTTTACTGCCAGCTTGCGAACAGCGTTGGTTCGGCAGAAGAGCAATCCTCTGCTAGACGTGCGAATCTTCTGGTACGAATACTGTCGCTTCGAAGGCTGGGTTGTGTTTAGAGGAAATTTGAAAGCTGATTGCACATCATTGTTGGTCCTCGAAGAGAGAATACAAAAAGAGTAAAATGTTAGATAGGTTTGTAGTACGTGAGTTAGTTCAAGTTTCTTTGTGCAATTGTTGATGTTATTCTTTGTTAAATGTCATCTTGAAAACTGCACCGCTTTGTTGAGGCCGTGACTCGTGGAAGGAGTGTCGAAGGAATGTGGATTAGTCGCTTGCTGGTCACGGAATAGTTTATAGGTTTAGAAATTTTACGTATTTCTTTATCAGTTTGAAGACGACGGCAAAAATGCCATAAAGATAAATGGACTAAAGATTCCGGCATTATTACGTAAAGCGTTGTGTGATCGACTTCGCCGGTTTCCTCGGAGCAGACTTTGGAGACACTGTTAGTGATGTGTGTATTTGTGAAATGCTAGTTTGTATACACGTTATCACTATGGAAGTGTTTATATATATATATTGGTAAATGTGGAAAAATATTTCCATTTTTGTTAAAAAAGTAACTCGAAAAAGTTAGGGGAAAATATGTCGAGGGTTTGTATCGTGATCACTGACGACAGTTCAACTGACGCCCATTTGGAACGGTACGATATCGCAGGAGGAAGTTAAACAGCGGAAGTGTTCACTTGGCGAATTTGTTTTCGGGGCAGTGCTTCCGATTGGAAGTAACGGGCCTTCTTTTCCTCTTCTAATTTTAAAAAAAAACTTTAGTTGTTAACTTGCCTCTCGTCGCGTTGGTCTACTTTGAGCCATAAAGGACCACTTGGAGCTGAGGGATAGGGTTCCGCTTTTGAGAATTTTCAATAGTTATTAATAACTTTGTCCGATATTTTTCCTTAGGTAGTAAAAAGAGGTAACGTTTCAAGTAACGAACAAGGCGCCATTAGGGTATTGATAAATTTTAAAAAATCTAAATCTTCTAAGTATTGTGGCTACTATAGCGAACTGTAATAAAATATTCTCGAAACTATTGGTCGCATCCTTTGTTGATACATATTGATATCACTGCAATGAACTACAACTAGCATGAACATTTGAACAAATAGTCAGTTCCGAGTGCATCTCGCAAAACGTGGTAGACAAATTTGATTATCTTCTCCCCCACACTTCACATACAGTTTTTCTTTTTTTTTTTTCTTTTCATACTAAATAAATCTAAATGTTATTTGTGGTATGAATGAGATCGATATTTGACGAGATGCATCGAGGAACGTGTGCGTTCGATCTGTGTACGTGCTACGCCAACGGGATGGTTTCCTGATACAACCCCCGCGTGACCTTAAGCGGCGCTGCCATTCGCCCCCTCCCTCGCCCCCCGCCTCCCCCCCCCCGCCCGCCCAGCCCTACTTGCGCCGGATTAAAGCGGAGGCTGCGTTCGCCCGCATCCCCGCACCAAGAAAGGAGGGCTTCTCTTTCCGCATCACTTGTCTCATTTGTTTTTAGTTTGCGTTTGAAGCGGCCGATGGACGAGGAAAGAAAATTCTGGGGAAGGGAACCGGAGTGTGATTGGCTTCATGCCGGGAAATATTCTGACAGGACTGTTTCTATCATTACGCATATAGTTATTTTTTGGTGGCTTCATTCTCGTATTTAATGGATTATTATGATATTTGGGTCACGCCTGAAAAATCGACTATGCACTTTTTTGCGAAATTTATGTAAAATTTGAGCAAGAAACTACTTAGATATGGTATTTTCATTGAACTTTAATCATACTTTATGAGAAATATAATGGTATAACTGCTGATACTAAGAAAAAATAATTTGAGTTTTTTTTTTTAGTCCTCTCCTCTGAAATTATATTTTTATATCGGCGTTTTTACATGCCCTACGTTATCTCCTTATTTTTTTACAATCCATTGCTATGATTTAGCTCGGGGATGAAGATGAATGTGCACATAAAATGTTCCTTTTTATCTCTTTGTTCAGAATTCTTTGGTAATGTGTTGCTACGATCTGTTAACTTTGATAATAACTTTCGTTGTGACCGGATTGAATATTTTCCGAAGCATATAGTAACAAAGTTTTGCACTATAAACATTGAACGAATATAAGACGGCATTGGGAAGTGAATACAGAGCTTGGTTTTAGTTTGCATTTTATATTCTGCAGTGAAAATCTTAGGGAAAACTGCATTGTTTTTTTACCAGTGTTAGCCGCGTTTCGTAAAACCGCGACTGCTATTATCTATCCTTGTAATTTTCTCGATTCCATATTCATATTTACTTAACAGATTGTTGTCTGAATACCTTTTTATTTTCAATCTTTCTGTACCTGGAAAGTTTCTTTGAATGCAATAAAATTCTTTGTGCGTCGACCACAAGCACGAAATAAAAGTTGCTTGGATGTTTTGTTTCTAGGTTATTTACTATGCGCGATAAAAGTTTTCTTTGCTACTTTGACGCGGTATATCCATGAAGACTGATATTAATATGTAATGTTGGATATTTTCTGCGTTCTTTTTTGTCCGTGAAAAATGAAATGGAACGTGTCCAATTGTAGTTAACATTCCCCTTTGTATCTATAAACTCAAATATTTACTCTTGAGTTTATTCATATTTGGAATTGTTTCTGTCAATACTGAAATTATGTAAGAGTTTTAGAATGTCTCATTGCAAAACATTTTTTAGGAACGTTTATAGAGCTTATCACCACAGGGAATGCGTACTTCACCCTTTGTTTCCAGCTGGAGTGAGCCATATTTTTACTCTCACGTTTAACAAAAGATTGGATGTCGTTTGATCTCGCCTAAGAGCGCACACTGATGGTCTGTCAAAATGTGGAACTTTGCATATGAAGTTGCTCGGTATTTATTGTGAATTCGGTACGTCTCTAACATTTCATAGCCAACCATTAGAAAATGTATATCGTTATACAAATCTTTGGACAGATTGCAGCTGTATAAAGTGAAAGATTCCTGCATGTTATGACGGTTCAAAAAATTTGGGGTAGTTAATTATATTCCTTCGCACACGACGTTGGAGTTGAACTATCTCGGGTAAGCGAGGAGCAATTAAATATGCTTATCTAGGCCCAAATGCATTAAATTTCAAGTAGTTATGACCAATATATGACATACTTTATGCCATTGGTCTACTGCTGCGGAGAAGCATTTCAGACGTGCCTAAACATTGCATGGCGAGGATATGATGTGCGTTGAATATTGTGTAGTCTCTGACAAGGTTTCGGAATACACTTGCGCAATACTGTGTGGCAGAAGCATAAGAATAAGAGCTTCATGCACAGGAATATTTTCAGATATTGTCAAAGCACTTTTTTAAAAATTAAGCCACTTTTTAAAAAAGGAACAAAAATGAAATTCAAAATTGCCAATCAATTTCTCTTTTGTCAGTTGTCTCAAAATTCTTAGAGAGGCTTTTGTATACGCAAATGAAACTTTTCTCAGGAAAAATGAAGAGTTTTCAGACTCGCCACACAGTTTTAGAAAGTCAAAATGTACGGAAACTGCCATTGTTTCTTTTCCTAAAGATGTTGCTTCATCAATGGATCAAAATTAAGCACTCATTGGAATATTTTTAGATCTTTCGAAAGCTTTTGACGCTATTGACCATAACATCTTGCTACCAAAATTACCTTCTTATGGAATTCGTGGTATCGCCCTAGATTGGATAACCTCGTACCTTAAACATCGATCTCAAATAGTAGAAATACCGTACTGGCACGAAAGGACATTATTTACTTATCTTTCCAATTCTTTACTAATTGAATATGGGGTGCCGCAAGGCTCGATCTTAGGTCCTATCCTCTTTGTGTTATACGTAAACTATATGCCCTCGTCTATTAAAAACGGAAGAACGGTTCTGTTTGCCGATGACACGAATGTTCTTTGTAAAAAAGAAACAATAAATAGTACGATAATCAAATTGGTTTTGTAATTACAAATTAATATTTAACGAAGGAAAAATAGTTTCAGTACACTTTTGCATCAAATCAGCAATCACATGCTCCATTGAAAATGAATAATATACAACTAGCTGATGTTCAGGTAACGAAATTTCTAGGTCTCTCAATTCAGTCAAACCTAAAATGAAATGTACATACAACAGAATTAAAAACGCCAATTTATTTACGAATCTGTAATATTTGTGGCAAGTGACTTACTTAATGGTGGAAACACATTTTCATGCAATACTAATATTTATGAATACAACACGTCGTAAAAATCACGTTCATCAATGTCAGTATCAACAGTTCACTATCAGAAATCCACATACAATATGTACTTTGCTTTACAACGCATTGCCAGATGACATTAAACCATTGAAGTTGGGCCACAAATTTAAATTAAGAGTAAAATATTTTCTGCTGCATAACTGTTTCTATACAATTGGTCTATATCAATCATAAAAAAATGTTTATTTAAAATAAACAGTAATATATAATACCGGTCCTGATGGCCGAAATCGCTAAGGCAGTAGTGCCGTAGCGATCTCGGGCCGAAGGATCGTGGGTTCGAGTCCCGCCTCGGGCATGGTTGTATTGTGTTCGTATTTTCACACCCCTATCATCATATCGTGTCATCCTCATAGCTACCATACCGTTACACGCAATAGTGGCCGCTAATGACCTAGTAGTCGATGCAACCTTAAAAAAAAGTAATATATACTGAATTAGTTTACATTTGTATTGTATTTTTTCTAAAGACTTAATAAGTTTGTAACAAATAATGTACTTCAGCTTCTAGGTCAATGACCCCCATCTCGATCAGGTTTTTGTCCCGTTTCCCTGATTCATTGAGCAAATGCTGAGGTGGCCCCTGTTTTGCTTCTGGACGAAATGTAGATTCACTATGCGCACATTTTATTGAACTCTCCTTTTAGTTGTAGTGGTAGGAGTAGAGGTAAGGGCGATTTACTATTTTGTTAGCAATGCAGAAAAATCAAACCTGCTGTTTGTTTTAAGTTGGTAATAATTTTTTTATAACTCGGGAAAGCGAATATCTAGTTTTTTTATGTTGCTAATCTCACGTTTTTTAAATTTATTTTTTATTTATTTTTGATTTTAATTGATGATTTAAATGATTTTGATTTACTCATCGTTCAATTATTTTTAGTTAAAATGATGGGAAGGAAATCTAGAACTAAAAAAAAGTGCGCAAATGATCTTCTCCCCCATACTTCACATACCGTGTTTACTGTTTTTTGACTAAATGAATTTAAATCTAAACCATAATCCAAGGCGTGACTCCACCGCACCGCACCGCACCGCACCGCCTTCGAGAGCGTCCAGCATGCCCCGGCCGGGGCGATGGCCCGCTGAGAGAGGGGGAGTAGATCCGCGCCGGTTATGTGCCAGCAAGGAGGGACGCAGCTACCTCCCGAGATAGAACGTCCTCTCTACTTACGAGACTAATAGTCATTAGTAATTCTTTACGGCACTAATCACTGATTAAAACCACCAAGTCAGTTATTGTTCAGTGTCTGTTGTTGCTCGGGCGCCCAAAAAAAAACAGAAGCCTGGGGCAGCTGATCCATGGGGGCCCCTTCTTTCAAACGAAAACTTCCATCCGCGCCCAATTGACGATCAGGATTCATTTCTCTTCGCGTCAGGCGCGTAGCATCCAGTTTGGATTAGGGGTTAATATATTTTTCGTTTCTTTTGAATGAAACAAAAATTTGGGGCCCCTACGAAGTCGTGCCTGGGGGAGGTGGCCCCCTCCTTCTTGAATCCTGGTTGTTGCTACCTCATTGTAGAAAAAAAATAGATTTTGGTAGAAATTATATATATATTTGGACCGAGTCTTGAATATTGAGGAGTGTGATGAATGAAACTAAATATGCAAACTAAAAATCTCAAAAATTTCCAGTGTAGCGCAATGTTCTGAATTTCGCGCAAAATTTACCGAAATATTTACCATAATTATTTAATCGGTTGTTTTAGAGCATTAAATCGTCGAAATATGTTATAATTGTTTCTACTTGTGTGTATATGAACCCTGAATTTTACAAAATATAAGTAAAAAATATTTCGTATTATATTTTGAGAATCATGTGTAAACATTTGCTTATTTGTGCAAACCTATGACACTTTCTTTCAAAAGTAGACGTCTCACCTAAACGAGGGCTGACTTAGTGGTATCTATAGAAATGCTACGGTGTCTTACCGATCTGTCATTTAGCGTGAGCTAAAATTTGTTGGTCAATGAGGGAAAAGAGATAACTCTGCGTTGTTTTTTATTGCAAAGTATTTAAAATTTGGAATTAAAAGGGCCAACGACCGGTGAATGTCCGTCTGGGATACTTTTTGATAACGCCCTTCTGCATATGCGAGTGTGTCGCCGCCACAAACCGCGCCCTCGAGGCGGCCGCGAGGTCTTAAAGCGAGCGAGCGTTGCGCCAGGGGACGAGCGATTCCTCGCGTTGGGCGTTGATTTAAGCCCAAGCTGCGTTGTGAAGCTGTTGATATTGTATTCTGAATGGTTCTGAAGTTTTCATTACAAAAATGGGCATATATACACACACACTTTCATAAATATTATGTCCTTAATATTTCATTTGAAGTAACCACGGATTGTGGAATGTAATGGGTCGTACAAATTTCAGTATTTCATTATAACAAGTTTCAATAATGTTAAAAAAAAGTTTAAAGGTGTTACACTTGTTTTATAAACTCGCAAGAAGTTAATTAACTTAGTGAAAGGAATAATATGAGACAATTATATTAGTCACAAGGCGAAGTTGATAATAAATCCGCTTTCTACAATTTCTTCAGGGAAGAAGCTTTCGGTCCTTTGCAGTTTGATGCAGTTAAAAGTATTTACCGAAAATGTCTACTCAAAATTTGCAGAAGCTTTTTTCTGAATACTTACTTTTCAGTGGAGACTGAGGAATAAGCTGAATTTGGCACGAAGACGTACATGACTTTCAAAACGTTTCCTGAATAACGTCCTGAATATATTCCTGAAATCGAACTAGGAACACCTAGGTCCTCAATGACGTTTACTTGTTAACTTTTTGGAAAAAAATATCAGTAGCACTTCCTAATTCTAAGCACATTCAACTAAAACGATCTAGCTATCTAAAGGTCGTGAATCTACCAGACCAGTGGGTCGGCCATTATCGCTTGTTGAAGGTTTTGTGAGTCTAGAGAACACTACATTAATATTTTGTCGATGTGTTAATAAGTACAGGTAATAAATCCCATCTACATGGAGAGGTAATGTGGATTTTACGTGTGACGATTGTGAATTGTGCCAGCGAGGGGCAGGGACCTCCGTCGTCGCTACTGCAACGCAACCGGTGCCGTGCTCTCTGGCGTCCGCCCCGCCTCGCCCCTCCGCGCTCGGCTGCCCGTGCGCCGGTCGGACCGGCGCGGCCCTCGGCTCCGCCCACACAATCTCGCCCTCCCGACGCCCGCCGCCTAAACAAGCAAGGCTCTGTCAGCCTCAAGTAACGGGTCACGAGCTCGTAATAATAATAATAATAATAATAATAATATAATTGTATGACGAACCCTTTGTGATACTGGATAACTTGAATGACTTTAGGCGCATTTTGTGGTCGCCTTTCTTGAACTAATAAAACATATCTTATACAATTCGTTTGATAATACATTTTTTAATGGGGTGACGTTGGGACAACGTGCCTACGAGTACTATTTTATTCATGCACTCCAATATTAATTCTAAAGTAAATTAAAGAAGAAAATAGTTTGAAGAACTTGCAGCTCTTCTTATATCGTCGCTCCTCGTGCTTATCCGCCGCTTTGCTGCCACGCGATCCTCTTCCACCGAGGCTTTTGTTCCGCCCACACCATTCGCAATCTCCTCTCCGCGAACAAGTCACCTGCTTTTGATGGAGACTCCCATTCTCGCCATCGCCTTCCGGTCCGCCCTCGCTCTCACAGCCGCCGTCGCCCCAGCCCCTCCAGCTCGCTCCTTCCGCGGGCCTTTGCGTTCGCTCACTGGAACGCGACGTTTCATGCGTCGCTACAAGAATCACCGAAAGTACGGACGAAATATTAGCTCCACTATTGGCCGATATCCTTGAGTCCCCAATTTTAAGTAGGAATAATAAAGAAGTTTTCGAGCTTGTTAGGTCTACTTAATAATTGAGAACTGTGCTGACTGGAACTTCATTGCTCTAAGGTCCTCTCCATTGACACAGGTAGTTTTGTGAATATTGCAGTGGGCAGAACTGACTCGAGGTCGTCTTTGAAGCCGAAACTGACTCCGAAAACATTATCACTCTTCATGGGCTGCAGAGAAAACGCTCCATTAACTGGAAATAATCGATTTGAGATTCACCTCCCACTTATCGCGTGTGGGCGGTTTTCGCTAATGATAACTTGTGACGTAAAATTATTGGATTTCCTTCACGTGAAATAATGTGGTACTTAGCGCGTGATCACATACTGAGCGGGAAGTGGGATGTGGAAAAAGTCCATTCGAAACGCGAAAGAAGCAGGAAAAATGGTACCAAAAGAATGTGCAGCTAACTCGCTGCTTCCGCGTTGCTGGGGTCTCGTAAGTTCAGTCGGTGTCAAAATGTTCGTCGTTTGACGCATTGTCATCCGAAACGCGATCTTAGGAATAGTTGAGTATATTCTATGTAAACTTCTACTATTCTAAAATTTATAGTGTAACAATTTCAGTGAAGAACCCACATACACAACCAGAAAACAAGAAATGATGTAATGCGGATCCTGCATATTGATCGTAATTATTTCATTCCCCTCCTTTAGAAGGAAATATAAAAGTATATGTATCATGAATACTTGAGTGGTATGAATTATTCGGCTGAAAGTTTGCAAACAAAGAACAGATTTAACAATAAGAAATCCATAAGCACTCCGCCATGTAGAGTTTGTGTAATAATTTTTTGGTATGTAATCTCACGTTTAGTAATGCGTTCTTTTCATAACGATGGGCCAGTTTTCCCTTAATTCAGCTCTAGGACAAGTGTAAGGTGTCCAGAAGCCTTTTGCGAATGGAGTTAGTTTTTTCTCTGTGGCAATACTTTTTACAAGCAACAGTAGTGCCCGCTGGTGGCGATTGCGAATGGCGAACAGAAAAGCTTTGAGAGTGAGGGTGTGTAGTGTTCGCTCGAGAGCGAAGCCGCTTCGGCCATGGGGATCGCTGGCACTCCGCACGGCGGCCTTGAGGGGGAGGGGGAGGAAGCTTAGATTTCAGCCCGACAGGGTACTCTTGCCCTGGGCGGCGAGGTATCGAATGGGGTCGGGGCGCCAAGAGCGGATTAAGGCTGTGATTGGCTTGAGAGCGCTTTAGTTGGAGTGGAGTGAATCGCTAATCGCGTGCTTTTCAGTTTCATTTTCTACCTGTCGCCGCAGTTCTCCGAATATAAATGGAAACACAGTGGGACTGGTTCTCTCGCACTAGCCGCCGAACAGGGTACCTAATATCTAATTGGTTTAAAGTGGTTTATGAGTCAAAACTTGTATTTATTATCAAGCTCCCTTTACAAAATGAAAATTTGTACTTTCTACTTACTAAAAATAAAATTTAAGATATAATATACTGTGAAAAATTAGTTTGAGGGGCAACTTTTAAAAATATGGCCACTATAATTCATTTAATTGTTTGAAATCATAATCTTATTTTTTAAAGTAATTTGCCGAATGTACTACAGAGACGTACCAAAAGAGAAACCACGCGGTCCGACGAGCACCCACTGTGTTGAGCCTGTGAGTTACAAATATCTTTGAAGTGGACTGCCCAATACTGATGTACTGACATGACTCGAGTCCAAGAAAATAGTTGTATGCTGTGTAGGATCGGTTCGTTGTTGTCAATCTGGATTTAAACTAGTGGTGCTACAGAATGGCGTAGACTTTCTCGTACTAAAATTTTCTAATTTCTTAGTAGGCTAGCTTTATTGCCTTACCCCATTCCCTGGCCTCCTGGCATGTATCGGCGGCCAAATTACATTTATTTCAAAAATGTTATCAATTTTTCGGTTTCCTAATGATATAATGGAAATATTACTTTAAGGATATTAAAGAAGAATAAAAGCACTTGCTATATGGAAATGTTCGTTCAAAAATTTGGAGCGGTTTTTAAGATAATGTTTAAGCTTACTGTAAATGCGAAGTTTTAAGCTCATTTACTCAGAAAACGTTTGAGTTTTCGAGAATCTTCATTCTAAGTCCTTTGAAGCACATTGTCACAAATGCAATAATATATATAAATCATTGCATATGTGTATATTAACGGCATAATAGGTATTTTAAAATTATACATTTGGTTAATTTTTGAAGAAAAAACAAAAGAATACAGAAAAAGTGTCATCTTAAACAGAGTATTTAGTACAATCCGTAAACAACTTTTTTAATTTGGAGCCGTGTTTTGAGGAAATGGCGTGTGAGCGTTCTGAAAAATGCGGAATTTTGAGCTCTCTTTAAAAGAAAACTTGCAATTTTTCGAGAGACTTCATTTGAAGTACATGTACTCATAATGAAATAATGTGAACAAATCGCCGCCAATGTAAATATTGAAGTAAAAAAAAACATTTTTGTAATTTTTTAAAAACAAAATAATAGATCAATATGACGTTAATATCGTCTGGTGCAATACATTTACCACAATCTCTACCAAATTTTAAAGAAAAAAATTTGGAGCCGTTGTCGAGAAAACCATGTGTTCGTTATTTTTTAATATTACAAACAATATTGCGCGAAAACTAATAAAATTTTCAAAAAAGTGTACTTGACCTTAATGAAAGAAGTAATTATGGAGAAAAAAATAAAACTTGTAAAGTATCCTCTCTCCTTGTAAAGCATCCCCAAATTTTAAAGAATTTGTTTCAAAATCGCAAAGCTTTAGAGTCGAGGCAGATCGAGCGGAGAATATCCATTTTGGAAAGAATCCTACGTAAATTTAAGTACTAATTCACAGACGGACGAACATTTTGAAAACAAACATTTTTTTCGCTAACAACGACCCACAATTTCTGAAATCTGGCTACATAAGGTGTAAGAGGGAGTAATTTAGTACATATTAGTACAGGATTTATCAAATTTTTCTGTGTCAGGGCCCCACAATAAGTTTTTTTGTCGAAAAATCGCCGTTTGTGCCGCGACGTTACATAATATTACTCCGTATATTGCGCGTTATACTCCGTATTTACGTACGTATACGAGAAAGTAAAATAGGGAACAAACTAAGCGAAATAAATATTTCTCAGAATAATGAGATTACTTTACGTACTAAGTTTCTAAAAACTCTTGTAACATTCTAGTTTAAAAACTCTTCTGCTTATGGTTTACTTTCATAATTGACTGGTAACTTGCTAATGGGTATCGAAGTTAGGGTACGTGCATATTTATGGTATGAGACCTATGAATTATCCTTATTATCAATTTGTACGGAACCGATTTACTTGTGTTCAGGAGGGTACTCATTGCAGAGATTGTCGGAAGGATGAAATGCTGATAGATGTTGGTTTCCTTTTAATTTAGCCGTCACAGACAGAGAAATGAACGAAATTCGTTAATTTGCTCGAAATAATAGTATACAAAATAAAGTATTAAAGCTTCAAGTAGTTTTTTAATATATTTAGATGTTGCCCAAGTGTGGCATTGCGAGGTTTGTACGCAGGAGGTTTCAGTAGATTTTACTCGTAAATCGTCAATGTAGTCGAGACCTACTGCGATACCTGCGCTGTTCAGGAAAAGTGACATCCCATAGTTCTAGTTGCCTCTTTAATTTGTCCTCAAATGTAAACGCGTATTATGGGGAAACTAAAGCAGTTTCTGAAGAAACGCTAAATATAACATCCTCTAGGCTTGACTTAAGTAATAGAAGATTCAGACTATCATGAATATTAATCTAGTGTTTGTTTAACAGTTATAGGGTACAAATGTGGCAGGATAGTCATGTTTCTTTGCACTTTGCAAGAGTTCAAAGTTAAATTTTCATAATAAAACATAATTATTTTTCTATAACTGTTTTATGAATTAGGGTCAGTTACTCTTTCGCATATAAAAAAATTGAGTTTGTAAATTAAAATTTAAGGACACTGTCTGAGGAGAAATATTGGTGAATTGGTCACGGGGGTAAAGTTCAAATAGTTGCTGGAGTTGCGAATACTGTTCGAGTTGGCCGAAAGGGGAAGGTGGTGAAGGGGAGAGAACTAGTCTGGGCCGAGTTATGAGCGAGAGAACATCGCATCATCAGGAGGAAGACTAAAATTATGGTGCGTACATTTTTATGATTTCACGAAAATTACTATTGCCAATTTCAGACTGCAACTATTTTTAAGTTAACAGAAAATGGTGAATTGTTCTTTCATTTCTCCATTTCTCAAGGTAGTAGTTGGCGAGAGCCATTTTCAATTTTTTTATCTATAGATTTACCGATGATTAAGTTAATGTTCTGTTAAGCTACTATCAGAGGCCATCCTTCAAGGGAAGACAGGGAGCCTGTGCTCTCCCAGTATTAAACACGCTCGTTGTCCTTATTAACAAGACTTTTTTAGCACTTGCATTCGCAGTTCAGTTTGAGAATCGTGCCATTGCTCATTGAAAGCCTTTGTTATACTTCCCGCTTGTGCTGGCTTCTGCACCACAGGTGCCAGGCCAGATTTGGCTCCCTGAATGTTTAAAGTTTGGTGCGTTCTCATGCGCTACGCGCGTGGAAATATCGCTTAAATTCGGGGTCCCATTTATTTACCAGAACACTCGTTTGGTTGCTTTCTTGTCGTGAATAAATGCTAGTAATGAAATATTTTAGTAGACGTCATTAGGTCATTGGTAAAGTAATGTGTAAGCCGTAAGGTAAACTAATCTGTTGTTTGAAACTGGATGACCATCATTGTCTCCATGATTAATACGTTATTATTAGCCTTGCAGAAAACAAAAGCATCACATTGTTTCAAAAACAAGATTTATTGTGAATTCGTAGAATTTGTCGTTTTGTATGAATGTGTGTCATATTACTTACCAGATCATTAAATTGAAGTTGGTAATGGAAACTTAATGTTATTAGAAAATAATTGTATTACTGCCAAATTGGTAGGGACTTTCCTTTAGTCTTTGTAAAGTTAGTAAACGAGCCACGCCGTGCGCAACCTTAATCGTGAAATGCTGATGTGGGGGGATTGAATTTCGAATCCAGCATTGTGTAAACTTTCTTGAATCATTCTAGGACTTTTTTAAACGTATGAAAAATGGAAAGCTTAACGGAAAATTATACTTGCATTTATGTTATTGCACACGAGATCTTTGCTTGCGCTTAATTTGGCATCCTCTTTCCATGGCTTCGCGAACGAATGAAAAAGTGAAAATCAGAATGTGGATAACCGACACTTAATAAATGTAGAGTAAAACACTATCTTTGGCCGCCAATACTTGCCTCCGCTCATGTTAAAAGCGATCAGTAAAATGTCAGTTTTTGAGATGTCACAGTCATTGTGCGCAGACGATATTTCCGTTAGTCTTAAAAAAATCTGACGTATCAACCAAGTCAGGGTCCTTAGCAGAGTGTCATTTACAATTGTAATGGATTTAAGCATTCACTTTTCTTTGTGGTTTCCTTCCATTACGATCTCAAACTCCATTGCATGTCAGTTTGTGAAATTTCTTCATCCTGTGACTGTGAAATGTGAAGAGTTTACACAGGGAGCGAAGACATTGTTCAAGACAACTCGCCAATATTAGCACAAGAGATACGCCCGGGGAGCGCACACAGGAGAGTGACTCTTCCGTGAGTAATGCTCGCCCGGGACAGGAGGTGGGTGGGAGGAGGAGCCGTGGTCTCATCGTCCCCAGTGGCCATGTTTGCTTTGGTCCTTTCCACTGATGATTCATTATTTAAACGACAGAGAATAAAATAGCTTCTTCTCTTCTCTTGTGATCAGATGTAATTTGTAGTCCATTGCCAAACCATATTTAAATATTCGCAATTAATTATAATTGAGGAATATAATTGATATGAAAAGATAAAACAGCATAGTTATTGAATATTGTTCGCCATTGTGATTTTGTGTGATTGAAGTAATATTTACAACTTCTCATTTATTAAATGTGAACAATATGAAGCAAACGAGATTTTAATGCATATTTATGGTTGTCACGTAAACATTTCGTTGTAAGTGAACCTCCACTATAAGCTACTATGAACTGTAAATCTTGTCCTGGAATATAGCTCGAGAAATTTGTTTTAGTTGCGTACATAATTTTGTTAAGACTTTTTGCGAGCGATAGTAAAAAGAGTATAATATGTGGCTCCACTAGGACGTTTAAAGGGGGGATCAAGGTCCATTGCTCAAACTTCGTGTTGCTTATTTTTCATATATGCTGGATTTAAAATTTATTTGATTTGAATTTATTTATTACGTACTAAGTGTAACTTGACAAAAATAATGGAACAAAATAAATCTTCTATAATCAATATTATGAAAAGTAGAACAATTTCATTTCTTTAAATTTGATTTTTTTAAATTTCAACATTTCTTTTATTATCAATGATAGGTTCTCAAACTGGGCCTGCGAACAAATTTTTAGGCACCCTGAAAGGATTTATAAGCATCCTGAAGGAGCCTAAAGGGGTGATATTTTGCGAATGTTGCCACGTCCCAGAAAGGAATCGAATTATGCGCAGATGATCTTCTCTCCCATTTAATTTCTCTGTAGATTATGGGGCATTGCGTCCTTAGAATCCCACCGCTGTATCGAAGTGTCCACTGTGATCCAGATCTCTCATTGAACGTGATCGCGGCCCGCCCGCAGTGGCGTCTTCCATTCCTGTGCCTGGGAGCAGGACGCCCGACCTTCCCTTCGGCGTTGCCCTTCCCTGTCGCTCGCTCGTATTTTAATTATATACTTTCTCCATTTATCTGGTTTTTAATATAATGTATTATGACGTATATTCTGCGTGACAAATCTGAATGTCATAATGAATTGAGTTGGCCTGGTAGTACTTTCACAATTCAGCGTTTGAAGCTTTTCCCTAATCCCCAACGAAGTACATCCCTAGCGCGCGCTGCAGCCAAGTGCATTTCATCCGTCTACTTTCAAAGATGTCGAGTTCCGAAACGTGCGATGGCCTGGGCAAAGCGCACGGGGCAAGAGTGATTCCCATCCCCTTCCGACTGTCACTGAAACTGCGCAACGAAATTGCGCACCGTGAAAACCACGAATTGCAGCGCCAGATGTTCCAATAGCACCTGATTTTATTGCAACCCCGGGCAGTTTTTCATTTTTTTTGTTGCCTATGTAGGTGTCACATCCGAAAAATGTTTTCGGTTGAAATCGTAAAATGTAATATGATTTTTAAAAATGCCTACTTTCTGTCTTGCTTCATTTACTCAAACTATGCGCTACAACCTCGAATTCGCTGGAAATTGTTATAGATTCAATTGAGATATTGAATTACTTTCGTAGCAATAGAAAATTAATATATTTGTAAATATGTCACATGTTGCGGAGGGGTCTGAAGTCCCCAACCGTGTTGGATACCCACTGCGTATGATAATCCTAAGGTGATCGGGTAAAGACAGTTGAGTAATAAAACAATGTTTCAGTACAAGAAATTGTTTATTTTCATCGATACTTGTGAAATAATGTAATGATAGCCATAAACACTTATTGTTTTATGACTTGGTCTTTCACCGATCTCTAGGAATAGGCAGTGGGCGGCGGCCGCCCCGGCTTCATTGGCCCGCAGTGTCGGGCGGTGGGCTGCGGTGCGGCCTGGCGGCAAGAAGCGCTGCCTCTGGAGGCGGAGGGGCGGGGAGGGCTCTAATTAGTGCTCGAGTGTGTTTCCGCGTGTGCGGTTCGACGGTCTCGCCCACGCCTTCGCTTCTTCCCCCGCTGCCGGCGCTCGCTGTCGCGCTTCGGAGCGGCCCCTGGATTTTCTTAGGCTGACCTTGTCTCCCACGTTTCCGATTTTTAGTACAAGACGCAGTTAATTAGGGTCATTATTTTTATCATATGACAATTCTTTGGTGAATATGCACTATATCATTTCTCTCCATGTTTTGGAAACTGTTTTTAAAATATTTGATTCGAGTTCATGAAGTTGAATCGTAGCGCGGGGTGGGAGACAGTTCCTATCAACATTGATTAAGAGACTCGAAGTTCGGTGGTTGTCAAAACTGACAATTAATTCTTTTTTGTTACTAAAGGATACAGTAGTTTCCATCGTATTAAGAAACTTCACACAAGCATCATGGTTAGTGATAGTGATTCGGGAACAACTCTTGTTTTCGTATCCAAGGAGATTCATTGATGATTAGTTAGACGGCTGAGGTGTAGTCACCTCTTAGAAAATATCGAAACTATTAGTTTCATGAAAAGTACTGCGCGGGGCTGCAGTATCACCTAAGTAGATCAGGGAGTAACAATTTTGATAAAAATCTACTCTACTGGTTAGTTGCTAGTATTCATCAGTGACAGAAGTTTTGAAAAAAGAATAATTCTTTATCAAGAACCCCACAAATCCTGGTTTGTGACTGCACTACGTATACAAGGAAGTAATTAACTACACAGGGGGCAATAGCAAGAAAAAATATACTTTTTTGGTATTAGGGTCTGAAAAGTAATTATTTTTTTACTGAACGTTATTGTTTGTTATGATCTTCGCTACCGAGCTCACGATTTACACTGCATAACTTGCTTGGATACACAATTCAGGTCTTAGCATCATGCCTGGATCGAGGGCATTATGGTTACGGGAGAAATATAAAAGCAGTTGAATATGTTCTCTTATGGGATATATGAAAAGACTAGAAGAATTAAGTTAATGTATAGCAGTTTAGTAAATAAATAAACCTAAAAGTAAGAAAAAAATATTGTATGTACCACAGACGTTAACAGGTTCTAATGATCTTGTGTTGCACGAGGCTGTCTTTTTGTCGCCGCTGATTATTGGAACCCTTATCCTTGGTGCATAAATAACTATTTTCTGTCAAGAAATCGCCAACTTCCTTGCAGCATTACATCGCTTTTTCTTTACCTACAGTATAAAAGAAAAGTAAGATGGTTTTTCAGCGATGCATTAACTTGAATATTTTAATTTTGAACATCAATGTTTTAATTTTAAACTCACATGTTTCGAAACGTTGATATTTTGTCGACAATGTTGCATTACTCGAGTGCAGTTGAAATACATTTTCTGGATGCCACATGTTGTGGGCGTGAATCCATCTCGCATCCAAATTGTCTGGCCACGGAACGCGTTTGTATTGACTCCATAAAGTAGGAGTGGGAAATGTCGCACGAAGCTCTGCACGTGTTTCTGAAGCAATAAAAGGGCCGGAATTCGGGTAGACCTGTTGAGGGTTGGCAGTTTGTAACTCTAAATCAAAGTTCGTGTTTTAACATTGTTCAAAAAGGAAGTTTTGAATAATAATTTTCGATTACTCTGTATGCTACAGACTTAGTTCGGTTACTATCGCTTGTCTGTTTTGTTTATTTTGTCTTAGACAAATAATTACCAGAACCTTCATGTAAGTTATCCAGTAAAAACAATATTTATTGAATGATTCATCGGGCCAAGTTCGATTTCCGAGTGCCTTTTTCTGAAAATGGATGGAGAGTGTATTTGTGCTTCGAGGGGATACTGCAAGAAGTGACAATGGGAAAAGCCAGAATGTATTTGATGTGATATTCGTGTGCATGAACATTTCTCAATGCCTCGAATGTTTAGCAGCTAATGGTGATTCTGAACTGTTAAAAAAAGCTTCTAATAAAGAATTTAATCAGCTATTCCTGGATAAGGATTTGTGCTCGTTTCGTTGTTGCATCCCCTTGAGAACGCGCTTGCTGAAGCATTTTCGAAAGCGAGTGGGGCGAAAACAGCACGTACATTTTCGCGCAAATTTCGCAAAAATTACTCAAATTCTCGAAAAATTGTATCGTTTTTTCAAATCTTAGACTGCCCTGAATAAATAAAACTGGGTTTATCTACTTGTTCGTTACCAGGGCCCTGTAAAAAGAGATTTTCTGCCGAAAATTCGCCTTTTCTTCGCGCAGCATTACACAACTTTCTCTCTACTCCGTAGCGAGAAAGTAATAATTGATATTTCCATGCACTATGTTGTCAGATTAACGTGCCGATTTATAATAAAATAAACAGGATTGGTACTCTAACATTTTCACTCATGCAAATTTTCTTAATTTGCCTTATAATTCTGTAGAAATAAAGTGCAAATAAACTCATTTATTAAAAAATTGTCAGACCAAAACGTATTCGTTAAGATGATAAAATGTTCCCTGTATCAAATGACAATGAGTAGTTAAACTATGACTAACATTACATAAACTAACTAAAATAAGATTCTTGAAAGTTCTCTTAAACTCCTTTTGCCACCAATACTCCTTCTGCTGCCAAAAACGCAGAATACCAGTTGTTTTTTTAGATGTTTTTTCGATTGCTGTGCTGTGCTTAAAAATGTAAACTATTTTTATTTTCTGTGCTAAAAAAATTAAAACTATTTTCACTTTCTTTCGCCGTTAAATCACTTCTGACAATAGACTTCGAAAATGATGTAATTTAGTAAGTTACCTAACTTTTAAAGCGTTATAATATTTTGTATATCTTTCGTTAAGGGAAGATGATATTTTCTAAGCAACCTTCGACACAAAACCCCGTAAGTGTGCTGGTGCGGGATAGATTATTATTTCTCTTTCCTACACCCAAAAGATTTCAAAAGAAAAAATAGAAGTTTGCAGATTATGATGTACGAAACAGAATATTGCAGCACGTTATAATTGCGCGTAACCCGCAACCAGTTTTTTTGTGTGTAAAAGGGACCCAAGTTTTGTGGGGCTAGGTTAGTTCTGACAAATAACGTGTAGGGCCACATGGATAAATGAGGGATAGTTGGGGGACAGGTGAAGGATAGGAGGGGGCGTGACATGCAGGGAAATGGAGACAGGTTGAACCCGGACTTACAAGAATTATTTTTTTATTGTTGGCCGTAGTTAAAAAATGAAAACTATGAAATCTGTATTTGTTTCAGACTAGAGAATTTTCTTTTTCCTTAGATAAGTATTTATTCTTGTATACGTGTAAATAAGTAATCACAATCTGGACCTGCGCGGAAGCTCTTCAATTGGTAAATAATTATTGTTTGAAAATTGATTTAAAGTATAACTTCAATACGAACGGCCATCCCCCGAAGTGGTATCAGAGATCATAAGCCCGGTACGTTGCGAGAGAAGGCAATAAAATTCTGCTGGGCTTCGAGATTATAATTCACAAAAAGGCATGCAAACCAGATTATTGCCCTTCAATTTTATCGTGAAAGTGTATTCCAGTATTTTTCCTTCAATTTAAGTGTACTTTGATCTCGGCTACTTCCCACTTCACTCGTTAGTGGAGTGGGGTTACCCATAATAACTAAATTTGCCAAACTGTAAAAGATAGTTCAAACTACTCTTCGATTGTAGAATACTGCCTATGAACATATTCTGGGTCCAACATGCCCCCCTTCATTTCTCTACAAGTTCTCCATCCATCCTTCACCTGTTCCTGAACTGTCCCCACATGTTATGCGCGATTATAATGTATTGCAATAACCTCTTTTGTATGCCATCATCTGCATAGTTCTAAAGCTCCCTTACAAAAATGTTATTTTAATGTTAGAGTCGTAGGTTACAACTTCAAATGTCTCCTTCCACATGCAATGACGACTCCGATGAAAATTACAGTGTGGTTTTGAAAAGAAAATAGTAAACTATAAGTAGCATTTTGTATCTCTTTTGATGGATTTTCATTGAGTGGTGTTTCCAGGCTCATCAACGGCTAAGGTCGTTAGTTCTCTAATTGTACGTGTTTTGCCGCTTAATAGAGAAAAATGATCTTCACCGCTGGATGGTGAGATCCGGCGCCGACCTACAAGTCGGCTTGTGATGTTTTTCTCGACCAGGCATCTCCCATCAGCGAGGCGTCCTCCTAGCCAGGGCGAGCTCTAAGCTCACGCATTTAAGTGTAGTGCTTGTTAGTAAAGGGTGAGGATAGAACAAGGAAGAGGAAGGGAAAATTGCGCACAGTCCGTCTTATTTGTTAGTTTATTGCTCCGGCATTTGCCTGGTGTTGATCGGAGAAACCACGGAAAACTACCAATGAGAGCAGCCGGACTCTAGAATTCTGCTCCAGACAGCGGCTGGATTCCACCTAAAGTACATTTTGGCAGATGAGACGATGGATGAATCAGAAGGAAAGACTCCAGAAATACGAGGTTGTCTTCTACGACAGATAACAAATCTCATATACATTATCTCATGTTCCTGCTCTACATCCTTACTTTCGATGGTGAGAAGTTATGGGTCTCACACCGAATCGATTTTCTGAACTGCGTTTTTTTAGAAGTACGCGAGAAAGAAAGAACAGACCAATGATTTGTAGTAGGTTTGCAAATCCCTTTCATAGATTTACCTTTATGTGAAGTCATCGGTTGTTGGGTTTTTGACGTTCTCATCCTAATTTAAACGATGCTTACAGATAGGAAGGAATGTAGGTGAATAATTCGCTTTTTGAAGTTGGTAATTTTGACAAAGTATATTTGCGATAACGGAAGCCTTTAGAGAAAACTTTTCAATGCATAAAATATTTATATTTGTAGAGAAAAATCTCCCTAGACAAGAGATTAAATTTCTACGAGTATGTAAATTTTAATTGACATGAAAGTTAATTTACTTACTAGTGGTTTCCATTTCCAAGCATGATTTGTTTTTAGATTTACATACTGCTCATTTTACGTCTTCAAAAATGTAAATCAAGAGAAAGGAAGAGACCATATTTTGCTTCAGGACTATCCTCGGGATAATAAAAATGTCATATTGCGTAATTTTTTAAGATTCTCAATGGTAAATGGAATAAAATGAATTTGCAACGTGAGATATTAAGTGTTCCAAATATTTGAAAATGTTGAGGTGAAGTCAAATTGTCAATACCGTAATAATGATTATTGTGCATACACTTAATGAATTCTTTTGAAATGACTTCTCATCCCTCGTCGTATCTTGCTAATTTGCGTTTATCTCTTGTGTACATAAGGACATTCAATGCAAAGTCGGTAACGGCGCTATGCTGTCCTCACCTTCGGTCGTAATCATTTTAGAGAGTCATGTTATGTATTTTTTATCTGATCGCTTGATTAACAGTTAACTTTTTGTCAATTGCCTATAGTTCGTACGGCGATTGCACCTTGATTATTGTTATGCGTGATCGCTCTGAAACTAATTTTGTGGTCTTTGCTTTGTAACATATGCCCTTTTGAGTGTTGGAGATTGAAATATAAACTTCGTGTTGTAAAGCTCGGATAAAGAGCTGCATCACAATCTTGAAGTACAATTTGATAAGAATGGAATGAATAACTGATTGAGCGTGTATTAGCTTTTCATGTCTTGATGCCTTGAAGGATATAAATTGCAGAAGGCAACGAGGCGGGCACTAGACGTTTATTGCATATATCGCATGCGCATCCAGGCACTGGCCTCAGAGCTTCAGGCTGTTTCACAAGCCCACTGTTGGACCAACAGCATCACTATAAATAAACAAACAAAGAATCGAGATGATGTTTTGGGGAAGTCGGAAATCTGGCATGGAACCAGCAGATTCTTCGCGAAACATGGACAAAGAAAATGTGTTGGCAGAAAGAACTATTCAAACAAGGCAGTATTTTTTATTCTATGATATTGTTTAAAATGATGTTGTAATGTAGGCAGATGCGTTGCTGTCGCATTTAATGCAATAGAATAAAACGGATGTTACGTGGTTGAAGTATTTGATCTGATTGTGCACCATTGTGAACAAGTTTTTTGTAAGTTTTGTTTTAAAAAAAGCCGCTTGTCAATAAAACTTGAAATGAACCATTTTCTTAGCAAAGGCAGTCTGTAAGCAAATGCTAACTAAGAAAAACCAAAGTCCGCCTGAACTGTGCCTCCGCCTCAAATTCTGTCAGCCTTCATGCAGCTCGTTGCATGAATTTGGTAAATGCATATTCCCGCCTGAGATATGGTATAAAATTCTGGGGAAACTCATCATGTAGTACTCTGACCTTTAAATTCCAAAAGAAAATTATTCGAATAATGAAAAAATGGCAACCGCGTTACCCTTGCAAGCCTCTCTTCATTGGGCTTGGAATCTTACCACTGCCTTGCCTATATATTTACGAATCTGTAATATTTGTCAAAAGTGACTTACTTAACGGTGGGAACATATTTTCATGCAATACTGATATTTATAATTACACCACACGCCGTAAAAATAACGTTCATAAAGTGTCAATATCTACAGCTCACTATTAGAAATCCACATACAAAACATGTACGTTACTTTACAACGCATTGCCAGATGACATTGAACAATTGAAGTCGGTTCACAAATTTAAGTTAAAAGTAAAATCTTTTCTGCTGTATAACTGTTTCTATACGATTAGATACTATACCAATTATCAAAAAGAAAAATAATGGTTATTTTAATGAAACAGTGATATATAATGAATTAGTTTACATTTGTTTGTATATTTTTTAAAAAAAGACTTGAATTGAATTGAAGTGCCATTTTACGTGGCGAGATTGGGTCAATGACCGCAGTCTCGATCAGGTTTTAGTCCACTTTCCCTGATCCGTTGAGCAAATGCTGAAATGGGCCCTTGTTTTGCTTCTAGGCGTAAATGTTGCTTCACTCTGCGCACATTTTGTTGAACTCTCCTTGTGCTTGTAATGGTAAGAGTAGAGGTAAGGGCGAGTTGCTCTTTTGTTAGCGATGCAGCAAAATCATACTTGCAACTCGTGTACCGATGCTAATACATTTTCTATAAATCGGAAACGAAAATGTCAATTTTTCCAAATATTGCTTATCTTGCGATTTTTAAAACTTATTTATGCTATACTTTTACGTATCTTTCAACTATTTATAATTAAAAATGACGGGAAGGGATTCTGGAACTCAAAAAAACGTGCGCAGATAATCTTCTCCCCCCCCCCCATACGTTACATACAGTTTTTACTGTTGTATTTGACTAAATATAAACTGGAAAAGGGAGGTCTGAACGAGCGTCCCTTTAGCAAGTGCATGGTCAGTACTTGGAACAGGCAACGGTGCACTTGTGTACCAGCCGACCCAGAACCGGTTATGGGCACACTCCATGCACCCCGACACATACTGAACCTGACAGCTTACGGTAAATGCAGGGAGCAAACGTCAGGTTGTGCTTTGTGTTGCTCTTTGCAGGAAGAGTCAGACGGTACCGGATACTTCGTCCCCTATGTGGTTGCTACAATACCGAAGCGAGATTCCAGGGAGAAAACATTTATGAATAGAAAGAAAACGTGTAAACTTCTGTCGCTGGTTTTTGTTATTTCGGTAAAATTAAATTGAAAATATGTACAATTTAATGCATGGGCAACTCTTAAGAAAGAATCATTTCCTCAAAACGAATTTACAGAAATGTTTTTATCAAAATAACTATTCTTCAAGGTGATAAATTATTTGTGAATTTATTCTAATACCATTTACAATGAACTTATTGTGAAAACTTGTGATATTTAATGTTGGCAAAAAGGTTAAAATTCAGGTGATTATGATGAAAAAATAAATTATGTACTTGTAATATTAATAATTATCGTCTATGTGTATTAATTTCAAACTAAATGAAATACCAAATTCAAAGCTATGTATCTGTTACAACTAAAATCCGAACATGGCTAATTTCTGAATTATCCGGTTAAGTTTCACATTATCTAACATGTGTAGATGAAGTCCGAAGTAGATCAGTTTCGAAGTGTACTTGGGATTCAAATTGTGAAAAGGTGGCATTACCCAAAATGAGATGACTAGATTAGGTGAAACACGTCACATTGAGAAGCAGTAACAGGTACTACTAGATAACATTTTAAAATATGGAGGGGACGTGGATAAATTGTAATAGTGGTTTGGCAAGAGATAATTAACATTTTAATGGATATACAAGTTATTAGATAATATGTGGATTTTATGTAATATCAAACGTTCGTGAATTCATTTCTTGTTTATGCTGAAACTTTTTTTTTCACGGTATGAAAAGCATTGACCAATAATTCACATTGTGATTGCTAGAGTGATTGCTGCACGTGGGAAGTCGCAGTGCGCTGCTTACGACCCCCCCTTGTCAAACCCACGATATTTTAGCCTTATCGATGCGCGAGGAAAAGTTGTTGAACTAGTCATGAAGTGACGATTTCGTCTCGGTGATTTTTAATCAGGCTCGGGGCGCCTGGCCATTAGCGATATGAGAATGTTGAGACGCGTGACTAATCTCTCCGTGCATTGCCAGGACACAGCCTGTTTATCTTCCTCTCTGTCACGTGACATTGCCTTTTCAAGAATCAGTTTCGGGCTCAGGAATGTACATTAAACATGATCTTACATCTGAGCCAATATAAGGAAGTTTCCAAATAACTTCTAACAAAGCATATCGACGTTTCTCCTATTTTTGTTTTGTCGTGACCCATTGCAGAATGCTCTGATTACAATGTTCATAATATTAAAGCACATAATACCATAATATTTTGTGTAAACACATAATATGAATTCAAAGGCTTGTTTTCCTTTTGTATTGGAAGTATTGCATCTGTGGAGGCTATCTGTGCCACGAGCTTATGTATTAGAAATGTTAATATTTTTAAAAGGGTTTTTCTTTTTTCAGTTGTTTTCATTTTACTTTTGATGTGCAGGAATCAATTGCGACCTTGGAAAGAGAAGTAGAAGACAATCGTATGTCTTCCTAATTCTAGGTATTCGACGCGTTACTTAAAATCTTCAGAAACGTCGTACAAAAACAGTTACACATATTAAACGATAGCGAAAAACATCGGTAATTACCATGGTAACTGAATTCTGCAAAGTATCACATTTTATACGTAACAAAAAAAGTACTGTCTGTGAATACCACCAACGCCTAAACCGTGGGTGGATTTTTTCCGCATTGAAGAAACCCCTGCCCATCTGGTTCGAGTCTATGCTTTGATATTTCTCTCTTTAAAATTTGGGGGGTACTTCACATTAAGCCTCCCGGATATTTTCAAAATTTTCTCAAAAACGGCTCCAAATTTTTTCTTTAAATTTCTTGAACGAATATAGGAAAATACACAAAATTTGGCTTGGGTCCGATTTTCAGGGTTAACTCTGAATTTTCGAAAATATCATAAGTTTGAATTTTTTCCGCCATCTTCGTACAACTATAAAATTGAAGATTTCCTTCCAATGAAATTTGTTGCTCATAATCATTCTTTCAATAATTTTTTTGTTGAAATTTTAGTAGTTTTTCCGCAATATTTCGTGCAATATTTGCAATTTTAAAAAATTACAAAAACAAGATTTTCTCAAAAGGGCTCTAAACTTTTGATAGTGATCGTGCTAAATGCGCTCTATAAGGTAACATTATTCTGTTGTTTTCTCAAATTACAAAAATGAAATTTTTTTACTTGTCTCTCACATCGTTAATATTTACATTAGTGCCAATTGGTTCTTCATCATTACCGTATTTAATAGTATATGTGCTTTAAATAATGTCAGATTAAATTCTTCGGAAACCCAACAGTTTTCTGTGAAACCGGGTGAGGTAGTTCAGGGCATCTACTATCAGTGCAGTACCTCTGACCGGGAGGTCCTAGGTTCGAGACGACGGTGGCGGGATTTCCGACTCTTGCTTGGTCGAATTCATCCGCTGTCTGGAGAATTCTAGCGGTCAACTATTCTCATCGGTAGTTTTCCGTAGTTTCTAACAATTCCCCGCGGCGCGCGGTGTTTCCTTAGTGTGTCGGGAACTTAAGAGTTTTCCCGGCTGGGGCGGGAAAATGCCCCACGGGTGGAAGATACCTGGTGGGGGGGAAACCCTGCTAGCCGCCGGGTTACCGGGGTCTTGCCATCCGACAGGGGAAAATCACCGCCACCTCCCGAGGAAAACTTGAACCACACTTCCGGGACTAATGATCTTAACCGCTTACGCGTCCAGAATCAATTAATCATACTTACGACAATAAAGTATTTTTTATATAATGCTACGTTTTATTGAGAGCGGCCACGCTCCCATCCCTCCCCCACGCTGACAATAGTCAGTCGGTGAAAAAGTGTTGGTGCCGTTCGCCGTGGCGTTGGTGCTGGCGTGTCAGCGCGGCCGAAGGCCTTGTAAGGCGCGCGGTGTGGCGCGGGCGGGCGCTGACTCAGGGCGGGGCGGGGCGGGGCGGGGCGGGGGCAGGCCAGGCGCGCGCGCAGCACGGTCCCGCCCCGCCCCGCCCCGCCCCGCCCCGCGGTCGCGCTGGCGGTCGCGGCCGTGCAGATAAGCGCGCGCGGCGCGGTTGGCGCCCGGCACGACGATGCAGAACGCGAGCAGGCGGAAAACGAGAGCCGACTTACGGACGTTTGGGGTGAAGTGCTCCAAATGGGCGTCTCGTGATTTACTCTCGAACCGTAGTATTTCCCTGGGTTATCCACTCATTACCATTGTCTTACGATCGAGCGGGACTTGTTGACGAGTAAAATATCGCTTGCCAAGAATAGGTGACGTACGTCAAAATTCATTACTTGAAGATACTTAATATCGCTTCAGTGATGCACAGAATTATATACTTAAAACATGGGGGAACATCTGCTGTAATCAGTTCTTAAAGCAAGGCCTATAGATCCTTTCGTCTCATTTGCGCATTAAAAAAGATTCATGTAGGTGCAATTTGCTGTTCTTAACTTAAAAAAAAAAGGTTTTTTATGTTTCGCCGCAATGATTTTCAACGTGTGATATGTTTTTACTGAACACTGTTCTGACGTTATTAAATACTATTCGAAAGAAAGCTGCGTACCCTTTAATATTTCAACATGCACAATTTATTTTTTTTTTTTATATATATATTGCTCACGCCTCAGATCCGATTTAGTACGCAGCTTCGATGAACAATATCTAAGTTAGCGAACGCGTGCATGCGCAGGTTCTCCTACTCCGGAACCAATCTACACCACTGGTTCGGTAAACCTCTGAAAGCATTTGTCACAAGGGTGTGTACTGGGAGCAACATCCAGTACCTTTGACTTCGATTCAATTAAAGGGAGACTCCACGATCACAACGTACATAATATAGAGCACTTCTTCTTCACTGCCATTAAGTCTATCTACTAGTATTCTTCATGCAAGGCAGTTGTAAGAGTATAGTAAAATTCGTTCTAGCATTGAAACTTGATCTTTCGTATTCATGTTGTACCTTTCAATATGACTTTACTTTGTGCCCTTGAGGTGTACATTTGTGATTTTGCACCTGATGTCATAATAAAATAGGTTTAAAAAAACAAGATGGAGTTAAAGATGCCATCTTGATTCTGGTGTTGACAGAGAGAATTTAGGTTTAGATTTATTTAGTAAAAACGTTTTTTTGAATTGTAGAATCCCGTCCCGTCTTTTCAACTATAAATAGTTGAAAGATGAGTAAAAGTTAAAGATAAATAAAAAAAAATTAAGAAAGCGCGAGATTAGCAACATTTGAAAAACTAAACATTTTCGTTCCCGAGTTATAGAAAACGTATTTGCAACGGTAAACGAACTCCAGATTTTATTTTTTGCACTGCTAACAAAATAGTAACTCGCCCTTACCTCTATTCCTACCATTACAAACAAAAGGAGAATTCAACAAAACGTGCGCATAGTGAAGCTACATTTACGTCAAGAAGCAAAACAAGGGGCCATTTCAGCATTTGCTCAATGGATCAGGGAAACTGGGCAAAACCGTGATCGAGATGGAGGTCATTGTCCCGGAAGCTGAAGTGCATTAATTGTTACAAACATATTAAGTCTTGTAAAAAATATACAGTGTATATATATACTGTATGTATATATATATATATATATATTGTAATAACAGCGGGGGAGGGCGCCAGGTTCAGCTCCTGAAATGTGACTGGATGGAAGTGTTGGGAGGTCATGAATTATCACACTGAGTCATTTTATAACAAATAGTGATTTATTCCTGGCACCATGAGCTTCCAGGGAAGTTACAGGTCGCAAAGGGCGACGCAAGTTTCTTATTATCTCTATTCTGTGAGCTCATTTCCCTAATTACTAATAGTCTAATTCCCTTAAGGCTAACATATTAGGCTTAATCTCTAATGACACATGCAATCCACCATCTATGATCTGCAGGGCCTGAGCGCGGCCACAATTAATTTCTCGCCGTAAAATTGTCCTGCGAGGCAGCTTCACCTCGTAGCTTTCACCGCTGGTTGTGCTGTCTCCACGAGCGGGCCGTATGGCAGCCCTCGGAGGCAGGGGCGGCGAGCGGTCCCAGGTCGCCGACCTTCCGCGGCGCGTCCCCTCTCAGGTGGTAGCGGGCATTCTCAGGTCGCCGACTCGAGCAGGCTCAGTCGGGCGAGTGGCCACGGGCGCTGACGTAATGCGGTGGGCTATCAATGGGCCCGACGCGAGAGGCGGCAAAGGCCGACGGGCCTATGCGGAAATAGCGCGGGATCCTGTGATCTCCCGCCCGAGTTTCCTCCGCGACAAGTCCACTAGTCGCGTTCAAATAAAAATAAACTTTACTCTGGGAAAGTTTTTCCCAAGTCGCGTTCCGGTCCTCATTCCTCTACTCCAGGAAGTCTTCCCCTACTCGCGTCCCGATCGTGATTAACTTTACTATGTGGGAATGTCCTTCCCCTAATCGCGTTCCGATCAAAAGTACTTCTCCTCTCTGGGAGTGTTCCTCCCCCGTCGCGCTCCGATCGAAAGTAAAGTTTCCTCTCTGCATCTCGTATTCAAGAAAACTCCCTTCCCCCCTCCCAAAATGTTCCTAACTCTGTAAGTTTACCCCTTCCCTCATAGCGAAGCTTCCCATTGGCTGAGGGTAACTGCGTTTCAGCATTCTAATTTACCAATCATGTCGCAGTTTTCCTGTAATTTTCCAAAGATCGCTCTTTTTCTAATTCCGGCTTCTCTCCTTTCTCTCGCTTCCCTTTGTCAAAGGTTCCAGAAGCTTCTTGCAGCTGTCTGGACACGTGTTCATGCAGGAGTGCATTTTTCAAACGGTCGACAAAGGCTAATCGGTAGCCTGTCATGGTTAATTCTGAAATAGCCCCTGTGGGGATCCGGGTGCCTTACCCGAGGCGCGTGCCAAACGAGTGCGGGGGCGGGCATTGTTCGAAGGGGGGGTCGGCTGACGGCTGAAAAAGGTCTCGCTCACGAAGCGTCATAAAAGTGTCTTCTTTCTAATCGACACCCGTGCCAACCCTTCAGGGACTCCGCGTTCCTTCCCAGGGTGGTGGCAAAAGAGGGGGCGCGAGGGCGTGCATTGTTCGAAGGGCTGACTGCTCGGCCGGGTCCTACGAGGGGTAATAAACATGTCTGCCTCTGATGGGGGCTGAGCGCGGTCGTGGGCGGAGCCTTCGTGACAAAAGGCCTTCCTGACCTACTTTTGCCGCGTTGGAAGCTATCTTCCGATGAGATTATTATGTTATTATTGGCGACGCCACAATAAAATTATTCTAATTGATTGGAGACGCCACAATATATATATATACTGTATATATATACTGTATATATATACTGTATATATATATACTGCATATATATACTGTATATATATACTGTATATATATACTGTATATATATACTGTATGTATATATATATACTGTATGTATATATATATACTGTATGTATATATATATATATATATACTGTATGTATATATATATATATACTGTATGTATATATATATATATACTGTATGTATATATATATACTGTATGTATATATATATACTGTATGTATATATATATACTGTATATATATACTGTATATATATACTGTATATATATACTGTATATATATATACTGTATATATATACTCACTGTTTTCTTAAAATGAACTTTATTTTTCTTTTCGGTGATCAATATAGTCTCTAATTGTATAGAAACAGTTATGCAGCAGAAAAGATTTTACTTAAAACTTCAATTTGGGCTGCTAATTTTTAGGGGAAAATTGAAGATACAGTTATCAAAATGATTTCTTTCGTAGAACAAATCGTACATCATTCACATTGTTCAACACGGAAGTGCCAAGAAAGTCTTTAAAAATGTAATAATTGTAACAATAATAAAAATGTAATAATATCGATGTTTGGTGCAGTGACTCAATGGTCGTACCACACGATTCTGATGCTATTCCACTTTCTTGCAGAGGTTGAGAATTTTCGGTGGCAGCTTCAGTCGAAAGAGAATAGTAAAGACAGGATATCGGCTCTTTGTAAGCTTTTCCCTAATAATTTCCTGTTAGAAGTCGGCTCAGTATTAGACCATCATTCTGCATTCGAAAATGTTTCCATCCAATTCTACTTTCCTCTTGAGAATTCCATTCCGAGTTGATCACCATGGGTTCTGAGGCTGAAAGGCGCTAATGTCTGGTTGTAATATGCGTTCTAAGTTTTTTAATTAGATCAAGCTTATTAGACGCTATCAAAGGAAATAAAAATGGCTATTTGAAATTCTGTGAACTATTTTAAATTGAATTAAATAGCGTATTTTTTATTACTGCTTACATTTCCACGACAGAGTTTACTTCTGCAAACTTGACGATTACATGGAGAAAAATATTGTTTTCTGTTTCCAGCTAGGTCTTTTATTTTCTGGGGGGGGGGAACCCTTTTGTATGAAGTCTGATGGCTACTCTACGAACGGAAATTGAGGCCTTGACATAATGATGTTTAATTATTTTATGAGTGTACTATTCCTACAAGTAATGTAGTTGTAGGAGGGTTGGTAGTATTGAACTCAAAATATTCCAGACATTCTCTTTCGAAAGCGTGTTTGTCGTGACAGGCGTGTACTACAAGGAAAAAGCAGAGAAGTAGTGCCGTAGCAAATAGGATTTTTGTACAGACAAAATTATTTTAAGTAAAAACATTGAAAACAAAAACAAAATGTTACGAAACGTAAACCTTTTCTGTTAGTGACGGGAATTATAACTAAATTTCTGTGTTAGGAGAAATAGAATTATTGACAAAAGGTTAGAGGACTAATTGTATTCTTAAAAGTATTTTATTATTTGAGAGAAAGGTGATATTGTTTACGAATGTTACTAAAAGAGAAGAAAACATCTTATATTCGACTTTCTGGTTTCCCATGAAGTGAATACATTTTATTGTAACTAATGTATTAATTACCACACGTGTACATTTTTCAGAATTAAAGGTAACGGTATGAGATTTTGGAATGAGTGAATTATAATCTCAATGTAGACTCGGAAGATCTACTGATTATACGAAGATGAGCTCCTCTAGCAAGACACTAGCAGATTTATTTTCTCTAGAGGTTATAAGAGTCGAAGAGGAAGTATGGATTTTTGCAAAAGGTTTTCTTCCTAGTAGCATAGTATTGGAAGATAACCATTAGAATGTGTTGAGAATAGAATCATTGAATGATCATGGTGAAGAGAAGACTCGGAAGAGGCGAGCTCGTGTGGCCTCGCGCTTGCACGTTTTCCAAAAGGCGGAAAGCGCCACGCGGCGCGCACAGCCGAGGATGATTCCTCGACGATTCTGCGCGCTTAATTTAATTCAATACGGACATTACGTTGACCATTTGAGACATTTCCCAGACGACATATCTTTCGCCGCTAACTCGGTGAAAGTGTAAGACTAAGGAAGGGTACCTAGGAAGGAAACGTAGAGTTGGGTGAAGGAATTGGTTGCTTTGATTCCATGAGAGTGGAGAAGGGGCACCGTTAACGGAAGTTGTAGAAACAGAATTCTGTGGGCAGGGATGACAGCCTTCATGAATGTATGTTTATATACTTGTAAACATTAAAAATGGTTAGTTTCGTTATTTGCGAGTTTAATTTCAATTGCACTTACCAACATTAGAGCAAAAAAATATGAAGACCCTATTGAATGTTAGAACGTTAAACCACACGGTTTCCATTAACAAAGGTTTCCTGTGGCCGAGGTGGTTGGCTATAGCATTTAGTTTATTTAAATGGATAGTTTTTTGCCCTCAAATTTTGCAAAGTTGTGTGTTATTACGGCTCTTTATTATATTTGTCAATAATAAGGTGCACGGTGGCCATATATACTACTCCTTGAACATTGTATAAGTGAAGTTGCTTTGAATTAGAAGGCGGGCCCGGAGCTCCTCACCCGGAGAGAAACTCACTCGCCGCCGCCAGCAGTTAACGCCAGCAGTGAACGCGTCAGACATACGACCAATGAATCGAAAATTAAGATGTAAAAGGATTAAAGAAAAATCTGGAAGCATTGCATTTATTTCACGCAAAGTTACGCGAAAACTATTCATACTTTGAAAAAATTGCGCATGGTCTTATTTAATTTCATTTTGACGATTTCATCTAAAGAATCTTGAATATACACTAGTTATAGAAAGACGCTGAGAAAGTAAACGTTTGCAGTTTTGCAAAAATTTAGACATTTCAACAAAAATCGGACCTGCGCCATTTTTATGTAAGCGTACACTGGTTTGAGAAAAAAAATTGTAAAAAAATATTTTGTGCCAATTTTTGAGCAAAGTTTAAAAATATCATTGGGTCTTCATGTAAAGTACTAGCAAAACCAAAATACATGCTTCAAATTCAAAGGGCGATTGGGAATATCAATTTGGGAAATTCTTTCCTACGATTTAGCCCTTAGTGTTGTTCAGACGAAAAAGGGAAGATTTTAAAACACGAACATTTAAAAATAATTTGATTAAAATTAGAGATTTTTAGAAACGCTAGGCGTCAGACCATCCGTTTTTGTTAATGACTGGAATGGGAAATGTCATTGCCCCGCAAAGGAAATTTCCGACCTAGTCATCGTAGCAACAGCGTTGTGAGCGAGATTATGGCACAGAAAGACGCGCAGATAACCGGGGGTATTCCGAAGTCCCGTGGTCACAAACTTGAAACAGGGAAGAGATTCTTGTAAACATGCGCCTTTACTTCCAAGGGTATTTAATGAAAAGGTATTTCATGAACTTTAACGTATCATAAAGTTCATATTACAATTATTTTGAGTTTTATGTGGATCATCTATGGGGTCCTTTCTCGATAGATGGAGTGTGTAGAATGTTGATCAGCAATATGTTCTTTATATTTAGTGTACTTTACAATTTTAATTATCATTTCTTTATGTCAAGTTAAACTTACAAGAAAATAGTTTGAGTTATAGTTTGTGTAATATTCCAAAAACGACATTCATGCTGTGAGACCAGCTGCATGATAGTGACTGAAAACACGTGGTCAAGAAACGTGTACCCGTCGGCGTTCAGGACGAATGACTGTTAAGGGCGAATCCTATGTGGGTAACAAGATTTAACTTATAAGAAATGTATAACCAGAGTCATAATTGGAATTAAATAGATGTTGAATGCAATGTTGAATATTTTGAAATGTCTATTTACATGTAATCTTGAACATACGTGATTGGCGTTTGGAGGCGGCGTATGTCAAAGCATTTGGTTGAGTCGCACTACTACTTGGCAGGGCCCGAGGCGCTATCAGCCCCCGGGGCGTTCTCGTTATCGGGGTGGGCGGCTCCACTGCCGCGTGGTCCAGCGCGTGCGCGTGCGCGTGCGCGGGGTGGTCCGCCCGACTCCTCCCCCTCGCGGCCCTCCCGGCAGTCGTCGCACAAACGGACATTTTTGCTCGAAAAAGAAATCGCTGTCGCCGCATTCGTCGATCGGGCGAGCGCGAGCGCAGTCGAGGCGAGCGGCGGCGCGGCGGGATCGATGCGGCCATATGGCCCGCGCCGCGCCGCGCCGCGCCGCGCCGCGCCGCGCCGCTGTTGCGTAACGCGCAGTAGGTCGCGAGCGCGCGCGGAGGCTGCTGCCCCCGATGCGCCGCGCGGCGCCGGCGAAACGCGGTCGGGGCGGCCGCCAGGTGGCCCTCGTGGCGCGTGGGCGGTGCCGTACCGAGGGGGGGGGGTAATAGAGGGGAAATGGAAAAAAGTTTCTGCGCTTTTAAAACGTGCGTAATTGTGTTCGCATTTGTTTTAATCGGAGGAGCTGGACAAGACAATTTTAATAGAAGATAACTTTTCTTGCATGGAAATGTTCCTTAGAACCCTCCAAACAAATTAAAGCAAAGTTCTTGGAGTTGTTGTGTGAAGGGAATAACCGTCGGATCCGTAACGGAAGTGAAAGTTTGGACAAGATGCTGGCTAGCCCGGAATGTCGAAGCAGTGTTCCGCACACATGCCATTAGATGTACATTCGATGCCTAATGAGCGGAAACTCGTTATGTCGAGTCTGAGAGGTGCGATGATAGTGGAGAGTTGTCGAATACGAGGAGAATAATACAGGCGTTAGAGATTTAGACAAATAATGTTGCTATAAAACGCTCTCTGACTTACAGTTCGCAATAAAAATTCGTATTAAATATTGCGCTGGTCAGGGCCTACACAAACTTCGTTGATGTTGGCGTGTCAGAGCTCTCTCTCGTTTTTAGAACAAGCATTGAAACAAGCCTACAAACAATGCAAACAAAAAGTTTTTAGTAGGATAGCAGGTAGATGAAAGATCTCTACCGGTCGACTTTAGTCCAGAGCACAATGAAAGTCGGCGTCATTTCGTATCTTAGGCATGGAATCCGGACGGTTTGTAGGTGACCGCAAGGATAATAAATAGCGACCTGTCGTCCTGTATGCACCAGATAGCAGACTGGGTGCAAGCCACAGTTCTGATTTCAGATAACTTCGAATCAAGTTCATTGAAGATGTTTTCTAGCTGGGTATTTGTGGGAAATGTACGTTTAATTACACTACGAATCGCGCTCATATTGGATTGAATTATCATTGCTTTTGGTATTCTACAGAACTGGTGCGAGACCGTTCTCAATGTTCACCGAAACGAGAAACCGGTATGAGATCGTGACCTACATGCTTGTTCCGGGGGAGTGGTGGCAACTCGATTGCTTGCGATGGTCGGGGCGTACCAAGAGGAAATAACTCTTGTCCTAATCGTCCACTGTAAATATCTGTAGAAACGACAGAATTGAAACTTGGGTGAAGACAGCCACTTCGAACCAGTTAAGCAGAAATATGGTAATTTAGGCACACCTGTTATTTTACCGGCCAGTAGATATTTTCCAAAGTGTTCGGGTGAAATTATCCTGAATATGAACAAAATTAGGAAAATATGTCATAATTTTATTCGGAATATCATGCTACGTACTGTACAATGCATCTCTAAAATTCTTTCGTTGATTCTCTAACTTGTTGCATTCACCATATAATAAGTTTTACTGTTTTGCATTCTAATTACGTAGTATAGAAAAATGTTATGTTGCTGTTGAGAGTGTAATATTGCTGCGAAAAACGTGTTTACAGCCGAAAACGTAATATTCTAGGTTCCTGATATCGAAAAGTGGATAATTGTTCCCAGATGTAGTCAATTACTTCCTCTTAACACATTGCTAGTCAGAATCCCCATTTGAGGGTCCTTGGTAACGCCAAATTGGCTTACTGGAAAACATATGTCCGTCCTTCCGTCTGTGAAAACTAGCGGCAAAAACTAGGCGAGATTTTCGCGGCCCCTTTAATTTTAAACTGATATTTTGATTTTGGAGGACACTTCCAACATTTTCACACTTTTCTCAAAAATTGAATATTGCAAAAGTTTAGTTTTTTATCGTTTTCCTATAACTACAATATGGAAAATAAAGATTTACTTATGAAATCTATTCTTCAAAATTATACCTTTAAGTTCATTAACAATTTTTAAAAATAACCGTAAAATTTCCGTAATTTTGTATGAAATAAAGGTAATTTTAAAAACAAAATTTTCTCAACTGCTTCTGTATTTTTCATAAACTTTTTGATTGGATGATGTAAATACACTGAGGTGACACTGAAATGGCCTAAACATCATTTTGTTGGTTCGGACGCGAGATTTTGGTCTCTTGTAAAACTGGAATGAGTTTGTTTTGATAGCACCTCAGAATGCTTCTGAAAGTTGTGACCCTAAGACGTTTTAAGAAAATCCACTTTTTCGGGATAAAGGGCCACCAAAACCAGGATTACGTTCATATTACTTATAGGGCAAAGTATTTTACTTCAAATTTTTAGGTATCGGATCCACGTGGAAAAATTGGCACTTTCCTTGTGTGGTATACGTAACTTGTTCATACTACCTGGTAGATAAGAGGAAGTATAAGTTCCACTTTTTAACATGAAGAACGAGAAGAGACACTGGAATAAGGTATAATGTCTCTATCCCATTCGCAGTCGTCTCCACACACTTCATTGGTCGAAACGTGCGGATAGTTGGAGGAGAAAGAAGTACTTAATACGTTTTAAAGGGAAAAGTGCTAGACACGTAAAATTCTTCGGTTACATCCTAGTCGGCGGTAGCAGGGACAGTGGACGCCCAGTAGGATATTGGAATGCATACCTGCCACGGGTGCTACTAGACTTTGCTTCCATTGTTCTTGCACAACTTGTTGATATATTACTGACGTGTCAAACCTTTAAAATAGTTAGTACCTCAATTGTTACATTTTCTTCAAATCATTCAAATTCTTCCTTCGAGAAGATTTACGATGAGAACTTTCGGAATGCCACGCATGTACACAGTGATATGATCCAATAGTGTCATAATTAAATGGGGGTTTTCTTTGTTTTTTCAATATTTTGCTTATTCCATACTTCTATTTCTGAGACAACAGATCAAAATGTATTAAGGTCATTTATATTTAGATTGAAGCATATTTTCCATCTCTGAACACTCTGAACAAACATGAATAATAAGCCACATTAAAAGGTATAAAGTTCATTTAAAAAAATAAAATATATTCGTAAAATACACATTTTGGTGAGTTAATACATTTTTATCCGTTGCTTCTGATTTGAAGTTGTATCCGTGTAGTTCGTTTTGGGTTTCTGCGTTACGCTAAATTTGGTCTTATTTTGCCGTATATTCCTTTATTATTGTTGTTATTATTATTATTTTTATGTTGACACATGGCTGGTTCTCAGGAATTTCTGGCTCTCAAATAACAACGGACTTTTCGCCAAGTGTGATATTTGATATATATTTAAGAATCTTAATTAAGAATGTTCCGGACAATGCGGCAAGTATTTAAGATAAGACTTCTGCATTAATTTTAAAAGACTTGGAGGGATATCGAGTTTTTGAGTTTTTTTTCTTTGAGGTGTTTTTGTATAAGTGAAGTCGTAGGCTTCCGCGGCCAGAGTCATGTGGGTGACATGGGCTGTCCGGGTGACGCCGCGTCGAAGGCTGAGTTTCCGACGTTTCGACCATCCTGCCGTGTTCTTCCTCAGGGCTGGTATGGTGGCATACCTTTCCCCTTCCTCCTTTCCTCATGCGTACCCCTGCAGCCTGCCATGCCCCACCCACTGTCCCACGCCGTTGCACTGCCGAGGCGTGGGGGGCCGGTCGGGGGGAAGGGGAAGGGGAAGGGTAACATTGGCATTGCGACGCTGCAGCCGCACCGCCGACGAGCACAGGTTCGACTCCGCGCGGGGTCGATATGGCGGCGCGGCGCGGCGCGGCGCGTCCGGCAGGGCAGGGCAGGGCGCAAGATTTCGGCACATCGGGCATTTCGGGTGTCAGGTATTTTCCTTCCGGAGAGAATTTCCTTTGACAATTTTCGGGATTTTTCCCCAAATTTCCTTCCCGGTATTCTACTATTTTTCTCCACGGTCCGTTTGAATGAAATCTGCTTGTCTTTGCAAAATTAATCCCGTATGTAGAGGTCAGAAACTGATATCGGTCAGTGAAACGTGAATCAGTGAAGTTGATACGAGGTGCTAGTTTCTTGCATTAGTGGATGGGACAATTAGCGGTACCCTTACCCGTGTGTGTCATTTGGAAAAGTTTGTTACCGACAAGTATTACGACCCGATTGCTCGAACCTCATTAGTATTTACGATCCATTTTACTAAAGAAAAGCCAAATTATATGCAGTGTTTGACATCACTGTCAGAAATATATCACCTCTTAAAATTCATGAGACCTGAGTGTTGACCAGTTTTTTCTCTTCCGGCCATTTTCCTTCACTTTCCAACGCAATGTAAAAGGTAATGTTCCTTGAACGTATTTCCAGTAGTAACCACCCAGTGGATACTGATCGCTAAATCAACTAACACCTTTCAGAAAAATAGTGCTCCTAACCATGCATTCTCCCTGTACCATTTCGCTGACTCGTACGTAAATTTTCGCCACGAGTGATTTTTTTGCTTAGTTAAGGAATAATTAAAATAGCGGAAGAGTATTCGGCACGCACACATTCCATTGCTTACAGTGACATGTTAACTAGACGGCATCTTTGCATGACGTGGCATTTGTAAGTGCTCTAACCTTTATTGGAAGTTTCACGAATTTTGGAGTATTGCGTAGCTTCGTCTCGAGTTGAAACATGGTAATATACACGTGTTCTAGTTTACTGCTTAAATATTCAGCGCAGGTCACAATATCCTTAAATAAAATGATCTAATATTGTGCTACGCACTTCCCTTCTAAAACTGAGTTAAGAGTGTGTTTTTATTGTTTCTTTACTGCGGATGTTATCAACACAGTTAACTTACAACGTTCTGCACCGTCGAAGAAGCTGCGTGAACTTGTGCAGGTGTTTTTGCAAAGGTGATTTTTTCGGATGTTTCGGGTGGACTAGTAATAATTATTTAATTTCATAGCTATTTATAGAGTTCTATTCTGCTTAATATCAGTTGTAGCTGACCTGAGATTTACTCTGAATCTATCCCTGTATCTGAAGGTGGCCTTTGCCTGAAAGTGATTGTACGGACTTAATAATAATAATAATAATAATAATAATAATAATAATAATTAGTTGAAATAGTCCCTGTGATCATCTCTGCAAATGGACTAATCTCTGAACTAATTTAATCGCAAGGCTAGGCTTTAAGAACTGCCACATTCAATCTATGCAAAAGGCTGTTTTCCTGAGTACTGCACGCATCGTGAGAAAGTTTATTGATATAACTTCACATTGAATCCTGGCCGCCCGAGTTCGCAAGCGAAGCAGTCACTTTGGTTCTCCAAAGGTCCCGGTGTCTGCTGTAGGACACCTCGCTAAGTGAGAGACTTGAAAGATGATGATAATAATAATAATAATAATAATAATAATAATAATGAAGTATGTAAACGATAAGGGTTTTTCGAAATAATGAATGATTGCGAGACATCATGACATGAATTTGGCTATATTGTAACACCCACCGGTCGTCTCGTGAGAGAACGCCCGGTAAGCGGCCCTTTGTAGCTCAGTCGGTGATGGAAGGAATCGTTAAACAGATACTGGTAACATGAAAGAAACACTTTGATCACTGGTAAAAATCACTTTTATTCCTGGGCAAAATAATTTAAAATGCCCCAGGGAAGTTACACTTGTAAATAGAATAAGAAATCTGAAAATTAGGTGGAAAGAAAAAGAAGATGAAAAGTTAGTATTCAGAGTAAAGCTTAAAAATTAGGAAGACTTATAATTAACATTACAATGGTAAAAAATATTACAGGTCAATGTGTCATAGCGCGACACCGCATTACAGAATTTACGCAGGGATGAATACCCTGAATTATATTGCCTTGGTAAAGTTTTTTCTGTGGGCCCTAGACGGGCGCGTTGCGGCCGAGGGGGCGGCGGCAACCTTCACAGAGGGCGCGGCCGGGGCGATGCCCTTGCACCCGCTCAGGCACGCACGTCAGCTGGTCGGCCGTCTGATGACATCACCAAGTGGGGTGGCGGCGCGGCCGAGGCGTTGTAACGGCGTCTGGTAGTCTGTCTGGTTGAACTCGGAGCGGAACTGGTAGTAGCTGGTAGTACTCTGGTAGAACTCGGAGTAGCCGGGCGATCTCAATCTCAGGAACGTAGTAATTAACTACGCGTACCTCTGATTCTCATTATAATAATTGTCGAACACAACTTCGGACAGTTCAGCGATCCTTCGGAGAAACGTTCGCCTCTCGTCACGACGAATTTCCACCCCAGAGAATTTTCTCTGTCTACTGCAGCCGGCACAATGCTCAAAACTCGCAGCAAAATAACATAAGTCCCACATAGGCACATTCGCCCGAATAATTCCCACCCCAGATAAGTTTTTCTCCCAACTGCCCTCAGCCTAGAACTCAGGCTCCTTCCGACGAATAATTATAAGTTTTTCAGAGGCACACTGGTCTCTCCCCGACGAATAGTTATCCCCCCAGAGAAGATTCTCTCCCGACTGCTCCCCGTCTAAATGATCTGGCCCCGTCTGATGCTCTGCGCTTTCTGCCATTCTCTCACTCGAAATTGTATTAGGTCAACTTTTACCCCCGCTCGTTTTCTCGTATGTTCCAGCTCCTTATGATAGTCGCGTCGCTATTGGCCAAAGGTAGTTGCGCATTACACTATTTCCAACCAATCGCGACGGAGAAGCCACGGAAGTTTCAACTCTTTGCGTCACTGTGAGCGTCCAGAATTTTCCTATTCCTTCTAGAACACCGGTCATGCTTGCACAAGACAGGCGTTGTCCGTCAAAGAATTTATCGCTCTGGGATTCCCTGGATGTCGATTTCAAGAGCGTTCCAGAAGGTTCGCAGCTGGCCATGCGAACACGTGCCTCTCAGTGAATCTTTCGACGACTGACCCTTGTAACGACTTTCTTAATGTGCCGGGGGCGCAAACGGGTGTTCCGATAAGCGAGGTTGCACGTGCAACGCCGTCTGTTCATTCTCCCAACTGCCCTCAGCCTTATGAAATTTTGTATGAGGAAATTGGTATCGCTACAATATGTAGGAATCAAGGGTTAATTCTTCAATTCACTATTTTGGAATACTGAGCTGGTTCCTCGAAATTTGTGTATTTTATCGAGAAAATACCGTCTATAGGTTTTGACCTTGTTAATAACCTGTAAAATCATTTTATCGGTATTTATTAAAACTTTGTTACTTCTATTCCAGAGATCCGCTCAGCTGCGTTCTTACACGCGTGACTAATATGACATCATGCTCTCAAGCGTAGCAGTCGTGGCACTCCCTAGCTTTCACGAATCACATCACAAAAATATCAATGGCATCTTCTCTCGACACTTCGTGTCCGCACAGTGGAACCATGGAATATAGTGGACAATAGAGGAACATTAGGTGGTTCACATTGACGTTATTTTTACCGACCCCCCTACCCCTCCGCTGGCTCCCCAGGTACTGCAGGTAATGCAATAGATAGTTGTGAAACTGTATATAATGAAATAAGGAAGGCTTGCGTGTTCCTCTTCTTCCCTTTCCGCCTCCGCTCTCCGCTCTGCGAAGTTCCTCGCTCGCCAGCCCCGCGGCGCGGATAGCAGGCGTCTCAAGGAAGAGGGGTGAAAACGGACCAGCACACGCTTTGGAGCCCTCTGGCGCGTGCGTGATATTGATCGCGCTAAGAGTGTTTTTTTTTAATTTATTTATTCAAAACCCTTTTATTTATCAGCGGCTGCCAAAAACGGGGATGATGGACAGTCTTAAAGAAAGAAAGCATACAGATTTCGGATGGTTTTGACACCAGCTAGGGTGCTTATGTACCGAGTGACTACTTAGGGAAAATATTTTCGTCTTGAAGATGACAAAACCTAGTATCTCTTGTCCATGTATAAGATGATTTTGAAATGCATGTTCTCAGAAATTAAACACATTGTACAAGATTCAGAAAACCGTTTCTCAAACTCTGGCTTTGTAATTTTGTTTATCATTGCTTTATTTGCAATTTGTTTTACTCGAACAATCGGCAAATACATTGATATTGACAAGCAATAAAATCATCCAATTCTGACATACATACTTTGATACATACATACATACATACATACTTTGATACATACATACATACTTTGATACATACGTACATACATACTTTGATACATACATACTTCGATACATACATACATACATACTTCGATACATACATACATACATACTTTGATACATACATACATACTTTGATACATACATGCATACTTTGATACATACATACATAATTTGATACATACATACATAGTTTGATACATACATACATAGTTTGATACATACATACATACTTTGATACATACATACATACTTTGATACATACATACATACTTTGATACATACATACGTACATACTTTGATACATACATACGTACATACTTTGATACATACATACGTACATACTTTGATACATACATACGTACATACTTTGATACATACATGACTCAGGTTCCCATCGTGGCCGATGATACCTCTTCTTCCATCCTATTCTTGCACAGCGCGCCTCGTCGGTGGTTGGATAGGCCCGCCTTCGTTTTGAAATTTTTGCCACAAGATGCACAGTTGAATGGGTAGCCAGAGCTTGATTGTCCTGATAACTGGGGTTGAGAAATCTGTGTGGGGCTAGCGCTGTGGGAGGAACTTTGCGGTTTTCTTAATTTAATTGGCTTCAGTGTATTTTCTGCTGTCAAGGTTGGATGCTTGTGTCTCATATGACTGCTGTGGCCGGATTTCTTTTTGAAATTGATGTTACAGACAGTGCATCTAGGGCTACTGTTTTCTTGTCGTTGGCGTAACTTTTCTACTTGACTCCTATGGGCTTGGCTTAGGTGGGAGTTGACGTACTGCCTCGCGGATCTTCCCTCTCTTGTGAATCCGCATATCGGACATTTCCAGCTGTACATTTCCTCTTCTTCGTGCCTTTTTTTCCTTCTTTCTTCAGCTTCCAGGTTTTGCATTTCTTGCCTTTCTACGGTTTTTTGTTGAATGTGCCTGCGCCATTCGTTTCTATTTGCTGCTACTTTTCTCCATTCCTTCTCGTTGATGTTTTGCTCTCGCATATCTTGTTTGAGCATGTCTAACCATCTTTTCTTCGGCTTCTGTTGGGGTCTTTTTCCGCATTTCAGCTCTGAAAAGACTATCTGGTGCGGAGTTCGCTCTTCATTCATTCTACTTATGTGTCCCGCCCATCTCAATCTTCTAATTTTAATAAGATTTTCTACTGTCAGCATTTTTGTTCTTCTCAGGACCTCCTCATTTGGAATTTTTTCCATCCAAGATATTTTGCAGATTGTACGGAGGCATCTCTGATGAAATGCGTTAAGTCTTCTTTTGCTTTCTTCTAGTAGGGTCCAAGTTTCAGAGGAATATAATAGTGTAGACAGTATAATTGTTTGGTATACTAGAAGCTTGGTTTTCAGGTTGATCTCGTGCCTTTTCCACACCCGCAAGTACAATTTCTGAAAGGATTGACTGGCGCTGTTGATTCTATGATTAATTTCATTTTTGATCTGACTCATTCTGGATGTTGCTTCCCAGGTATTTAAAACTGTTCACTTCCTTGATGGTTTTTCCATTCATTGTTATAACAGCTGGGCTGCAGTTTACGAACATCACTTCCGTCTTTCCCTCATTTACTCTCAGACCAAACTTCCTTGCTTCTTCATTAAATATGTTGAGAACTTCTTGCAGGGCTTCAGGTGTTTTAGCGACTAGGGCACTGTCGTCTGCAAACATCAAATCAAGTATGTGTTTTTCCGTCGTTTTTGTTTTTGCGTGTAAAGCTCTTCTGTTGAAAAGGTTAAAGTCACTTCTGAATCTTATTTCGACACCGCCACGTTTTTTTCTTAACAACACTTTCGATAATGACATGCATATAAAGTATAAAGAGTAAGGGTGCAAGAACGCAGCCTTGTTTTACCCCTATCTTTATTTCAAATGGCGCGGATGTTGAGTTTTCTATTCTTACAGTAGACAAAGTGTTACTGTGCAGTGATCTTAATATTGCTAGTATTGTGGGTGGGCATTTGATGTTATCCAACAATTTAAAGAGTATCTCCATATCGACAGAATCGAAAGCTTTGGCGATATCTATAAATCCAATACAGAGTGATGTGTTCTGTTCGCATGCTTTTTCTACTAACTGTCTGACTGTAAAAATCATATCAGTTGTTGAGCGTCCAGAGCGGAAGCCGCATTGCGTATCTTTGATGAATGAATTGATAAAAGGGTAGAGTCGGTTGTAAAGCACTCTGGACAGGACTTTTCCTGGCACTGACAACAGGGATATGCCTCTGTAGTTTTCGCATTGGAATTTGTTGCCTTTTTTGTGGATAGGAATAATGATTGACTCTTTCCAATCTTGAGGGACTTGCTTTTCACACCAAATTTTGTTAAATAGTTTGTTTAACAAACTGACTGTTACATCTTGGCCGGCTTTTAACATTTCAGCTGATATTTGATCATTACCTGGACTTTTATTATTTTTTAAGGAACTGAAGTGCATTTTTAATCTCCGTTTTATTTGGAGGCTCATCAGAAGGGATTGTCTCTAAATCGTAGCTCATATTTATAGAATCACGGTCGGTTTCAGTTTCTTGATTAAGCAGTGTTTCAAAATACTTACTCCAGGTTTTTAGTCGGTCGTTCAAACCTTCTATTCTATCACCCTTTTCATTTATAAGCACATTTAGTGGAGTTTTGACTGGCCCTACAATGTTTTTTATGCCCTGATACAAATGATAAGAATCGCCGCAGTCGATAAAGGCTTGTAACTCTTCGGACTTTTTGCTCCACCAATCATCACGTACTTTCCTAATTCGTTGTTGACACAATCTTCTGGTTTCTTGATATTTTGTTTTGTTTATTTTTGCTGGGTTTGCCAGATATCTGTGATAGGATTTTTGTTTCATGTTTAACAGTTCACTTACTTCCTCATCACATTCATCAAACCAATCGGGTCTTTTTCTTTTCTTTTTCTCCATGGTCTCTGCCGCGGTTTTTGTAAAAATATCTTTGACATTCTTCCAAGTTTCTTCTACGTTGGTGTTATCTTGGAGGTTGATTGTTTTGATTTCTAGCCCCTCGTTAAACTTATTCCTTAGATCATCCTGTTTGAGGCATTTACTATCGTAAATCGGCTCAGCATCTTTCTTTTGAATATAGCGTTTTGGTTTAAGCAGGACTGTGGCTCTCATCATGTGGTGATCAGTCTCAACTTGGGCACCGCGCATCACTCTGCACTTCTTTACCTCTGTTATTCTTGAGTGTCTGACTATAATGTGGTCTATCATATGCCAGCGTTTGGATCTAGGATGTTGCCATGTTCCTTTATATTTGTTTTTTTGTTGGAACCAGGTGTTCGTGATAGATAGTCCCTCCAGTGCACAAAATTCAAGCAATCGTTGCTCCGTTGTTATTGGTTGTGGTTTCAAAACCATGCTTTCCTATCACATTTCTCCACTGTTCGTGATCTTTCCCTATTCTGGCATTGAAATCACCAGCTAGTATAAGGCCGTAGTTTTTGGGCACATTTTTAATTATTTTTTCCAGATTTTCGTAGAAATCAGTTTTAACTGTTTCGTCATGTACATTAGTTGGGGCATAACAGCAAATAAATACTGTTTTGCAGTTCTCGATTATTTCCAGACTCATAAGTCGTTCATTAATGCAGGTAGGTTCTGATATAATACCTGTTTTAATTAAACTTGTGCGGACACCGATAGCAACACCATGCTCATTACTTGTCTCGTTGGATCCAGAGTAGTAGTAAGTGTATCCGCAGCTACGTTCTTCAAGCTTGCCAAAACCCTGCAGGTGTGTTTCTTGCAATGCTATGATATCGATGTTGTACTTTTGAAATTCTTTAGCTAACACTGCGTTTCTTCTTGGCAGAGTGGTGGTATCTTTATTGGTGGAGTCCAACAGCGTTTTAATGTTCCACGTGGCAATTTTCATTCCCCTGCTTCTCTGGTGATTGATAGAGTTTGTCTTGAAATTTAAGTTAATCTTCGTGTTTTTGCCTCCCCCAGAATCCATGAGGCAGCCCGAAGGGTGAGATTCAGAGCGTAATCTCTTACTCACCTGGGGTAATTCCTGAACAGTTTTAAAACACGCCATGATTAGATAGGAGTTTGGAAGAATTCTTATGCAGAGAATTCGTTTAAGGTGTCCCAGGTTTGCGACCTGTTGCACCGTCAGTTCACACCACTTGCTAGAATCTAGTAGTCCAAGGCTAAGTAGATCCATAGTAGGGAGCCCGGTTTAGAGTATCCTTCTGCTTTGGTTCTTCCGCCTCAAGAATGAGCTTCGGCTCATCTCAAGCCGTTGGCCACTTGATACATACATACATACTTTGATACATACATACTTTGATACATACATACACACTTTGATACATACATACACACTTTGATACATACATACACACTTTGATACATACATACATACTTTGATACATACATACATACTTTGATACATACATACATACTTTGATACATACATACATACTTTGATACATACATACATACTTTGATACATACATACATACATACTTTGATACATACATACATACATACTTTGATACATACATACATACATACTTTGATACATACATACATACATACTTTGATACATACATACATACATACTTTGATACATACATACATACTTTGATACATACATACATACATACTTTGATACATACATACATACATACATACTTTGATACATACATACATACATACATACTTTGATACATACATACATACTTTGATACATACATACATACTTTGATACATACGTGCATAGATGCGTACGTACGTACATAGATACAATAGTGCAAACTCTGTGACAAAAAATGAAAATAGTATCATCTACAGTAATGATTGTTAAAAAATTTTATTATTTATATCTGTGGTCCATATTACGAGGATGTACTCTTTTGAGTCTTCTTGTCATTGTGCTGTTATCTAAGATGTTTATGGCTAGATGATTAATATGATTTCCGATTCTGTGTTGGTATTTGAGAGTGATTTCCTCCTTAACAGTGGTGATATAGAGATCTTTATATATAGTGGCGTTTGATACAAACCAGGAAGCATTGCTTAATAGTGTGAGACATTTGGATTGAAATCTTTGTATTATTTCAACGTTTGAGTGTGTTGCTGCTCCCCAAAGTTTAATTCAATAAGTCCAGATGGGTTTGAGTATTGTTTTGTAAAGTAAAAGTTTGTTTTCTAGATTTAAAGATTTTCTTCCTATTAACCATATCATTTGTTTATATTTCAGTTCTGCTTCCTTTCTTTTAATTGGAATGTTCCTTCCAGGTTAACTTTTTGTCAAGATGTAGTAAGAGATATTTGACGGTGCCGACGATTACAATTAGTTTTCCGTTTTTCTATTCTTGTATTTCTTGTTCTTCTTAGGGTAAATGTTATACTACATTTGGACTTTGTTGCATTCATTCTTATTCTTCAGAGTTTACACAATCGGTTTATAAAATCCAGGTGATTTTTCAATGTTCTTGTTGCCGTTTGTTGGTTTTTGTGCTAAGCTGGCGGGGATGTGTCTTCTGAATGTGTTGCAGAGGTGACACTGGGGACTGAGGTAAGCCAGATGTGTACAGCGTGTTCGAGACTGGTCCCCTGTGGTACTCCTGATAGTATTGGATGGAACGGTGTTATTTCATTTCCGAATTATATTTGAAAAAATCGATCTGAAATGAAGGATCGAATTATGTTATATTATGTATGAGGCACACATTTCTTGATTTTGTGTAGTAAGCCTTGATGCCACATTTTGTCAAACGTTTGCGCAATACCTAGAAAAAAAGTGGAACAATACATTTTATTTTCTAGAGCTCCGTTGATGGTGTCGACTATTCTATAAATCTGTTCTATTGTAGAATTATGTTTTCTAAAACCGAACCGATGGTCTGGGATTGCGTCATTTTCTTTAAGTAAAGGATATATGCGAAATACTAATAGTTTTTTGACTGTCTTAGACAACGAAGGCATTAAATTTATCTGTCGAATGGATGTTACAAGGGCAATGAGTTTCAGGCAGTTTTTTAAGAATTTCCCCTGTAATACGATCATGTCCAGGACCCTTGTGATTTTTCAGTAGTTTCAGCCCTAATTTAATTAGTGACATTTGATGGGGACATTCCAGGAATTCTATAATTTATTTTTCTTCTGTGAGTAATGAGGTGGAAATGTTTTTGCAAAAATAATTTGCAAATTCCTCTGCCTTATCTTCTTCTGTTCTAGTCCAGCTTCCATTGGTTTTGCGAAGGGGAGGGGGTACAGGTTTTGTAGGCCTTTTTAATTTTTTAGTAATTTTCTATAAGGAGTAATCTGTAGCTTTTGAAGGTTTGTTGTCCGGGTGATTGCGTTGCCATGCAAACTTCATCTGTCTTTTCTCTTTAATCATTTTCAGTATTTCTGATGGGTGTTTATTTTTGCAAACACTCGTTTCTGATGTTGCATATACGGCTGCCTGTTGAATGTGTTGCATTAAGTATTCAACAGTATCGTCGATATCTTCTGGACATTTTAGACGGACCTTGGCAGTGATGTTATAGTTAAGCCAGGTGTTGTATTCTTCCCAGTTCGTCTTTTTGTTTGTAAGATATATATTTTCTTTCTTTTTGATTTCAGAAGAACTGATTCTCAGTAATATTGGCGAATGATCAGATGACATATCAAAAGACGGGTCTATTGTGTGATAGGTCTGCGCCATTACCTTTGTGACGAAGATATCCAAGACATAATTTACTTTGTTACCATCCGTTGGCCAGTGTGTGGGATTTCCTGATGCAATTGTTTGGAGTTTTAGTGTTGAAATGGCTCCTTCGACCTCTTGTGGTTTCCAGTCGTGATCCCAAAGTTGATTTTTCGTATTGTAGTCTCCTCCAGCAATGAACCTCGGATCGGTTGTTCTAAATAACTCGATATACTGATCAGTGGTTATCTCGTATTTTGGAGGGGAGTATAAAGCTGAAATAACGAGCGGACCGAACTTATCATGTACGGAGGTTGCTTGCAAATAGTTTTCGGCATTATCTTTATATGTTTTATGTCTGATTTTTGTTTTAATTATTTCTACTGTGCCTCCATGCGCTGTCCCATCTGGATGATTTGTGCAATATACGTCGTAGTTAGGTATACACAGGTAGCTTCTTTCTGTACAATGTGATTCGGACACTAACAGTATGTCAATATTTTCTTGATGTAGAAACACTTCTCTCTTCGATGTTGGAGTATTTCGTTGGCATGCCTGGAGACAATCCTAGTAAATTCCACATAGTTTATTCTTTATTGCAGTCGCGATATTAAACTGGAGATTTGTTCAGCTTGCTTTGCTAAGATGGACTCGAATTTTTAAATCATTCTTGTATTATGGGTATCACATTATTTTCATACTATACATTTTGCTTATTGATTTGCGAATGATGGGCTATTTGTGCACATGTGAGCTGTCTACCTGTTCCTATGGTTTGATTACTTGTTGGTGAACTGGAATTGCTACCTTCAGTTTTGTTTTGCGTAGAATTTCTACTGTATTGGCTTTGAATAGGATACTGCCGTTACGATTTTTTTGATACACTTCGCAGCCTTTATAATCTGCTGGACGGTCACGGCTACAAAGAGCACATGTAGCTGGTGTGTCTCTCGTTTCAGCACAGGTTCGACTACCGTGATTCTTTCCATATTTGTCGCAGCTATACGGAAGTGTGCAGTAACGAAAACTGTGATCGTAGGACTGACATCGCTTGCATTGTATTATTTCTTGTTTTTTGCGCTATGGTTCAAAACTTATTTTTGCATGTAGTCAGTATTCGATGTCATAGATTTTTGTTGTTACTTTGAAGTCCACAAAAACATTAAATTTATTTAGATTAGATTAAATTTATGTAGTAAAAATACAGTAAAAACGGTATGTGACTATCGGGGAGAAGATCCGCACACGTTTTCTTGAGTTCCAGAATCCCTTCCCATCATTTTACCTATAAATAGTTAAGTAAAAGTTGAATAAATGAGTAAAAGTTTAAAATAAATCAATAAAAAAAGTTTAAAAAGCTCGAGATTAGCAATATTTGAGGAAAAAATAGATACTTTCGTTCCCGAGTTATAAAAAACTGATTTGAATCGATAAACGAATTGCATATGATTTTTCTGCATTGCTAACAAAAGAGTATTTCGCCCTTACCTCTACTCCTACCATTACAAGCAAAAGGAGAGTTCAACAAAACGTGTGCATAGTGCATAGCTACATTTACGTCCAGAAGCAAAACAAGGAGCCATCTCAGCATTTGCTCAATGGATCAGGGAAAGTGGACTAATACCTGACCGAGATATGGGGGTCATTGACCCAGAAGCTGAAGTACATTAGTTACACATACATGAAGTCGAAAATATAAAATACAACTGTAAAACTAATTCAATATATAACTTTTGTTAAAATGATCATTATTTTTCTTTTTGATAGTCAGTGTAGTCTCTAATTGAATAGAAACAGTTATGCAGAAGAAAATATTTTACTCTTAACTTAAATTTGTGTCCCAACTTCAATGGTTTAATGTCATCTGGCAATGCGTTGTAAAGCAAAGTACATGTATTTTATGTGGATTTCTGATAGTGAGCTGTTGATCCCGACATTGATGAACGTGATTTTTACGACGTGCGTTGTAATTATAAATATCAGCATTGTATGAAAATATGTTCCCACTGTTAAGTCATTTTTGACATATATTACAGATTCGTAAATAAATAGGCAAGGCAATGGTAAGATTCCAAGTTCAATGAATAGAAGCTTGCAGGGATCACGTGGATGGCATTTTTTCATTATTCGAATAATTTCTTTTGCAATCTAAAGGTTTGGGTACAACATGATGAGCTCCCCCAGAATATTATGCAATATTTCAGTCGGGAATGCACATTTGCATAAGCACTCAACGTGCTGCATGGAGGCTGACAGAATTCGAAAGAATTCTGAATGCTTAACATAATGAACTTTATTTAGTATTTAATTCTTTTATATGTACATTCCATTGGAGGTTTGACTGATTTGAGAGACCTAGAAATTTTGTTACCTGAACATCAGCTAATTGCATATTGTTCATTTTCAATGGGGCATGCAGTTGCTGACTTGAAATGCAAAAATTCATTGAAATTGTTTTTCCTTCGTTATCTATTAACTCATTATAACAAAACCAATTTTAAACTTCTAAAATCGTACTATTTATTCTTTTTTGCAAAGAATATTCGTGTCATCCGCAAACAGAATCGTTCTTCCGTTGTTAATAGGCGAGGGCATATTCGTTTCGTATAATAGAAGGAGGAGAGGACCTAAGATCGAGCCTTGCGGCACCCCATATTCAATTGGTAAAGAATTAGAAAGATAAGTAAATAATGTTCTTTCGTGCCAGTATGGTATTTTTACTCCTTGAGATCGATGTTTTAGGTACAAGGATATGCAATCTAGGGCTATACAAGAAGGTAATTTTTATAGCAATGTGTTATGAGCAATGACGTCAAAAGCTTTCGGAAGATCCAAAAATATTCCAATGGGTGCTTCATTTTGGTCCATTGATGAAGCAACAACTTGAAGAAAAGAAAAACATGTCAGTTTTCGTAGATTTTGATTTTCTAAAACCGTTTTGTGAGTGTACACGCGTCATTTTTCTCAGAAAAGTTTCCATTCACGTATAGAAAGGCCTCTAATATTTATGAGAAAACTGACAAAAGAGAAATTGGTTGGTAATTTTGAATTTCATTTTTGTTCCCTTTTTTTAAGACATGGCCTAATTTTTACCTCTTTTTAGTTTTAGTCCCTTTGTGAGTTCAGCCGCAAATCTAGAAAACCGTTGGTTGAAGAGATTAGCCACTTTTTTTCTGGGTTACTTTCTTCTCTTTTATTATAGTTTAAAACAACTTTCACTACTAAGTATCGTGATAATGTGGTAGTCTTTTTTACGATATTCCACATTGCTTTAGTTTTGTTACTAGCGTTCCAAATATATCCTGATTATTTTTCATTATTTTTGCCTGAACTCTTTCTTTCCTTAAAATGCTCTTGTATTTTCGGACGTAGACATGGAAACCGGGTGATACGTTATGGTGTTTCTAAATAAAGTAAAGCGTACTTTTGTTTTCACACTTTGTTCTAATAACTTGTGTGATCCAAGTATTTTTTTCGTGAAATATTTAATTTTCTCTTTTTGAGAGGAAGGCATGCATTATAGGGAAATTAAAGTTTAAAGAAAAATATATTTTTCATTTGCGTTAACAGCGTTATAAACTGTGTCCCATGATTCCTTCAGCAAGTAGTCCGTAAATAATTTTATGTTAACTTGGTGAATGCTATGCACTACCGTGTATAATGCGTGCACATTGATAGAAGTGTTTTTGTTAACCGATGCTTGATATTATGAATCTGTCTTTCCTTGTGGCCTTGTGCTTTTATAGCTTCTTTAAATTCCATTTCGTCTGCTGATGAGTGCATATTTTTAACATTACTCGAAATGCTCTTTCTTGCTTTAACTGAAATGTATAATGAGCAATATTTTTCAGATTCAAATGTTTAACAAGCTTTCAATAAACATCCGGTGTTTGATGTAAGATATTGACATTGTTCATTTTATTTTGGCTTAGACTTCATCTTTAATTACGTCTTTAATCGTTTTGATCATATTAGATATAACTCTCACGCCTGGTATGAAAATACGCGGCGTTCGATATTTGTTTTGTTCTTGTATGCTGCGTTTGGTTGTCGTATCATTGATATTCTCAGATTTCGAGATTACTTCTAAATTTTCATCGCGAGAGAGATGCTCATTTGCAGTGTGAATCTTCTTAGAAGGTCCTTTGGGGTTGTCGTCGTAGCGGGATTGTTTGCCATGAGACACTCCGGGTTGATGCCGTTTTCTGCGTTGAAGATGCGTGGCCGTTGGTTGCCGTTGGTTTAACACTGTAGCTGGGAACTCTTTTTCACCCAGAAGTTGCTGTACTTGAAATTCTAAATGTTGGTTCTGTTGCACTAGTTGTTGTAATTGTTTTTTTAATTGTTGATGTTCTTGCAATAACAATTCATGCTGTTGCTGAAGGTTCTGTGTTAGGCCACTGAATTCTAAAGTTGTCGATCCGTTTGTACTGTTGTTAACGAATACTTCACTGTTTTCTTGATTATTTAGTATTTCTGCTGATTGTGTGATTAGTCCCCCGAAGGGGACGTGGTCGGTTAACACTATTTACTTCACTATATTTGGGCGATATTGGTTTGCAATAGTTCTTGAGTCACCACTGTTCACAAGTAAATACATTTTTTTCTTTCCCCGGTCCGGAGCAGTAGTTGCCGGGCCGTCTGCACTTGCTATAAGAGCGAGCGTTGGGATAAGTAGCGGAGTACGTGTGCTCGTGGCCGCTGCTTAGCGAGAACTCGACTTCTTTCGTCATGGAAGTAAATAATCAGAACTCTGTAGCTTAAGACGTCAAACAATAAGTTACAAATCTGAAAGTTTCGCGTGTTTCCTTAAAGAGTTTGTTTCTTTTTAGATAGGAGATTTTGCCGGCTTGACGACGTTTTGTTTTGAAGTGCCAAAGCTCCGCTGTCTCACCGGCGAAACTGAAGTTTTGTCGCGACGCCTGTCGATCAATTGGCGTTGCGCCTCCCACTTCATCCTCGCGCCGGAAGCACGTGCTGCCGCCCACTGATGTTTTTAAACGCCGAATTTGTCGGTTAGGCGTTAGAATCCTTACAAACTGATATTGGTCGAAAACGTAATACACGAAGTCTGGTTAAATAAAAATGTACCTGTTTTGGGCCATAATATTTTTTTCATATGGATGATTCTGAACTACTTTTTTTCTCACTACTGCTACGCGGAAGACAGAAAGGTATGAAATGCTGCGCGAAAAAGCGACGACTTTTCGGCAGAAAAACTCTTATTATAGGACCTTGGCAACGAAAAAGTGAATAAATGCAGATGCTAAAATAATCCTTCACGTGGTGTAGCCAGAATCCGTATTACGGGTCCACGATACCGAAAAATCGATCGACGACAAAACGTTCGTTCGACTCTGTGAACAACGCGAGCGGGTAAACCGTTCAGCCAATTTTCTCCAAAATTGACATTATATTCACGAAAACCAGATCTAAAATAATGTAAAATTCAATTTTTCAAAATCAGAGTATTTTTTTGCGAATTGTTATCTGAAACAGGCAATTTTTCATAAATGTTTTTCTTAAAAACGACACAGTGTTGTATTAAATTTACTCGTAAGTTAGCGTGTATTACGCTTAAGAGAATGGTGCAGGTCTCATGTTCTTTGAAATGTCTGATTTTTCGAAAATGTAAATATTAAAAAAAATTCGGAGCTTTCCTACAACTACATTTGTGAAAATACATTTTTTCTTAATGAAATTTGTTTATCATAACCAGATCAAATAAGGTGATGTTGAATATTTTGAAAATGAGTATTTTTTGTGTAATTTGGCTACGAACCTATTCGCCCGCTCCGAATTTACTGCGCTTCGTGAATGGAATGACAGGCAGTTGGATGCTTGGTAAGTCGACTGCAATCAAATATGCAAAAATGGAATCAATTATACAAATATGACAAAAATACAAAATTTCATGAAAAAATATGACCATAATATGAAAAATTAAAGGAAAATAACCAAACGGTTTACAAGTAGCCAAAATGTGACTTGATGCGGTTTTCACGTGTCATATAATTTTAGCTATCGTAGAAAAAATTAAGTTTATCTTCCATTTTTCGTGGAAATAACGCAAAGAAAAAAGTGGCATGTCATAAACATCCGGGCCCTCGTTATAATTAATAAAGTTCATTATTTGTTATATAGTCCATGTGTGTTTCCTTCCTTTTAGCAATAGCACGTTACTATAAGAGAAAATATTAAAAATAATAGTAGTTGTACTCATCCATTATTTTAGCTACAACTCAATTGTACTTAACAGGTGGACGATTATAAAATCCTTAACGGATGTCCGCTGTTAAATGTTTATTTATTTATATATTTATTTTTGATTCTTGTTTGGAACAGTATTGCGACTAACTGTTAGCATGCGTCCCGCAAATCCTTTTCTAGATAGCAAATGCCCCAAATGCCAGGTAGCGAGACGTGCGAAGCCGCCCGCTTGGGAGCGCGGGGCGCGGGGAAGGACGTCGCTGCCGCGAGGCGGCCACCTCAACCGCACCCGTTCCAACTGGAATCTTCTCTCATAATCCGCCTTTCCAATCCGTCAAGCCATTCCTCTCCTATACACTGTGTCCATTGCTGGGTGGCTGCTAGGTGTTACTTCAAGATCTTCCTCCCCTCCCCCCCTTCACTTAAATTTTCATCCCCTGCCTTGCGGCTTATTGTCATGTTACCTCCTTCCTCACTTTACCTGCTTTTGTCCCTAACCGGCGTTTCTACTCTTACTTCATATTGTAGAAGAGGAAACTACTCGACAGTAACGTACGAGTACGAAGTTATGTTTCGGGATTTGGCAACCCTGGTGTTGCAATCTGGCAACTGACAGCTCTATCGTAAAGTTGGATGTTTTGAGGTTATACGTACTCAGAACGTTTTGGCATACAAGCGCTATTTGTGTTGTTTACAGTAACTTGAAAGATTCATCTTGGCCCAAAAATGGAATTAAATCGTGAACATTTTCGTGCGATTATTTTTTACAACTTTCGACGTGGATTAACTCAGCAACAGTGCATGGATGAACTTAATTCAATTTTTGGCGATGAAGCTCCATCAAGGACCAGTGTTTATCGATGGTATGGTGAATTCAGTCGTGGTTGTAGTTCACTCCAAGACGAATTTCGCGAAGGTCGTCCAAAATCAGTTGTTCCGAAAACCATTGATGCTGTGCGTGAACTGATACTGCAAGATCATGTGACCTATCGTGAGATTGAGACTACCTTGGGCAATAGTGGGACCAGCATACATTCAATATTGCATGAACATTTGACTGACAAAAAAAAATGTTCGCGTTGGATCCCACACAATTTGTTAATCGCTTAAAAAAGGCTCGTGTCGATTTGTCGAAAGAAATGCTCAAAAAATACGATCGCGGTGCTTCGAAGCACGTCTATGACATCGTGACAGGTGATGAATCGTGTATTTACGCGTATGAGCCCGAAAGTAAACAGCAGTCGACTGTATGGGTGTTTCATGATGAGCAAAATCCAACAAACGTTGTTCGCGCACGAAGCACTTCCAAACAGATGGTCGCCTGTTTTTTCGGAAAAACGTACATAAAAAACAAACTGAGAGGTCAACGTTTTTCGACACCTGAAGAAGCGGCTGCATGTTTTGGAGATACCTCAATCAGAGTGGCAAAAGTGCTTCGACAATTGGTTGAAACTTATTTTCGATGATTAATATTTGTTTTTGTACTCTAATCCTGAAATATAAAAGGCAACGCTCGTACGACGTGCAGAGGTTTTTAGTGTTGAACCCTGTTCGTCCCTGGAGAAAATATAATCTTTGCGCTTTAGAAGTGCAACTAATGGATTACGATCCAAAAGAAAGATTTGACATTTGTTTTCTCTTTTGGTGCCCTTTTTTCTTTATTCTTTATTAACTATTCGACCATCATGGTGTCGTTTATAAAAAGGGCAACCTCTTTATTTTCTCGCGTTACTTCATTAGAAGACAGAGTAAAGTAAAAGTGCGCCGGACGTCTGCAACTTTTCGAGAGAAAAAAATTATTACCTGGTAACAAAAACGGGTAAATCTTGTTTTACCTCTGATCTCCTAACTTACTTCCTCTAGCACGTTGGGTTGTCAGAATCCATGTTTTGTGGATCTTTGATACCGAAAAATAGATTGATGGCAAAACGTATGTCTGTCATCAACACTAGCCCTAAACCCTTCAGACAAATTTCTCCAAAATTGATATTCCCCAATCGATTTCAACGAATTCGAGAGTTTCAAATGGATATTATGGTTTTTACGGTTACTCCAAAGTTTAATCAAAAACTTAGTCCAGGAATAATTCAAAGAACTCTAAAAAGAAAATGGCTCGTGGTCTCATTTTCTTTAAAATCCAAATTCTTTTTCGAAAAAGTTAATTTTTTTCTGCCGTCTTCCTATTTCTACAATATTGAAGACTTTTTCTTTAATGCAAACAATTGTTCAAAGAAAGATATTGGTAATAAGGTCATTTATAAATTTTCGAGAAGAAGAGTAGTTTTGGGATAATGTTTCGTTGTTTGTTTGTTTTTGTGGATAGTTTAGAACAATTAAAATAGCGCCCTCTAAATTGAACACTCTAAATTTTCGGAAATGATGAAAGTTAGAAATAGTGCGAGAAAATATGTATAGTTGTAACATCACTAGCTCCGTATGAAATTCATTATTCTCCGACAGCAAATAATATATTCAGATTCATGTTGGTGTGACATGGTTAGGGGTTGGATAGTCTCCTACATACGTACACGAGAATAATCTGGCGTTGTAGGTTGATTAAGCAGAGAATGGAATGATTTTAGTGTGATTATGTTATATATATTTATTCATTTTATTGTACATTGATTGCCGAAGTCTTCTTTCTCATGGCATCTAGTATTTTCTTCTGGTCTCGCACGTTGTGCACCTTACAAGAATGTTGAACATTTCTGTGCAAGGATTATACATTTTTCAACGAAAATACATTTAAATGACATCGATTTAAATGCATAAGTTCAAAATATTCCGAGAACACGATTTTATGCAGACTTTACTTGTAGGTGATAGTTATTTCAGTTAATACTTGATTATTCATCTCCATTTCGTTTGTTTTGTAGTCTTAATACGCGAAGGAATCTGTGTGCCTGTTCGTCTTCCGCCAGTCCGCCCGTCTTCCCGCCCGCCAGTCCGCCCGTCTTCCCGCCCGCCAGTCCGCCCGTCTTCCCGCCCGCCAGTCCGCCCGCCCGTCCATCCATCCGCCCGCCCGCCTGTATATTTTGAAAATTTTTGTATTTTTCGCTCACTATTGCGAGCAATATTTTTAATATTAAAAAATAACAAAAAACAAAATTTTCTCAAAATCGGCTCCTGTCTGGAGACTCGTCGGGAACTCCCGGCTGGGGCTGTTCCCCGCTGATGGAGTAATTCCCGGTAGCCAACGGTAGGTCGGCCCCGGATCTCACCATACGAGGGAAAGATCACCGCCACCTCCCGAAGCAAACACATGCATTACACTTACGGGACTAATGACCTGGTGTTCGGAATCTCTAAACTATTAAAATCGCCTCAAAATTTTTGTTTAAACTTTTTCAACTGAAATTGCTAATTGCAGAAACGATACTTCAATTTGTGGTATAAGTTTATTTTTTCAAAAATTACACAAAAGTTATTTTTAAATTCCCTCACGCCGTTAACGTGCACATCAAAAGCAGTTTGTAAACGATGCATTTTGTAAGTAAATGTGCTTCAAATTTCGCGTTTACAGGGAGGCTTAAGCGAAGGCTTTTTTTAAATAACGACTCCAAATTTTGCAATGCAAATTGCCATATTGGTCGAGATTTTACTATTGTTTAATATTCTCAAAGTAATATTTGAGGTCTACTATGTTGACACCGAACAATTGGGGGAAAAACGTATTTTGGTCGGTAGATGGCAGCTGGCAAGAGAATTGGACCAGATAAGTCTGGCTGAGGCAAAGAAAAAAACAATAGTTTACGAATGAATTGAGTCTCTTTAGGATGCCTTTTTCCGCTGTTTCGGCAAGAATAGGGAGGAGTCTTAGTGTGGTTGCTGCAAAGTAAGGTATGACTTTGGTTATGGGATTGGAACTACTGTTGAGTATTTCCTTAATTTGGGAAAGTGACCTAACCCGAACAGAATTTATATTAGTTATAAAGGTAACTGCACTAAGAGGAATGCATTCTTGGCTATCCAGAATGAGCAGCGTCTCGGTCAATTATACTGACGTTTCGGCCATCTTGCTGTAGCCTTCTTCAGAGCTATACTGCTGCAGCCAAGAATGCATTGTCTCTGACCGCGGAAGCCTACGAGGAAGGTTTTTTAGAATAATAGATTATATATTTTCGTGACTGGGGGATTTTCTCCTAAGTAGATTAACTCTTCTAGGGAATAGGAAGAAGAGTTTGAGTTGGTATGTGGAGGGGGTCTTCAACATTATGAAGGTTGTGCCATGAAAATCAGATAGATGTTCCACATTGTCGTTTTGAACACTTTCTGCCCTTTTACAACAGAGGAGAAATGGCTGTCTTTTTACGTAGTATTTTTCTCGTAGTCAGCCAAACTGAGCTATTATGGGACGAGAGAAGATATTTTTTATATTGTTCGAAATTCTAGTATTGTAGCGTCTGGTTACAGGCTCGAATAAAACGGTTGAACTCAATTTTTAGGTGTGTCAACCTATGTTCATCCCAAAATCTTCTGATTCTGTTTTCTTTGTGTTTTGTAGGTATTTGGGAAGAGGTTTTGAACATTTTTGGGGAAGCAAAGGGCGCATAGGGGCGGACTCGAGAACCGCTGTAGTTGTGGAGTTTCTGATACACGAAACTGCGATATCAATTTCATGTGTGGATTGAAGAATCCTTAGGGGAGATAACATAGATCTAGTTTGGATTGGTAAGTAGACCACTTTATGGAGGAGACTGAATATGTTCGGGGAGGAGGAAGACAGATAACTTGAGAGATCAGTATTATTGGATTGTGGTCGGAATAAAAGTTCATGAAAAACATGTGAGGATAATGATAGTGGGAAATTTGAGAAGGCGATATCTAATATATTTGAAATAATATTATTATTGAAACGGAAATAAGTGGGTTCAGTGGGAGAGTGAATTTTTGGATGCAAATGTTTAATGATTTTTGAGATAACCGAACCTCTGTTGGTTCCTCTAATTGGAACCTCTAATTGTCTCTGCGGCCCCAAGATATATGTTTAGCATTGAGATCACCTATTATGAAAATTACCAATTGCAGATTGTCACTATATAAATGTCACACGAAGTTTTTTTTTTTTTCAAACCTACCCTGTATCTTCATTAGTGAATCAAGAGATCTTTCTTCATGCAATTTATTCTTCTATATTACATCTGAAAAGCATCTAACGAATAGGTTTTTAAAAAAAATTATTACAGTGTTCTAATAATTTTGGGTAAAATGACTCCTTATTAAACTAGAGTTGCTAAAACAACACTTACTTTCTCGCCTTTAGTAATAGTTATGAAATACTATTTATACAACCATTTCTCTGCACATTAACACATGCCATATTTTTTTTAAACTCATTACAAATCGTACATTCAGTGCAAAAATTAAACATTTTCAAAGCAAATATCAACACATATTTGTTTTCCAGAAGTTTTTCTTCTTCTGGAATTATAACTGCTTTTCATACTGGTAAATCATCTCCCAACAATAAGACGTAATTCACAAACCTTAGCTCCCGCGTCTTTGTTGCATTCCAATCTGATTTCCCTGAAGGCTAGCAATTTTTAATTTAATGTGAAAATGTATAACAAAAGGTCGAATGCATGAAACGAACAAAGACATATGAAATAATATACAAACTTTTACTTATGAAGCGTCCAACTGTCTGGAATTACGTTACACAATAAATTCGGAGCGGGCAATTACATTTGTCCCAAATTACACCAAATTTTTTTTTCATATTTTCAAAAAATTCAACATGACTTTATTTGAAGATTTTTTTTTATAAACACATTTCATTAAGATTTTTTTATCATAGGTAATACCACGAGTGCTTTAAAAATTGTCGATTTATCTGAAAATTTCCAAAGCCCTCGTGGTATTTAATAGGACTATTCCACGAGTGAAATTATGTCTAACAGAGTTCCAAAACACGCCAAGTACGGAAAATAACTGTCAGTGTATGTTAAAATCAGAGGTTATGTTATAGTACATACTCTTTTTATTGGACATCGTCATAGCAATCGATGTATAATGCCTTCTACGATTGATGAGTTGCGGTTTATGATTTGCTAGTTGATAGAAGCGGTAAGAAAAATCGGATAGAAAAAGCTATAAACTTCATCAGATACACCGCCCTGATTGGGGCATTTTATATGTTTAGTTAAACACTATTGGTTTTAATTTCACGAGTGGAATGGTCTTCATAATGTTAGTTGTAGGAAGACGCCGAAAACATTTTGAACTTTTTCAATTTTCGAAAATCAAGGTTTTAACGAACATGAGACATGCGCCGTCCTCTTAACCGTCTTTCACACTATCGAATGACAAAGTTTAATCAAAAAAGAACATTTTTTTTAAGAGTTTGAAAATGTCCCAAGAGCTTCATGTAAAGTACCCCAACGTCGGTTTAAAATTCAAGGGGTCGCGACATCAGCTAGATCGATTGAGGAATGTCAATTTTAGAGAAAAAGGTCTGAACGGTTTATCCGCTAGCGTTTTTTACAGACGGATGGACAGGCGTTTTGCCATCAATCGATTTTTCGGTATGCAAGACTCACAAAACATGAATTCTGGGTACATCACTTGTTAAGAGGACTTGTAGAGCGGTAGCAAGAAAGTAAAAATATATGAACAAAATTTTCTCCAAACTCTATACTGTCTTTGAACATTCTTTGAACTTTGAACATTGAACACGGATAGAGAACAATTCTCAAAATTACACGGTGTATATTTTTACTTCGCCGTATACGTACGTATGTCCGGAGTATTATGAGTAGTATAGGGAAAGTCGTGTAATGCTGAGGAAAATGGATTTCAAAATTTCAACGAAAATGCACGTTTTGGGTTTTTCTAGAAGTTTTTTTTTATTTTCTTTCAAAATGTTCGTCTATGAACGTCACTAGTGTCTAACACATGCATAGTGTTTTTCCCAAATTGAAGAAACGTCTTTCCACCTGGCTCGAGTCGAAGCTTTGAGATTTTGAAAAATGTTCTTTTAAATTTGATGGACCTTTACATGAAGTGTGTGGGACATTTTCAAAATTTTTTTGGAAGCTCCAAATTATTTCTTTAAATTCCATGAAAGGTTAGAGTAAAATATACATGTAAAGGTGGCATAGGTCAGATTTTTAGGCTTACCTCTAAATTTTCTGAAATTTCAAAATGTTTTGTGAAATTTCCTACAACTTCAAAATTAAAGATATTTTTCCTTCAAATGAATTTTTTTCCATAACGAGCTCTTTCATTAAGGTCATGTACATTTTTTTGAAAATTGTAGTAGTTTTCGCGCAATATTACGAGCAATATCAGCAATTTTAAAATATTTCAAAAACAAGAATTTCTCAAAAACGGCTCCAAATTTTTTCTTTAAACTCTTGTTAGGGATAATGCTATATGTACTCTTTAAGATGACAAAATATTTTGTTCTATTTTTTATTTCTTTCAAAAATTACAAAAATGTACGTTTTACTTTTCTCTCACGTTGTTAATATTCATATTAACGGAAATTTGTTCACATTATTACGTATATTTGAGTACATGTGCTTTAAATAATGTCAAATTGGATGATGCTAATTGGTTCAGATAGAAAGTGCTAATTAGTCTTTAATGTGACGTAATGTTCATATTGCGGTTTTTTTCCTCAAAAATTGCACAAATGCAATTTTTTAACAGATCTCTCTCACCGTTGCTCATTTCCAGCAATTTGTAAACACTATAGTATTGTGAGTTAAAGAGCTTCAAATGACTTGTAAAGAAGGTTTTCGAAAACTCAAAAATTTTCTGTGAAAAAGAGCATCAAATTTCGAATTTACAGTAGCGCTTAAGCGCCATTTTCTTAAAAGCTGCTCCAATCTTTTTAAAAAGTAAATAACCATTTAGTGCGAGATTACCATTTACTATTCTTTAATATTCTAAAAATAATATTTCTACTGGTAGGAAACCGAAAAATGTAGAATAAAAATATTTTGGGCGGTGATAGACGGCAGTTGGCAAGAGCATGTGGCAAGTTCGTATAGCTTGACGAGACCAAAATGAATAGAAAACTAATGCGAGAAAGTCTGTGCCATTCTGTTTCATCGCTAGTTATCTCGCGCGTTCGAATATTTACATAACGTGTTTTACCATTAATTGAATTTATCGGCACAAATGATTAACATGTACTCTTATGAAGCTTTTCTAAATATCAAAAGTTTGTGTCAATGACTTTAAAAAATGCATTTTCAGAAACGCCCAAACGCTTACAAACACACTGTTGGTTCGCGAACAAGTTGACTCACAAACAGCTCTGAATTTTCCCCCGAAAACTTACATATGAAGGGAAAAAAGTTTGGCTTTTCTGTGAAATTCTAAAAGTCTCATTTCAGTTACCCTATCTGAATTACTTTTCGCGAAATTTAGGTAAATGCGTAAAATTGAACGTTGGTTTATATAATATGTATTTTTGCACAAACGTTTGTGCAACAACAAAATGTTTACAAATGTTTGTGTGCACATTGAGCTAATTTTAAGAAAATTATTCATTGATAAATGCAAGTGTGATAGGTTTTGAAACTTAAAGAACATTCCAAACATTTTTGTTAAAGCGTGGAATGCTGTTAAATGACATAGAGATAAATAGATTCGGTACAGTATTGATAAAGTATGATACAAAAACTTACTTTGTCTCTAACGGTTTAGGGTGAAAAAAAGGAAATGGAGTGCTTCCGTGTCGTTCATGCAATCTCAGATATTCTAATAAAAATCAAATTGAAAGTTCGCACACAAATCTTCTAGGTCACTTCACGCAATTACAGATATTTTCTAGCACAAAGGAGGGCAATATTAACTTTTCCCATTTTTACTTCCTCACTGCTGCTTACGCGGTATGTTGCGGGGGGAAAACGGCAAATTTTCTACAGAGAAACTTTCATTGCCGGGTTCTGATAACGAAAATGTGAATAAATCTTGTCCCTTAATAAATAGTAAATTACTTCCTCTAACACGTTGTGTAGTCAGAATCCGTGTTTCATAGCCAAAAATTCGATTGACGGCAATACTTCTGTCTGAAAAATGAACGCAGGTGACTAAATCGTAAGCAGAAATTTCACCAAAATTGATTTTATTCGATGACGCTGACGTCGCGGCTCTGAATTAGAAACCGATAACTTTGGGTCACTACATGAAGTCCCTGGGACATTTTCAGAATTTTCAAAAAAATTACTCCAACGTTTTTGATTGAACTTTATTGGATAGCGTGAAGGACGTTAAAGAGAATGGTGCAGTTCTAAATTGAAATTCCTAATTTTTCGAAAATTGCAAAAAAAAAATATTTTTTTTTCGGCACCTTCCTACAATTTCAATTATGAAGATTGTTTCCCCCTTATGAAATGAGTTCATGAAAAACATCTTCAAATAAATTCATGTTAAATTTTTGCGTGAAATAGGCAACTTTTAAATTTAAACATTTTTTTCAGAAACTACTTTACTTTTTTCTTTAATTTTTTTCACGTATTCAGCCAAAAAACTGTAAAGAAAGTGGTCATAGTCCCATCTTCGATGCACCCTCGGTATTTTTGAAAATTAAAGAGAAAAAACTTCGAAATGGTAAATTCGAATTTCCCACACGACGTTTGACGCGTTGTCAAAATGTCGTTCTCAAAATGGCAACACGGCGGCTGCAAATTCGTAGGATTTTTGTAATTGTTTCCGGTCGTGTTAATGTAGATATAGATAATGGAGATATTACTTGAAGGAAATATATTTAAAGAAGGTAATATATTTAACGTAGAACTAACTTTTTTTTTTACTTTAAGAAGTTATAATCGCTAATTATGATATTCAGAAATTGTTAGCTTACTTCAATGTAATCAAGGCAAGCTTGTGTGAAATATTCTTTCTTTTCTGAATGTGCTGCAAATAATGTAATAGTTTATTTCATTTGTAAAAGTTAAAAATGAATACTGTTCCTGGCACAAACGAAGCGTTTGTATTGAACTTTTGCAAGTAATAACTCAGTTTTTATTATTACAATATTTCAATATTACCTAACTATTTATGATAATGCGAGAAAGTGTATGCTGAGGTTACTCTAATTCATTTATCAATGTGTTTCCTGTTTCATTTACTTTCTCGGTTGCACAGAATAATAGTCATAATTGCATAATTCGTGTACTGGACTACTGCGCTGAGCGCTCCAAACGCATTATCATTCCCATTTGTGAGTGCATTCGGAAACGAACGCACCTCGTCAATCTCAGAGTGTGGTGGGACCTTAGGGGGTGAGATTCCACCCGAATTTGATTTTTTTAATCTTAAAGTAATCTGTAGACTTTTCTGAACATTTTTATATATTGTTCATTGAAAAAATATCTGTTTTTTGATTATTATATTGTTTTGATTACGGATCTGCACATCCATGCTGACGTTTCAGAACTTCCTCCTAAACAGACATCGTTCTGAAACTATTGACTCTCGAAGGCTGTGGTTTTCGCTGTTTGATATTATCTTGTTTATCTGTGCAGTTTAGCGGGCGTATTCTTCTGTATTTTTAAAGTTAAGGGTTATTTTCTCTCTTGTTTTAAGTGGTGGGATAGCCTGGTGTGTAAAAGAAATGGAACTGGTTGGACTCAAATGACAAAGCCGGAAGGTGCTTTAAATAGCTTGTGAACAAAGAAAATAAATTCAATTGTAAAGACCTTTCTCGTTAACAATGTGATGTGGAAAATACGTTTAGAAATGAAAATCTTAACTCCAGAATTGATCGATTTAACACCTCCCCCCTGCAGAGATCTCTGCTGAGGAAAAAAATACAAAAGAGCTAGAAAAAAGAAAAAAAAACGTCTAGATATTACCAGCAATAAGGAGCATATGAAGTAGATAGTAACGTAATACAAAGAATATGCTGGGTAATCTCTAGTAAAAACTTTTAGAGCGTTTTTCTCAAAATACATTTTTTCTTTAAAAATGCAGTTTTTTCGTTAAAAATGCGGTTTTTTTCATAAACTATTATGCCCATTTTATTGATTTGTTTACAGATAACTCAACTAGACAACGTAAAGCTGTGGATCTAAATTTGTTAAGTTAGCATTATTTGTTTCAATGTTATAAATAAATTCGTTATTCAATATTCGAAAAAAATGGAGATCATAGTGGAAAAATTATATTTCAATTTCCAGTGAAACAATCATTTTCAATGTAGATAAGTACAACAAGGAGGGGGAATATCGCCTTAATGCTTTTTCCTGTGTATCTTCTGGCGCGGATCTTGGAAAACGGTCAGTGAAGCCGAGAAGCCGAGTTATTCGTGGTAGCCTCGAGGCAGACCTTGTGAATACCTGTACAAGTAGCCCAAACACTAACATCAACCTTCAGCTTTTGAAAATTTTCGTCAGTAGCTTCAACTGTGCATGAGCTGGGCATGAGGTCATACCAGCATCAAGGGCTCTGTGGCAGGAATGGCAATAGAACCTGAAGGAACACGTGTGTCTCAAAGGCAAGAAATCTAATCCACTGCTTTGAGAAATTAAAGAAAGCAAAATAAATTGAAGGAAAAAAGGGACGTGGAACATACTTTAAAGAATTGGCACTTCACATGGCGAGCCGTCTGTTTTGTGAAGTGGGTTTGTGAACTTACTAGATAATAGTAGTGACCGAAGAGTGGCACCTGCACCCTCTCTTTTCTGTACTTTATTGCACTTTCACAAACCCGTTAAAAACATAAAAATAAAATGTTAAATACTGAAACTATTGTTGCTATTGAATAGCATATGGAAATTCAAATAGTGTAAATGCTTAACAGAACGGTATAAGGAAGAATCGCTAAAGCGCTCGCAGTGACAAGAGAAATTGATTGCCAATCGTGCTTTGGAACGTTTCCCTCGCTTTCGAACTATTCGCTACCTGGCGCCATTGCGCATGCGCGATTTAATTTTATGGTGTAGCTATGGCAATCTGTGGTACTTTCAGGCCAGCTTGGTCAAAGGATAGGATATTGCACTTATTCTTTCTAACAGACAGTGCTCAATATTTTTTTCATTTTCCCAAATTATGAAGCAATGTTTTTTTTATTTTTAAAGTATTTCAAGGTTTATGTATATTTTCCGTTTCATTTATTATTACATTCTCGCACTTACATAAGCAGAGAAGGTATTCTAATCGTGCGAGAGAAAAATAATAATACGACAATGTTCCACATTGCTTTAGTTTTATTTTTAGCATTCAAAATATCCTGATTATTTTTGCCTGAACTATTACTTTCTTTAAAATTATTTTCTAATCTCGGAAGTAGACATGGAAACCGGGTGATATGTTATGATGTTTGGAAATAAAGTAAAGCGTACGCTTGTTTTTACACGGTGTTCTAATTCTTTGTGTGATCCAAGTATTTTTTCGTTTTTGAGGGGAAAGAATGCGTTAGTGAAATGAAAGCTTTGAGAAAAATATATTATATTTTTCATTAGTGTGAACAGCATTACAAACTGTCTCAGGATTCCTTCAGCAAGTGGTCCGTAAATAATGTTATGTTAACTTAAGTGAAAGCTTTGCACACGCGTATATTATTTATTGTGTCGGTGTTCATGTTATTAATAATTGTAAGAATTACTTCATCGTGGTCACTGTATCCTAGATTAGTAGTATTTATTTGATATCTAGTTGTGGTTTTGTTAATTACAATTTGATATATTGCTTTTTGTGATTTAAATGCGTTCCATGTAGGTATATACTCTCCAATATCTAAATTATAAGAATGCAGTAAATTGAGAAACTCTCTTTTCGTGGGATTCGCTTAGAAAATCAGTATTGAAATTTCACATATAACTATGGATATAAAAGTTACATTACTAATTTTGTTCGGGATCATAAGATTTTCTAAGAAAATAAAAATTATCTAAAGCTCATTTTGTTGGAGGTCCGTAGATGCAAAGTAAGATGATTTTGAGCGTAGGAAGATGTAAGACTCATTTCAAAAACTTTTTCAACTCCATATAAATTGCATTCTGACAAGAATATCTATAAGCCATTAAAATGCTGTGTTCCTTCCATACTTTACATGTGTAAAAGCTGTGCCCAAGTATTGCGTACTTCACCAAATCAATTGTTACATCCGGCACCATGGCTATCAAATCATATGTTATAAATATCACAACAAGCGGCCCCAAATGCTCGTTAAAAATTGGCAAGCGAGATACCAAAAATATATCGCGGGATCAGTACTGTTAATAATGCTGCTGAAATACAGCATTTTTTGTTACAAAAATAATTTTTCCATTTACAAATGTTTAACGAAGATTCCATCCTCAACCTTTAAATGAGAGAAATCACTCATATTCCTATAAAATCAGTCGATGATTTCTTTAAAAGGGTATGGGACGTGAAGATTTATTGCGCAAAAAGGTAATTAAGCACCGAATAAAATTAGAATGTAGTTGAAATTTCGTGATCACGTGATGTTGCCAACGCCGTAACCTAGGGAACAGCAAATCAAGCTTCGGTATTTGCACATTGTCACCTAGAATTAGGGAACAAAAATGTAAGGGGTAAACAAATGTTACGGGTTTCCCAACGTTCCTTTCTTTTGTTTAAAAAAGCGCCCAATTTACACAATTTGACTGCTTTTTTATTTGTGTTATTTTTTCTTTCTGAACAAATACATTTATTTCTTTTGTAAATAATAAACAATTTACATATTTGTGGAGTGTTTATGTTTCTGCAATGCAAATTTTCGCATATTAAGTATTTTTTTCAAGAAATAATTATAAACGTCATTGCCAACAGTAGTATTTATTGCAAGAGCAGCTTTCGATGGCTTAGCCATCATCATCAGTTGTCTGCTGAATGGAAGGCCTTCCATTCAGCAGACAACTGATGATGATGATGATGATGATGGCTAAGCCATCGAAAGCTGCTCTTGCAATAAATACTACTGTTGGCAATGACAACGTTTATAATTATTTCATGAAAAATGCCAACGATAACGCACCTCAACACCTATATTTTTTTCAAACCAACATTGCTGATTGCTGCTCAGACATTCAGAATATCCAAGGAGTTCATGAGATAAACTATGCTTAAAATTGTCTTATGAGCATATTTTCGAAGTTTCGGCGTTTTCTCCCTGGACATCCTGTATGTACATCCATCCATCAGGGCGAATCCAGAGACCAATTTTGGGAGGTGAGATTCCAAATGTTTTTGGTCGAATGTGTCACTTCACAGATTTTGCAAAATGTCGCGGGCTACACTCCGCTTGTGCTGCGATACAATTTTATTCGTCTTAATGGTTATACGTAACATAGTAACTATATGTCACATAGGTTTTACTGTTTTTGACTAAATCTATATCTAAATATTATGAAGATCGCACGTTCAGGCATATAGCTGATGTTGGCCTAAATTAAATATTTATAAAAAGAAATGTGTTGATGCCTTTTATTATTCTTATTGGTTATTTTTTGGCTCCCTTTACATGAACATTATTGGTAAATCCTAGCAGTAAGTGTATATATGATAATATTACTTTTTAAATAAGTACATAATTATAACACAAATGTTTAATCAATTTTGCCGAATAGAAGAAGGTAACAAACGAAATCTCTGGGCCTTTTGGGTGGGGGGAGGCATGGCCCCATGCCCCCCACCCACGGATCCATCAGTGAACGTGTTCAAGTTCAATTGGGTAGAGGCAAACTTCCAAAGGAAAAAAAAGCACCCCTTGAGTTATTACACCATACTTTAACTATTAGCTCGCGGCATCCATCCGTCCGTCCAACATTGACACTTTCTGCTTAAGAGGTGATGGTGCTTTCCTCACTGGCTTTGGAAGTCTGCTGTTTCAAAAATCGTGATGTAATAAATACTGATGTGATTTGTCAAATGTTCAGCATGTCACGAGAATGTGGTTAATAAATAGGGTAAAACCTACTAATGTCACTTCTCATGACGATATATTTGATTTTTTTTTGGGGGGGGGGGATATTTACGTGTCGAAAACAATAATTCATTTTGCAGAATCCACGTGAGCGTGAACGACCAACGCCCTCTAGATCGTGTTTCTGCATGAGGGCGGGGGAGTCTGCGTGCCGATCATCTTCACTGTATAGTCCGTGGGTTTGCTAGTAACGCTGCCTGCGGTCAATAAATGTACTAGAGCTCAGACATGGCCGCTACCTTGTGACTATTCTCTGAGCAAGCGTGGTCGGCTGTATGGTGAGCCTTCAGTGACATTATAATACAAAAACTCGGATTGTATCGTACACATTCGTGCCTACGATGTGCCCATGAACGGTTTTAATGGTTGCAACTTGTTTCATAACTTGTGAATCGGAAGGTGTGTATTGTAGATCCAGACTTCAGTGAGGGAAGGCGTATGCACAGTAATATCAGTCTTCTCGTATAATTCCACCACAGAATAATTGCTTTCAATTGATATTGTTAAAAGTGAATATTTGATGGTGATACATATTTGTGTGCAGTTCGTGTTTTGTGGGTTTTATATGCCTTCACGCAATCTATTTCGACATCGTGACGTCAGATACACCGCCCTCAACCGATGACATGCCATTCCGGTACTGAAGCTCGTAGTTGCGTCACCGGCATAGTGAATATAGTTGGTTTTTCATATTTCTGAAAGCGTTGAAAGGTGTATTATTCAAAAATATCACGTTAGGTCCGACCGTGCCTTGTACAGCGGAAATCTGTAAAATTCCTGTGTACCTCTCGTGCCGAGGAAACCAGATGCTCATTGCCGATATCTGGCAAGTTGCGATTTCATATATATTACCGTGACCTCTAGATATAAAGAAAATTGATTACGGAGAGGTGTGCACCGCCATAATCCTGTAATAAAAGTTAATTTTTAGAATTTCTTTTAGAAGACGGTTAACTGTGCTCACTTTCGTCTTGTTACCCACCACGTTTTCATCAAACTTCTGTGTATTATGCCATTGCACATTTGATGGAAATGTCACTTCTTTATTATTCGTTAGCTCCTTGTGCTGAAAGATCATGCACAGATTGTTTAAATGCGACCGAAACTTGTTCAGATGGTAGTGATAATTTATAAACTACCTGATTAATTTTTGTGTGATTATATATATATATATATATATATATATATATATATATATATATATATATATATATATATATATATATATATAAAACACACACACACTTAGTTCCTTTTCTTACAAATTGTGAGTGCATTAGAAATTGTTACTTGGGTTTCACAAGGTTTTTAAATGGTATTCCAAAGATCTTTTTTCACTTTTCTGAATTATTTTTATGGATGCTTTGTTCTTAACTGATAAGCAGAGATAGTGTTATCTTTACAATCTCGCATGGTGTGAATGATCAGTATATTTCTACCATGTTATAATAAAATTAGCAATGATATGAAGCCATAAGAGAAACTTACAAACAAATAGTCTTAATCTCTTTAAATTTATACAAAATAATTTGCATAATTATAATAAAGAAAATAAGTCACACAAAGCAATAGATATGAGAATTAGACATTCTATAATATATTAAATTAGCCATTTATTAAATATAAAGATGTTCTTGAGTAAAGTATTAAAGGTAATCACTTTTTCAGGCTGATGATCATAATGCCCATGTATCAAACTTGGATGATGGTCAGTTGAGAGCTCTCCTTGACGAGGCTATTGCCTACAAGTGCCCTAAGGATAGGGAAGGCAAAAGCAACCTCTTCAGAGTAAGTGATGTTACATCTACTTTTACAGGTACTTGTGATTTTGAGTGTCTTATGTTGTAAGTGTTTGTTGATGTACTAGGAACTCCTGCAGGAGGCAGAAGCAAACGAAGACGGGGACACTCGTCGGGGATTGGCAGGGGTGGGTGGGTCTCGTTATTATAGCAATAGCAATCGTCGCAGAGGTCGTCGAGATGCTCAGGTGTCTGAACGGCAGCATCGAGGTGGCTCCTTGCAGAACTTAGTGCATGCCTCAAATGCTGAATTTGATCCTGCTGCAGGTTTCGGTGGGTATCACAGTGGGGGCAGTCGCTCTGCTAGGAAATCAAAGCGTTTAAGTACTGGCAGTGGTTCTTACGGAAGTGGTTCAGGTGGCAGTGGCATTGGGAGAGACTGTGGTGGTATTAGTGTCAGTGCTCGGCAACGAGAGGGAGGTTCCCTGCCCAGTAATGTGAATGTGGGTGGTATGCTGACTTTGAGTGGACTAGACTATCATACTACTCCAACATCCTTGCCTTTTGATGACATTAAATCTTGCAAGCAAGTTGCAGCCAGGCGGAAAGAGTTCATTCATTCCTCCTCCTCGAATGAATTTACGTCAATGCCTGTCCAAGCTTCAACAATAAACTCTTCAGGCAGTGGTAGTGGTGGTGTTGAAAGTGGCAGTGCGTTGGTGCCAAATAACAGTTGCATAGCTCCAAAACCAGAATTCATGGTGTTGGACCTAGGAGACTATGTTGGTGAGAACACAGGAGAAAGCAAGGGTGGCAACAGCAGCAGTGTTGGTTTGTCAAATAATGTTACCTCAACCAGTAGTGCAAACACGGACAATGGTCTTTCCACTGCATCCCAAAGCGAAGAGAAGAAGAGTCCAACAGGAGACAGCAATGGTGCAGAAGAAGGACTCGAATTGGAGGTGCTTCAACGAGCAGAGGTGACAACTCGGGTGCCCAACTATACCAGCAGGGCTATGCTGGAAGTTGGCCATGGAGAAAAGAAAAGCACTAGCTTGAACGCAGTAAATACTACAGACTCTGTAGGAGAGGTTGATACCACAGTCACATTTCCTCTTGAAATTCTTCAGGTAGTGTAATATTTCTCATTGTAAAAGTGTGATCAGTATGTAAATCAAAAAAGTGTTAAATCTTTTCACAATGCAATTAGACTTTCAATACATGAAATCTCAGAATGATAGAAATTCAAATATCTATTTTATGCGATTTCCTGGAAATTGCATAAAAATCACACAAGGTTTTAGATGGTTGTGAAATAGTTCAGAAGTCTTATCCAGTATTCTAGTTTGTCTTTTAGGGAGGGGAAAAATTTTGTGATGTAATCTTGATAATAAAAAGTAATAAGAAAAGATAGTACAATGAAACAAAATGGCATTAAATTGTAAATGGTTTTCCCTAGTCAGAACTTAAAATTGTTTTCTTTTTGATTTGACTTAACAGTGCACTGAAAAAACGAGTAGTACTCCTGCAGTGAATGGTGTTGAACAAAATTCATTACAATTGCAATCTTCCTACACTTCTGTCAAATCTGTTATGAGCTCCAGCAGTTCAAGTTCCGGCCCTAGAGATGAGAAGTCCATCATTAGTAAAGGTGAGTTCATTCATCAGTCGTTGTTTCCTGTGGAGCTAGTTGGAAATGTCTTAGTACTAGCTGGAAATGTCTTAGAATTGTGATAACACGCGATGAGCCCACGGTAAATTGCAGGCAGTGATATTGCAAAGCGCTCTGCAGGTTCAGAGTCTATAGGTAAAGCTGCTGCAGCATCGGCTGCAGCACCCACGTCTGCCGCCAATGCGGCGGCGAGTGCCATGCCCATGTTGTCCATGCAGCACCACTTGAGTGTGCTATCGCTTCCTCCGACCAGCTGGATCAATGCTCCTCTAGTCCCTGGTAAGACGGACTGCCTCCGTGCCGCGTCCCTTGCCTCCGAAAGAGCCTGCCTGCGAGCGTCGTTGGCCTCTGGTAAGAAAGGACTGTTGCCCTCTATTTTACTGTGGTGTCTGCTTCGCCACAGAGAGGCATGCTGTTTCATTTCATGAAAATGTATGACGTGCGATGTAACCTCATTGCTCATTTATGTAGAATTTGGCCTTTTTGTTAAGGAAATCAAACATTTATTTTGTTTCTTCGTTTTCTTTTTCTCTCTGCTCTTTGGACAAACTCTGTCTTATATTTGCCAAATTAGCTTGTTATTTTTCAGTAAGTCATCATGCTTACTTTCAATTGAATTGAATTTTTTTTGTTTGCATGAATTTGAGATACAAGGATGGAGTACCCTTGTGAAAATCGCTCAACCACTGTAGATTGTACATTATTTTTTAATATCACTTCAATTTCTGTTCTGCATGTATATGTAGGTTTCATGTGAATTTTAAACACAGCATTTAGCACAGCTCAATGTATTTATGCACTGCGTGTGTTAAATTGCAAGACAATTAACTTGCTATCTGATTTTCAATGCCTTTTCTCTTGCACCTCTTTGTAATTTTCCGTAGATGTACAGGAAGTAAATTTGCTTATTCCCTGAATATTACTATTCAGCTTTACTATGTAGAAAATGCAATAGTGTTTATGAATGTTTGTTGAAATCAACATTGCTCACCGAACAGAAGTTATCAACAATCTGTTGAGTGTTTAGATAAGCAGTGATGCAATGAGGATTTTCTGCACATGATGAAAACTGTTTTGTTGCTTCAGCATTCTTTTCAATGCTGGAAGAAGTGTGTTAAAATTAAGAGGTAACAGTCCTGATTTACTGAGGGCATGACGATGCTATATCTGGCCACATTAGATGGAACCACTAGAATTAATGTTGGTGGTTTGCGAAGGGTTTCTCTTGCTTCCAAAATAACCATGCCCTTTTTCTTCTTAACAGTTTGTTTGTAATCGTATTTTGTATGTTGATGGAGCTCTAATTGTGTGGAAGTTGTTTAGAAAATGTTTTGGTTGCTGCATCGGTTTTATTAATTAATGTTTGCATCTAGTAAGTAGACTCGCCAGTTATTTGAGAGGAAATTTTAATTGTTCATTTTATTGTGGTGTTAATTGTATTGTGGGTGTAGTGTCAAGGACATTGATTATACTACAATGTGTCCAAAGTTATTATCCTTTTACATGTTGATCTTATTTTTACAAGTTTCGCTCTTGAATGAAAATAAATACATGTTGTGTCTGGAAATTGTTGGATGTTTAAGCATGAGGCACATTAGATGAGGACGATTATTATAATTGTGTGAATTGAACATTGGACACATTGCAGTTGCTATTAAGTAGGTTATTCATCAATACACTTGTTCACATCACATAATGAAGTGTTGCTTATTAGCATTGGAATGCTTCATTATAGACCTAAGAATTTCTGGAAATTAGGAACAGTAATGACAAAAATGATATGCTTTCTGAATATTCTCTTTGCGTTAATTTAAAATGTACAATTGTTTGCATAGTTGTTTTAGAGCATTACATGCATGGATGTGCTATGAAATGCTTTTATTCACAGTGTATTTTGTGCATGTTTCACTTAAAATTTATCATGCTGGAAAGCTTTGTTGCAGGACAACCTGTCATTAATAGAACTGATTTTTTTTTTTTTTTTTTTTTTTTTTTTTTTTTTTTTTTTTTTTTTTTTGTGAAGAAATTGTTTGTGCTCCTAATTTCATTTTCACCGTTACAAAGTTCCCGATTCAATCTCTGAGATTGGATTACTCCACATTTAATTGAACAAATAACGGAAGTTAACATACCACATGTCAGGTTCTCTTTGAGTATCTCAATGCTTCTGTTGGTAAACAAGATGTTTCCAGTGAGAAATAGTTTGTACTGGCAGTGTTTAGACAATACTACTGGAGAAGTTTCATGACTTTTTGTTTTATTTCTTGTTTTTATTTATGCTTACCCCTGTTTGTCAGTCACAAGCGAGAAGCATGAGAGTTCCTACTCTGGGTTAACAACTTGGTACGCTGACTTTGTTACGGTAAAGCGGCCCACTAGAGAAGGTAATTCCAGTTCATCTCTACCACATGCTCTTCTTAAGGGCAAGGGTGTTTTTCCTGAGAACACTTGGTCATTGTAAAAGCTTCTTCTCATGATGTAAATGTATAAAATGACAAGTTAACTGTATTTGTGCCCATTGCCTTGTATGTTGTAGGGAAGCATTAAATGATAATTTAATGCTTTGGGTAAATAATTTGGAATTTGATAGAAAGCTTATGCTATCACAATCCTTAGCAAAACAGAAATCTAAATGTGTAGCTTGTCATATTTAAATATTTACATTTTAAGAAAGGAGTAACTGTTTTAATTCATGACAATGAACTCATTGTCTTATGGTAAAGGTGACAAAATATTTTATTCGAGGTTATGGTTACCATAGAAGGAACTTACATTAATGCATTTTTACTTTTGTGTTGTGTGTTCTGCTATTTGCATGTGGTTGAAGATTATGTACATAGTAATACATTGGACATACTATTTGCACGAGAGATTTAATCATGTTATTCTATTGTGTAATGGCCTGAGTTCAGATTGTATACATCTAATTTCGAATATCTCTTAGTTTTATTTGTTTAACTTGCATTTGCTGTAACTTGTCTTATAAAAAGCTTACAGAGGTATGTTCAGATTATTTGTTCAATTAAATATGTTTACTACAGTATGCCTCTACAATCGTAATGGGCCATAACGTTTTGTAGATTTGTGGCAAGGATAATGCATGGTATTTTGCATGCTTATCTAAGTAATTTGTTAGAAATATAATTCTGACTGACCGTTTGCAGATGTGAACAGGCTCACTTTTACTCACGGTAGCAGCAAGGACTGCTCTGGAGAATCAAAGGTAAATATCATTCCTTTTCACTATCAGATATCTTTATTAATTCTGAGGAAGTGGAGTAAAGAATATTATCCATTGCAGAACAAGTCTCTAGATGAGAATGGCAATGCTGTAAATCGTTTGGAGTCAACTAATAGCAATAGCACTGAACGAAAAGGAAAACAGAGGAAGACAAAGGTAAGGTTTTGCCTTTAAAATAAGATTCATGTAAATTTTATTCCCTTTCACATTTATTCAGATACCTAACCTGTATTGTCTTGGTTTAGTAATATGAGGTATTCAATCACCAACTTGGAAAAATTATGGGCTGGAAGATAATTTACTTACTGGGAATGGATGCCATTTTGCTTGTCCTGCTCAGAGTACCCACGTTTTAGATTTTAAAAATAAAAGTGGATTGATGTAACACACTACTGACAGAAGTTGTGTATTTTTGTAATGACATAACCATGAATACCCCCAAGTGGAATTATGTCCAACCTCAAACTTTTAAAGCATGATGATGCTTCATTTTGTATGTGTCTAATTTCATGAGGTTCAGGCTTTTGACCTAGGTGATTAATATAAAGTATTCTAGTGTTCTTTCAAATACATTTTATTTCGAAGATTGTTATTGCCAAAAACTTTCACGCCGCACTTGACACTAAGCTTTGCATGTCAAGCGTTCATAACTAGAGTCCATAGTATGAAACAACAAAATATATACATACATCTTATAATTTTTATTAAATTTTTAACAAGTATGTAAAAAAGTATATAATTTGTAATATCAAAACACGCTCCCATTTGAAATGACCTTAATGTATTAAAACAAATGTGACAACAAATTCCTCTTGAAAATTCAGATTAAAAATCAAGAAATATAATCTCAGTGATACTTTCAATACTTAGAGATGATATGTGCAGTGCTCATGCGCTCTTGTTGCAACATTTATGCAGTGAAGACATGCGAGTGTGTGTTATGGTGGTGAAACTCGCATTTTCAATATGCAATTCTAGAAGGTGTTTTAAAAAAATGCTTTTTATATAATGCTTTCAGTTCCACTGTAGCCATATGGCTACATCACTTACTTGGTTTGATTATATCACTCAAATACATTTTTATTAATTTCCAAAACTTATTCAATATAGTTGAATCATTTAACAAATAGATCAAGGATATACTTCTGTTCTGTAGATTTTTGGAGTTATTTTCTCTTTGGTGTGTGTTCACATGTTATACACGACACTGCAAGCTCCAATTTTTTGTTGAATTTCTCAATGATGGTGAATGTCCAAGATAAATGTAACTTCGTTTTAAAGAATAGGATTTGTTTACAACACGCATCACAATATGTATTTATTTAAAAGATAAGAATATATTTGAATGAGAAATGCTTTGTCGCCATATGGCTACATAGAGAATACATAATGTTCAAATGGAGGATCATTCACATGTCATAACTGTGTAATAATTGATATAAACCTAATTTGAAGCATAGATTTGTTTTTATGATTTATAATTTAGTATAAATATATTAATGTAAAATAAATTCAATAATTTGGTGTCTCCTTTAATGTATTAATGAGTAACACATCAGTGATGTTTTCTGGTCAAGTTGAATTCTGAACAGATGCCGAATGAAAATAATGAAATTCTCAAGTGCACAATAACAACCATAATAGAGAGAGAGAGAGATAAAAAAAAAAAATTAGGAAAAGTACATAATGTTTCAGATCAAAATAAATATAAATAAAGACTTTGTTTATATCTATTTTTGACCTAGTGAAAGAGAACTAAAAATACAAAAATGGTATTATGTTTGAAATAAATAAATGTTGTTTGTTGATAAAGTAACGCCTTCCAGTCAGAAGTAGTTCAAACAACTTCAACAAATTAGCAAAATGTCAAAGTAAATATTTCCAGGTGGCTTTTCAAAGACTAAATGTTGTGTAGAGGTATATATTACAAACCCAAAGAACTTTTTTTAAATTGACTTGAGCAAAAAAAGGCTAGTTATACTGCATTTATTTCTTGAAGTTCCCTGTGTGTCCAATGTAGCCATATGGCTTTATTTCATAAAAAATTAACTGATTTGCAGAATGTCATTAATTTTTTAACTTTTCTGATGTTCCCCTTTATCAAGTTAATGCCTTCAATATTTTGCTTTTTCATAATAAATAATTTGGGACTAAAAGGGATAATATGTTTGAAAAATGAATTACAATAAAATTGGTATAAAAATGGTTTTGCAAAATATGTAATGTGTGTAATATAGTACAATATATGTGTAGAATCTTGGGTTTAGGGCGAACGGAATAAGACACGAATTAAACGAAACAAACAATACTATATTAAATAAATTGAAAAATACATTGAAATACAATGAACGACTTGAACACAACAACTTCTCACAACTCACTCCTCATTCTCTCCCCCACACCCCCTCACTCCTTCTACTTTCTCCCGCGACGCGCCGCCACTGTAGCCCGATACTACGTGATTCCAGTTTCGAATCCCACATTCGGCCATCCTCGAAAGCCTTCAGCCTCTGAAGGAAATACGTATGGCTTCATATAATCTGCTGATGTTGTGGTTATCATGGATCCATCTTCATCGAAGTTTCCTACTCGAATCACCTCATATCGATCATTACCTTTCACTTGACTGACCTTGTAAGGCCCCAGATACTTTTGTTTGATTTTCATACCTGGTCCAAACTGGGTTCTTCTGATCGCTACGATATCCCCTTCTTGATAATTTTCGAGCTTCTTTCGAGTGTTTGTCATGGTACTTCTTATTTTCTTCTTGTGCTACTTCTTCTTCTGCTACTTCATCTTCTTCTGCTTCTGCTGCTGCTACTTCTTCTTCTTCTTCTTCTTCTGCTGCTGCTACTTCTTCTTCTTCTGCTGCTACTTCTTCTTCTTCTGCTGCTACTTCTTCTTCTTCTGCTGCTGCTACTTCTTCTTCTTCTGCTGCTGCTACTTCTTCTTCTTCTTCTTCTTCTGCTGCTGCTACTTCTTCTTCTTCTGCTGCTGCTACTTCTTCTTCTTCTTCTGCTGCTGCTACTTCTTCTTCTTCTGCTGCTGCTGCTACTTCTTCTTCTTCTGCTGCTGCTGCTACTTCTTCTTCTGCTGCTGCTACTTCTTCATCTTCTGCTGCTACTACTTCTTCTTCTTCTGCTGCTGCTACTTCTTCTTCTGCTGCTGCTGCTGCTACTTCTTCTTCTGCTGCTGCTGCTACTTCTTCTTCTGCTGCTGCTGCTGCTACTTCTTCTTCTGCTGCTACTTTCAAAACTTGAACTAAGTTGTCAAAAGCGTCATCGTAATCCTTACCCGGTATAATTATATCATCCATATAAGTAATCACAATTGACTTCCTGACTAAATCTTTAAAAACATTGTCGACGAATCTCAAGAAACTGGTAGGGCTATTACACAGACCAAAAGGTGTCTTTACAAATTCATACTGATTGTCCGGTGTAACAAAGGAAGTATATTCTTGACTATTTTTTTCTACAGGGACGTGAAAAAACCCATTCTTCAAATCAACTACGGAGAACACACTAAAATTTACAAGAGCATCAATTTTATCGTCGACTAATGGCATCGGGAAACGATCCCTTACAATCTTTTTATTTAATTGTCTAAAATCGATACAAACTCTATGTGAACCGTCTTTCTTTGGTACTATCACTACTGGGCTGGCATACTCACTATCACTAGGTCGGATAATGTCCTTTTCAAGCCACTCCTTGATCTGATCACTTAGTATCTTCTTCTCCTTCGGAGCTAATCGGCGTGGTTGTAAACACACTGGGTCGTCGTCCTTCAGTTTTATCTTCGTCTCGATGTTAGTCTTCACTTGTTTCTGGGGTGAGTAATCTTCAAGTAATTGGCGAACCTTCGCTTCGTAGGGAGCAGGAACATCAATTTCGTCTACAGCAATACATTGAAGCACTTCCAAGTCTTCATGGAATTCGGTGTACGTTGCATTTAACAGTAGTCCATCGTTGTCTTGTCCTTGTTCACATCTAGCTGGAACTTGCCTCACTGAGATTTTGCCCTGACTAATGGTGATCTCCATGTCTTTAATCCACTCTTGTCCAAGGATAAAGTTATATTTCATCGAGTCTTTTGGAACTACATAAAATGGCGTGCTGTATACCTGGTTGTCGATTTCGATGTCCAGCTTGACTCTCCCAACAGGATTTGTTGTCTTGTTCCCCAATCCGGTGAAGCATCGTGTCGTTGGACTCATTTCTGGACGGCCTATCTTCTCGTAGATATCAGTTGGTACTAAATTGACATCACTGCCTGTATCTAGTAACGCCCGGTAGTTTCTTCCTCTCACCTTCATTGATATAAGACCCTCGTCGTTTGAACTTATACATCCCACACTCTGACTCTCCTTAGTGCAACTTGGCGCAATGTGCCCAAACATATTGCACTTAAAACATTTGGGTCCTTTATCTTTGTTCGTGCAGTTGACTCTTTCATGCTCCTTCGATCCACAACTAACACACCGTTTCTGACCTGGCCGCTTCCCATCTGAATTTTTGTTGCCATGATCCTCTTTTGTTGAACTAGTTTGATTTTTGTTTTCCTTATTTCGATGTTTGCTTTCTTCCTTATGTGTAGTTGTCTGTCGTCCTTTTGATTTTTCCTTCATCCTCTCGTATGCCTCAAAACATTTCTTCAGTTCTTGAATATTTCTTGCACTATACAAAATGGCTTTATTGCTCTCGTAATCTTGAATTCCATCGATGATATACTCGACGAGTGCTTCTTCATCTACTGTTCCTTGGTTGGCTATTTCAATCATCGAGTATATGTACTGCTTCGCCGTCTCGTCAGATAATCGTTTACGTTTCCGTAATTGGCTGTGTACTGTAGCACTGCTGAGTTTGGTGGTAAACTCTTTCGTCAGGTCTTTCTTGAATTTTTTCCATGTTGATATTTTTTTGGTCAACATAAATTTCTTCGCAGAGCCTTTAAGCATTCGTTTTGCATAAATAATCTTTTGCAAATCATGCCATTCTAACAAATTACTTATATCTTCAAATTCATTGAGCCATTGTTCGACTTGTATTTTATCATCGCCTGAAAACTCTGTCAAACTATTTTCAACATCACGAATTGTAAATTCATGTTTGGCTCTATTGCCTTCTCGTCTACTACGTTCACGCCGATCACGTTCACGTCTGTCACGTTCATGTTCATTGCGTTCACGTCTGTCGTGTTCACGCTCGTTGCATTCACGCCTGTCATGTTCGTAACGTGTCTCGCGCATGTCGCGCCATCTATGATCACGCCGTTTTGTTTTTGTGGGTTGTTTAAGCATCTCTTGATCAGAACTGTCATCACTTTCTGAATAATCGGACGTGTCAAAATTTAGCTTACCTTTTTTCATATTCAAACTCAATTTCTTGGAATTGCGTGAATCATAACCTAATTCTTCTTCTGACTCACTTTCACTTGACGTTGGTCTGGAACTTTTCTTATCGAGTACTTTCTTTTCTGTTTTCGATACCTTTTTCCTTTTATCCCCTATATTGTCACTGAAAAAATGTGCGTAATATTCGTCAGAGTCCATATCATTTTCTTTTTCCGTGTTACTTTCGTTCTTTGTTTTGATATCGTCTTCGTCTTTGTTCATAATGTCATTCTTCTCAGGGTCATTAGTTTTCCCCAAAAATATTGCTGCTGTCTTCAATCGTTCAATTAGAATCAACTTCTTACCATCAGTCGGTAACTTCAATTTTTCCAATTCTTCTTGCAACTTGGCAACTGTAAATGTTTCGATTTCTTTGATGTTGATTACAGATCCTCCTTTCATGACTGTTTGCCGTATTTGTTTTGGCGTCTCTTGAATTTTTATCTCCTTGTCATTCTGTTCGTCTATCTCTCCCTTCACCTTCTTGTTGTCCAAGTCGTTTTTCATGTTAATCTTCTTTTCATCATCTGCCATCTTTTCTCGACTTGCGGTGGAATCTGCGTCGAAACACGAACGAACTTAACTGAACTCGTAGTCGTCTTCTACTCGTTCCGTACAACTGGCTTCGTTCCGCGTATCCCCACAACAATCCCGCCCGGCTAACCTCTTTTCCTTCTGCAATGTTCCATCGATTCGCGCCGAACTTTTTCCGGAATTCGCCCTTATATCCCGGACGAGCCCCCAAATGTAGAATCTTGGGTTTAGGGCGAACGGAATAAGACACGAATTAAACGAAACAAACAATACTATATTAAATAAATTGAAAAATACATTGAAATACAATGAACGACTTGAACACAACAACTTCTCACAACTCACTCCTCATTCTCTCCCCCACACCCCCTCACTCCTTCTACTTTCTCCCGCGACGCGCCGCCACTGTAGCCCGATACTACGTGATTCCAGTTTCGAATCCCACATATGTAATGAAATATTTGGATGTTGCATTAGAATTATCCTGATTTGCCTAGATTGCAAATTTGAGAACTGAACTTAGGAAGTTAAAAAATATGTAATTACATGAAAACCCTCACTCTATTCATAACAAGGTGCTGGCTTTGGTGTTTATAATTGGCCTACATCAATCCTGTCCTACACAATTGACATTTGGCACAAGTCTTGGTTGATGACAATATACACCAAGCCCACCCATTCATTGCCATGATTTGCTGTTGTGCATCTCAATTGCCATACAATTGGCAAAACAACTTACGAACATTTACAATTCTTAGGTTGGCAACGTCCTCAATTGAGGTGGGAATGGTTCCATTGATTCCCTGTAAGTAAACTTCATCTAGGGTGGAAAATATTTTTCAACCACACGTTGAACAGTAAATTTTTTTCATGTGAATATCATATATTATTTCCCTTATTACTGGCATTGGTTTTGTAGTTAAATATAAGCAATATTTACAACCTAAATTGATTAGTTGTGTGTATGCTTCAGGATTCAACAATGTGGTAAATATTTCGATTATAAATGATTGATTTTATAATTTCTGTTAATTATAAAATACGAAATTTGTGCTTTAGAATAAGAATTAAAACTTAGTGACTAAAATATTTCTTGTTTCAGACAAACAATGATCGAAATGTAATTATGTCTCAGAACATTGAAGGATACCGTGGTGACAAAGACATTGATACAGTTCTCAAGTTCATTGAATCGAATTCTGATGGTAAAGGAACAAACAAAACAAAAAATGCAACATCTCACAGTAATGGTCCAATGAACTTCAGCAGCAAACAGCAGCGAAATTGCAGTAGACTGATTGGATGTGGGACAAAACCACGTCGTGAACGAGGAGCAGAGGATCCTAGTGGTGATGAAGATCGTATGGGAAAAGGGCGAGCTGGAACAGGAAAACAAGTGACCAAAGAGCATCGCGGTAAGGGTTCAAAGTTGAAAAAATCTAATAGTCTAGAAGAAATTTCAAAGACAAAATTAGAAGATCTTACTTCAAATTCTAAAGAAGGTAGTGAGAATGGAGTGACTGGAGAAGCTGGAAATAATGAAGAGGGTGCCTCTGAACTTGTGAGACGTCCCAAAAAGCAATCAACTTTAGATAATGGAGAGTTTTATGGTGAAAAGGGAAGAGTAGGTGATAGACGGTCTTGGGGAACAGAGGAAGGTCAGCAATATTATTGTAATGATGGTGTAACAGTGTCAGCTGATGAGAGTAGTAGTGGGAGTGGACAGACTAGTCGGAAGCGTAGAGGAAACCCCACAGTTACAAGTTCCCTTACAAGTGATGAAAAGCGCAAGAGTGAAAGAGAAGAAGGTGTCAGTGCTACAGCTGTTTCAGCTGGTGGTGGATCTGGTGCTAGTGAAGAAACAGAATTTCATGTTGTTAGAAAGAAGTACAGGCGAAATAAGAGGAGAAGCAGTAGTGGTGGTCGTGGAACAAGTGCTAGTACTGGGGGAAGCATTTTTGGTGATGATAGTTGGCGCCCTTCCTGTCCTAATTACAGCACATCTTATTATCAAAATAGAGATGGTGGAGGGGGTCCATATTACCAAAGGAAAACATTCACTAATACTAGCAGTGGTTTCCCACCGCACGACAGAACAGTAGAAAGAGATAGTGGTGGAGTGATGTTATACACTCAGTATAGGCATCACCGCCCACGGTCACCAGACCACTTACGTCGTAAATCTACTTCTAGCATGCCCCCATCAGATAAGTCTGATAGCAGTGATTTGGATAGTGTACATTCTCTTCCAGTTTCTTCAACCACACCAAAGTTGACATTGGATCAAACATCAACGTCAAGTGGTTCCACACCGCAGGCATCATATGCTGACATTGCTCGAATGGCTTCCACTAATGTCCCACCAGCTCCTACTCACACCCATAATTATGTAACTATAAATCTCAATGCAAATCGGTGGCCTGTAATGGGAATGCCCAAGAGTGCAGCGACTACTTCTACTGGTGTTGTTACTACATCAAATACAAATCCAGTTTCAGTTCCCTCCTCTTCCAGTTCATTGGTTATTTCACCAGTAGTTAGTAGTAATCCTCAGTTCATCACTGGACCAAAATTGAATATAGGTGTTCCCCCAGTGAGTGGTTCAAAAGTAGCTGTTTCTGCAAGTAACTCTGCTTTGGGATTGCAAAACACAAACCCATCAACAGTTCCTGTTGCTCCGGGAGCAACACCTGAGGATGTAGGTCAAGCTTCCTCTCGAAGGGAATCTGATGCAGTTCGTTCATCTGAACAGATTCCTGTTTGCAAGGTGCGATCTACTCATTCTCCACCTACAGACACTCGAACAAAGAAAGATGCAATGACAAATACAAGTTTAGATTATGGTACAGTCTCCCCTTGTTCTTCTGAAGAGAAGGATACATGTCAAGTGCAGGGCAATGGTTCTAGACCTGTGGAAACCGTAGTGAACTTCTTGCGAGATGGAGAATATCCATCACTGGAAGAAAGTTTAGGTTCAGATAAATCAAAAAGTATGAAAGTTAGTCAACTTCATAGTACTCATTCACAATTTCTAGGTGAAAACAATTCATTACTGACTAGTTTTGTTAATAGTCCTAATAAAGATAAGTCTCAGAGTTCTCATGTTGCGACTGTATGTGAAACTGAAAAGGATGATGTAGCCAATGAGAAAAGACTTCAGATATTGCCTATTGATCCAAATGTTGCTGTGATTTCTGCTGCCGCTGCCACTATTCCTATCACAACTACTACCACCACAACCATCACTGCTGCTGTTGCTACTACAATTACTATGGTTGCTGCCACTGCCACCACTATTTCCGCTACTAATTCAACTACATCCTCTACTACTGCTACGACGACATCTACTACTACTACTACTACTACTACTACCACCTCTTCTGCCAACGCCACCACGAACACTTCTTCTAACCCTGCCACTTCTACTTCAACTACTACATCCATTACCGCTGCTACTGCTGCTGCTACGACGACTACTGCTACTTCTAACACTACTACTACTTCTACTACTACTACTACCACTGCTGCTGCTGCTGCTACTACTACTACTACTTTTTCGACGACGACAACAAGTTCTTCGACTGCTTCATCTTCAACTACTACTTCCTTGGCTACTATTTCCTCAACTTCTACTACAACTACTTCTGCTTCTCCAGAAACGTGTGTGCCTGATAGTGTTGTTGCTGCTGCTATGGAAGTTAGTAGTGTTCAAAGTGTTGATCTTACGACTGATGTTGCCAAATTGAAAGAAGCAAATCTATGTAAATCAAAGAACTCTAATAAGAAAGCAAATAGTTCTGGCAGCCGACCCCCTGTGATTATTATGGATGAAAGCGATCAAGTATTCCCTTACAGTGATGGATTAGCGACTGTTAGTGAATTGACTTTCGGGTTTGAAGTGAACGAACAGTTATTAATGTCTGACACTACTGAAGATGTGGAGGGTAAAGTTGGGACATCAGTATTTGTGCCAGACAGTACTACTAGTGTTGTTGAGGAAGCAAATCCAGTGGCTGTTTCTACTGCTGCGTCGTCAGCAACTATTATTTCCTCGCCTGGTGAAGACTTTTCTGCAAGGTACCGGGAACCTCTTACTCAACCAGACAACCATGATAAAATTGTCACCTTCATTGGATTGGGTATGTATAAATTACTTTTTAATAATGATAGCAATTAATTAATGAAATGGTCTTAAGCATAAAAAAGATTTATCTCCCTACCTGCGTTGAATATAGTTAATTTAAAAGGAATTAACTTTCAACATTAGGCAGATAACCGCTTTGTTTTCTGATTACTCTCAACTTGCATCAATTTTATATAAAAGTCTACTTTCTTCATTATATCAATTTTTTAATATTAAATTGTTTGTATTGTCTGTAAATTTTATGCATTGTATGCCATTATGAGGAAATCTTTTTGGGACAAAAGAGTTGAAACTTTTATGTTTAGCAGGGTTGTTGTTTTTTAATCCATTTTCCCCCTCAAATGATTTATAAATATGACTGAAAAGTTGGAAATTAGATTTATCATTTGTTTATTTTGTTAGTGGTTTATAGTAATAGTAACTGTGATTATGTTAATATGAAATAGCATTGTATATATTTGTACTATAACACTCAAAGCCAAAAATTTTGGCATGTTAGCTAATTTTAATATTTTCTTTTCTTTTTTCCAGCATGGGATGATGTATTGAAAGAAATGAACTCTTCACCAATCCATTCTGGTGGCAAGGTTCAGTACTATAATGGCCAGTAAAAAAACTTCCACTTCCTTTTTTCCCTTGTGTGGCATTTTAATATCATGTGGTTAATTGGTTATATAACTAGTTGAGTTTTTCTTTAAAGCATCAGCAAATTTCTTTAAGTGCCCTAATGATCAGGAGCTTGTTGCATTTATGCATTAAACTTTGCCATCTGCCAGAGGGGACAGATAGTGATGCAAGAGTGTATAGGCTCTGTGCCTGAAAATGTTATTGTTTACCAGAAAACTATATCTCTAAAGACATTGTGACAATGCTAAGAGCTTATATAGATAGACCCATGATGGAGAAAGTGTTACGAGATTCACCAGTGAAGGTTTTATAAGACTCGTATAATTTTAATTTATAAATATTACTCACATAATTCTGGTGATAACTTAAGTCATGAAGTGGACATGGAAAAAGTCATGGTTGAGTGACAGTGATCTTGTTATTGTGATGTTACTTTGTTTTTCGTGAAAACTGAAGAAAAGTTGGTAGGAAATATATTTATGAACCAAAAAAGATTTGAAAGTTTTATTAGTGACAATAAAGGAATGCGAGAAATTGTTTGGTTTAGTATATTCCACAGAAACCATTTAGGAGATTAACTGAAGTATAAAAAGTGATTGGTGGTGATTGTGCATGTTGTAAAACAATGAGCTTGCTTCAAATGTTGCATACTAAATGATGAGTTAACTATCTGCAAGAGAAAAGGAAAGATGTACAATATGGTGGTTTATATTGTAAGAAATAAGTTCGAAAATGTTCTGAAAAAGCTCTTGGATAAGAAAGTGTACTTGGATTTAGTTGCATTGTTTGAAGAATTTAAAATCTGCCTTGTACTAGCTTTTCTTCCATAGAAGAGAGTACAATTTTTGGTTTATAATGTGTTGGCATTTATAATTCAATTTATTATTGTGTGAATGTGTGTTTCATTTGTAGTCATTTTTTGTTGTTGTTTTTTTAATATACATACATGAACATATATTCTAAGCTTATGTAGTAAATTAGAGCAAGAGTGAAGACTGGTGAGGAAAAATCAATTGAATGGTTTGTGTGGAAGAATTTGGAAGATTCAAGATTGTTACCAAGTTTTTACGAACGTTCACAATGAGTATTTTTGTCTCCCATTCGTTCGGTTGCCTAATTGTTATGCATCATATGAGTGAATGTAACTTCAGGCTTTCAGATTGATGCATGTGGGGTTGATAAAATGTGTGAAAGTAGTCATTTTTCTGAAGAGCAAGTACCTTAACAATTTTCATTCAGGGCCAAATAAGGGAAGATGCTGGATGTGTTTGGTTTCTTGAGTGGATGTGCAGTTCCTGTGCTGCTTTTGCAGCCTTTAAAGGTAGAGCAGGGGATGCCCTGCTGTGTCCCCTCTTGTTTGCCATTACAGTTTGTACAGCTTTCTATTCTGTTGCAGCATGTTTTTTCTGTGGAAACTACTAAAAACTCTATGAACTTTGTATTAGTTAAAATGTTGACAAATTTTGGTCAGAGTTGCTTGATGTGTAAGTGCATTTTCTGTTGTTGATTTTGTTTTTTGTTTTTCTGATGGGTCGAGAATGTGGCTTAAAGACATTTCCTTTCATGCAGTCCGACAGCAGTACTAAGGATCTATGCTTTCAAACTAGAGAAGTTTTCAATAAAATATAAAAAGAAAGAAAAAAAAAATGGAAACACCATTTCCCCATATACAAAACATATTTCAAAAAAATTATAATGAAGCTGTAATTTGCATTTCTTGTGGTATATTACTTGCAAATTATGACCAGGTGGTTGTTGCTGTGCAGTATCTCCAATTCGCCTCAGTATGCTTGAAAGAATATAAAATTCCTGATTCTGTATCACAAAAGGTGCACTTTGAATTAATGCTCTGGTGAAACTTGTAATTTACTTCAAGAAATGTTTAATCAGGCTTTCCTAGATAACAAAGCTAAGATACAAATTGTAAGGTAAAGTATGCAGTGTGTAAAATAAGCTCTAATTATTCAATAAATTGCTTGTTGCAAAACCTGGAACTTTAAGCTGTTACAATGTCATAGTTCTTCAGGGACTTGGTACGACTTAAATCTTCAATGACATGTGAAATGGAGGAAAATTATCCGAACAGCTATAGATTTGTTTGAAATTACAAGTTCCAAGCAGTCACATAGTGAAGCAACAGTCTAATCCAACTGGACTTAGTGTTGCATTTTCTGTACACCAAGAAGTAGTGTGGTTACTATATTTTTCTACAGATGTTGACAGATTCTTGGTTTCATTTTGAAAATGGTGTTCTGGCAATAAAGTATGAACTTGTAGTTCTGTGTGTAAGTATTTATATTGTTTCCTACTGCTATTATTGTACAGATTTTCAATTGAAATCTGTTAATGATCATCTGGACAAATTCATTTATTTTTATCTCTATTGGTTGAACCATTCTCGTGTTATGTATAGTGTTCTTCTCCACATATCTCGCCATAACTTGTATGTGGAAGTGTGTTAAACCAAAGACTGCAAGTGCCACTGTTTTTGGAGTGTGTGTTAAGCAGACCAGTTGGGTTAACTTCTTGGAATTGGACGACTCAAAAAAAAATCCGAAATTTTGTGTCAAGATGTTTTATTGAAATTTGCTTCAAAGTGAACACAGCTATATCAGTATATCATACAAAAGCATACATTTATGTAAAATGGATCTCATAAACAGAAGGTGTTTTAAAGGCCTGGGAAATAGTGTGCCCTTGACTTCTAGATTATACATTAATGTTATTCTATGATTTTCTGTTTTCCATCAGAGTGTTAACTAAGTCAGTTTTTTTTTTCTAGATGTTATTTTGTGAGAGATTGAACTTAACTGAATGTGAACCAGTGACTCGCAGGAAATTTTTACTCTATACACTTAAAACCTTTAATCTTCAATCAGTTGCTTTCTATTTCTTTAGAATTGGAAACTTATACTTAATTTGGGATCCAACATTGGCCAAGAATATGGAATAAATTCTGTTTTCGCAGACAGCCACTTGCTATTTTTACTTGTGGGTTGGCAACCCTGTATAACATTGTATTTGTTGCAGGCTTGAAGACATTTGGAAAATGTGGAAATGAAAAGTGCTGAATATTTGTTAATAAGGAATCTATGCTGAAAACTGACATGTCCGTATAAATCATTCTGACCTTTGGTTAATTGTGTCAAAGTATATTTGTGCTGTGTTGTGAATTTAGAACAAATATGACTACTTAAAATATACAATTTCATTTCACACTGCATTAAATTAATTTCAGTACTTTGTCTGTATTCTAGACAAAGTTATTTTATTTAATTTTTCCTATTAGCATACTTTAAGAATGTTCCTACACACAAAACTTTGCAAATTGATTTCAGTGCCACTGCTGAAGGTAGCTTTTGGAATTTAATGGCTGAAAATAAGTTATATTAAATATTGTTCCGTTTTGAATCCTGTTGCCTGTTTGCCGCCTGTTGAGTTACCAAAATTTGTATATTGAAAGTCGTATTTGTTATAAATTCCTCTTATATAAATAAGCAATATTTATATATAAATATATATACACTTATAAATTTGAGTCATAAACAGTTAACACATGACTGGCCTTTTATTTATTTTAGTTCCTAAGAGTTGATGGTTGGCTGTGCACTTCCCTTCCTTTTCCTCTGTTTTGAATCACATTTTCTTGATGGCAAATTAGAGATGCTTTTGAATCAAAGGTCGCAATGGTTTGTATGGTTTAGGTGAACGAGTGTTACCCTGTAGGGTTGATTAGGACAATGTACAGAGATTGTTAATACATGGATAAAAGTTGTTCAGTAATGAATAAAAGTTATGAAAAATCAATTGCTTTCATACTTGCAAATTGCGTTTTTTTGTTTTTTTTTTTTTTGAGGGGGAGGGGGACCAACCATTTTATAGGAAGGAAGTGATTGCCCTGAAGTTGTAAAAGATTTTTGTATCTTAATTGGGAATCGTTTTAAAGAAAGCAACCTGAAATGGACACGTAGCTGATGCATAGAAGCAGCATATGGAGGTGGTTATGAGGAAAGGGGGAGTAAGGATAAGTGTTGAGGGTTCAATATTTGGAAGAATTGAGTGAAGATTTGGAAAAAAATATTTGAAAAGTAGCATTAAGGGGAGAGTACATTTGAGAAATCTTACATCGAGGGAAAGAAATTACTTTTTAAAGGTCGAAGTATTTTCGTGAAGTAAGGGTTAGGGAGGGTTTTAAATCTTCATTTTTCTAAAAACTTCGAAGCCTACATTGATGAAGTAATGTAAACGATAGATGTGTCAGCTTTTTTTTCCTTTCAGCACGCTGGTGCTAGGGTGCGCTCATTTGGGATGTCTTACAACATGTAATTAACAAAAAGAAACTTGCAGTGCGCTTGGCTTTCTATGTTAGGCAGAAGACATGAGTATTGCCATGCGTTTGCGTGCATCTCGGGTTCTACTCAATTCTCAATATGCACGTCGATGAAACTGCTTTATTGCAGACAGCTTTGATAGCTCATATAGGTTATGTGGCGTTGAAACTACGAAAAATATCCAGGAGACATTGGCTGTACGCTATTAAACCATTACAGCCCATCGTACGCTAATTTCTGGACAACTCAAATTTGCTTTTGTAATATTTTGTGAATTTTATTTCAATAAATGTAGACATCCTAGCAGAATTACTATTAAAATATCGAAAATATTTAGGAAACAAAGAACAAAGCTAAATATTAATGTCAAATGCAACTTTCAACGCAAGACTTTTTACGATATCGTTCAATAACTCTTGCACGAAACGTTCTAGTTCAATAAAAACTAACATTTTGAAGCTCAAGGTCTCAAAGAAACTTATCTTACACCGTAATCCACAGGATGCTTGAACATTCTATGAAGTTTCTGCTGGCCAGCGCTTCTCAATATTAACTCGCCAGCTCGGAGACTTGCAGAATCTGCAACTAAATGCGTATGAAAGAGATGAAGGGCAGAACGTCTGCCTGATTCCGCTAGTTTTAAGTAGTACAGGTTCTTGTGGAAAAACTTACGTGGACATTTTGTTTTGTTATTGAAGGTCTACGATGAAAGTATATTTTTTAAATTTCTTAAATACGTAGTGTATAGAAAGTTATGTAGTGCTGCGCAAGAAACCGCGATGTTTTCACGTAAAAACTCGTATTGTGGGGTCCTGACGCTAATAATAATAATAATAATAATAAAACCTCGTACTATAGTAAATTACTATCTCTAACATGTTATATATTCAGATTTCAGAATTTGTGGGACTTTGGCATCGAAAACGTGTTTTTTCTAATCGCCCGTCTGTAAACACTACTATCCTTGGGTTTTAATTTTTTGGCGCATTAGAACCTAACTTCACGATGGAATATCTTGCTGCATTTTGCATTTTTCTCGGTCGTGCCGATAGGTCGCGACCATATCGAGCAGTGCGATCATGCGACATGTAGCGGCACGGTATTCCATCGTGAAGACAAGCCCTCAGCGCCGAGAATAGCGTCTAATCCATAGGTAGGATTTCTTTCAAAATGGACATTTCCCGGTTGGTCTGATTCAACCGGAAGCGATTTTGAAAATAATTCTTTAAAATTTGGGGCTACTTTACAGTAACCCCCGGGGACAGTTTCAAAATATTCTCAAAAATGGCTTGAAATTTATTCTTTCTTGCAAGAATGGTGTAAAATACACTTATAAAGATGCCATAGGTCCGTTTTCACCGTTAATTCTGAATTTTTTGAAAATTGCTAAAGTTTGAATTTTATTCGGCGTCTTTCCACAACTACATAATTGAATATAGAATTTTCCTTTAACTGAAATATGTTAACAATTAGTTCTTTCATTAAGGTCATTACATTTTTTGAAACTTTTGGTAGTTTTCGCACAATACTGCATGCAATAGGTGCAATTTTAAAAAATTACAAAAACAAGATTTTCAAAAAACTGGCTCTAAATTGTTTCTTTAAATTTTTGGTATGGTTAGTGCTAAAAGTACTCTACAATATGACAAACGCTGTATCGCTCTGGGTTTTTTTTCAAAAATTATAAAAACATAATTTTAAATATATATATATATATGGACTTTGGAGTTGTTTCAAGGTCTAAATTCATTCGTAGTACGTTCTTATTTATTTAATAATACACCGAGTTTGCTTTCTTCACTATTATTCAGTTCCTTCTCATATTTTCCGACTTCCAAAATTATCGTTTTTAAATACTCATAACTTGTTACTGGCTCCATGTCTTCCTCTCTCCACTTAATGTTCATTTTCTCCTTTTCTGTGCCTGTACACAAAACTTTCTCTTATTGAGGCTCATCCTCATACCCCTATCCTCCAGTGCATACCCGCAGCCCATTATCATCTCTTGCAGCTCTCTTGGGCTTTTGGTGAACAATAAAATATCGACCGCATTCACCAAGGCTTATATCCATACCGGTCTCATTTTCCAATTTTACGTTTCTTAGAACGCCTTTTGGTTTGTTTAATAACCTGATCCATAAAGATTATGAATAATAAAGGGCTCAATGAATCTCCCTGTTTAACCCCTTTGCCCATTCTAAATTTCCCACTGAGTTGTCCCTTCAACCTGCCTTACTCTACCATACACATTTTTATGTTTTTAATTACCCTTACATTTTGCTTTCTCCGGTGTGTCCCATAGTTCTTTCCTGGGTACTGAATCGAATGCTGACTTAAAATCTATGAAAGAAATTTTCCCCAGTAAAGCGCCACATTTGGCATCACTGTCACCATAAGAGACCGTACTTCATTCTTTGACGTCGGACGCGCCATAGTTCTTTTCAGGTTCTTCTATTATATATATATTATGTATATTCCATGGAAATATACATAGTAAACGTTTTTAGGAATCGAATGGTATTAAAATGTAACGTACCTCTCCGGGCATGCTGATAGGTGAGCTGCGGATATTTGCCTATTTTTTTCTTTCAACGGTAAAAGCAGGGTTTCACTACTTATTCATTTTGAGGCACTTCGACTTTTATACGCGAATTTTGCAGTGCCTAAATGTTGCCTATTCTCGTATTTATTAAATACACTTCTTCCCGTAGCACGTCACACATTTTTGACGTAAAATAAATAAAATAGTGATTAAAATGGAACCACCATGCATTTTTCATTTTAATCCCGAGTGCAGACAATAGTAATCGAAGTACTATTGATAAATCTATATTGCGTGTTATTGCCAGCACAGTGGGGATATTTCGTAGTAAGAAAACCGTGCAAAATCACTGGTGGTAGGCGAGATATTTGAAGGCATTTCTGTTTAGTGAGTTGAGGTTTTTGCAAAGTGATGGTAAGCACATTTAATTCCAGTTATATTGTTACTTTCTCGCCCTTCGTAAGAACAATTCGAATATTACTCGATAATTAATATTCGTATTGTAATCTAGCGCCGGAAAACGGCGATTTTTCCACCCCAAACTCACTCTCGGATCCTGGTGACGAAAAGTGGTTAATTCTTGTTACTATATGTAGTCATTTGCTTACTTCTCACGTTGTGCAGTTAATATCCATATTTTGTGGGTCCTTGATACCGAAAAATCGATGGTCGACCAAAAGTCTTTTTATCCATCTGATCTGATAATTTTTTTCTTTAAAGAGAAATATCGAAATAAAGTCGTGTGCAATGTTTCGAAAATATGAGTAGTTTTCGCGTAATTGTGCATGAAATATAGGTAATTTGTAACAATGTTTGACAAAAATGTATCTTTCCTTAAATTTTCTCCTCGAATGTATTAAAATACGCTATAAAATGGTGCTGGTCCTATTTTTACCGAAATATCTATATTCCATTATTGCAAAAAGTTAACAGCAAAAGTACAATATTGAAGATAGAGTTTCTTGTCTTTATCAAAATCGAAGGTTCTGTACATTTTTAAGGAGAAACAAGTGTACCCGTAATTTTTGCTTGAAATTAACGCAATGTATAGAATCATTTTCTTCAAAATTTCTCCCAATCTTTTCTTCATTTTCCATGGATAAATCAACGGATGTCTTAAAGAAGGTCGCAGATCTCATTTCCGTAGATTTCTTTGAATGATTTAAAATTGTAAATTAAGAAATAATGTGGAAAAGTGTGAGCTTTTATTGTCGGACCACTTGTTACATGTGTTAGGCATGGCGATTAAAACAAATTATACAATATTTTCTATTATCTTTAGATTAAAAGTAAAAAAACACCTGTGAACTATTAGGGTATTGCAACATTCATTTAATGAAAAGCAAAAAGGTGGGTACTGTGATTCAGCATTTGTTTTTCGAATTGCCCAACAATGATATAAAAGATTTCTACGAGGATTTGTACAGAACAATGATGAAGGTAAACATTTCATCAATTTCATCAAACGTTTTTCTAGACCAATTACACAGAACGTCTCTCCTCTATGGCTGGGACGTGTGGTGTAAGAGGCGTGTATTACTTGCGCAAGTTTTCTTGACCCACGAGCACCCAGCGCTCTCTAGTCCTCAACCAGCGCTGGATAATACGACAAGTTGAGATACATAGATTCGACTCGGGATGGCATGTGCCAGTTTACATATTTGGCAACAACCACCTCGTACTTTCAAAACAATCGTGGCATTTCTCGTGGCACGCTTTGACGCGCTAAGTTCATGCCCACAGTTGGTACTTCCTCTCAAAGCCGGAGGCATCCTCTCCCCGCACCCCCCGCTGTGGAATATCAAGAAAAAATGCACGTGTAGTACGCAGAGATGCTACCCGGCACTCCTCTTGACAAAGAGACGAAACTTATGTAAATTCAGTGCCCTCTGAAATACAGAGTGTGCTGTTAAATAACGACTATTAATGAAGGATTACTCTGGAAAAAGAGGTCAATGCTCGACCAGCGGCTGAGAGACGTTTTGCGTCGATTATTATTATTATAATTAATAATAATAATAAATAAGATGATTAAGACGCAACAAATTTTAAAAAACAAAACAAGTTTTTTCGGGCGAAATTTCGGCGTTTTCTGGCGCATGATCACATAACTTTCACTTCTTACGAATAGTTCGTAACGCGAGAAAGTAAAAAAAAAAAAAAAAAAAAAAAAAAAAACCGTTAGCAAAATGGTCCGGCCGGTCAAGTGTTTCGTCCTCGTAAAACTTTGGCTAGCGTGGTCATCTGAAGTACCAAAAAAGACGACCTGGGAAATGTTCTACCTATTTTATACGTTCTTTTTGAAGTGTATTAATTCTAAGAAGATTACAACAACCCCAAATATTCCCACTATTGTTTAATTCACGTAACGGCAAGGACTGAATTTTCAATGTGGCGTCTGAACTTTCTTCCGGTCAGAACAACCAACGGTTGAAATTAAAATGAATATATGTGAATCCGTCCGCCCCCAGCTTATAGAATTCATACATTTAATTGTTGTCCTCGTCTGAAGGTTGGGTTCTCTGCCGTGGAAGCATTTTTTGTTATGTGACAATCCTTCTGCTTCGCTTTTCTTAGAGTGAAACATCTAATCAGAAAAAGAGCGTGAATTCAATGTCCAACTAATCGAAATAAGACATCAACGTTTTCAAGAATGGAATTGACGACTGTTTTGTGCGTATAAAAATTTAATCTTAAAAGTAATTATTTGAGAAACGTGTGTGTTAATTACGCATTTAAAATGGAAGTACTAACAGTGTACTTATAATAAACTGAAATGCGCATAGATGTACATTTGTTTCTAATTCAAGTTGCGAGTTTCACTTTGTGTGCATTATTGCAGTCCTATTCTTTTATAGATAATTTCCTTTGCTTCCACCACTCTGTATGATAAGCAGGTTATCACACAATGTTCGCACGTACGTTTCTTTAGGCTCATGGAGTGGAAGGTCTTCGTTTAGCAAAGTAAAAAGTGAAAACAGTGAACTTCCAGCCTAGTGACCACGTGCCTCATCTTATAGTTTGTCTATTTTCTTTGTCATTGCTTCTATGGCGTAGAATTCCGGTCATATCTGTCTCCTTTTGTCTTCGCTTTTCTGTCATGTGATGCTATTGTGTGAGGAAGAAGGAGTAGAAGCCTTAAATTCTCTATCAGCAGGGTTTCTCTCGCTAGCTCGTAAACTAATCTTGATTTAGTTGTTTTGGAAACTAATATTCCTTTTAAGCTTATATTCCTTTTTGTGGCTTTTACTTTTTCTAATACTAGGAGTTTCTTTTCCGTGAGTTCGGCCAAATGATCTCTATCCCGTAGGATAGCGTGGGGCAAATTTTTGCTTTGAAAACTTTCATTGCTGTGTTAAGGTTCAGTTGTCTTAAACGTTTTATATCATTTATGAAATGATTGATTGAGGTGCCCTCTCTTCTACGTTTTTCGTGAAGACTTCCTGAAGGTTGTACAGTGATTCCTAGATATTTGAATTCGTTGATTACTTCTACGTAGGAGCCGAGTATATTTATTTCTGACCCTGCTGGCGTCTTTCCTCCTTTTCTGAAAACCATCATAACTGGTTTACCGTGTTAATTTCGAAATCGTGCCTCTTACACCATTCCGCCGTGTCTGATATTACTTCTTGTAGTGTGTCTAGATTTTTTACCGTCACGTATCGTTTTGCCGTCATTCAATTTTTCTGCATCAAGGACCTACAAAACATGAATTCTCGCTGCACCACGTGTTAGATTTTGCGGATACTCAGTGGTTTCTTCAATTTGGAAAACATTCTACATTCTACGCGTGGTTTAGGCGCTAGTAGTTTTAACAGACACCGGATGGACGGACGAACAAAAACAAACGTCTTGAAGAAAAAAAGAGAGAAAAAAACGGTATCAGGGGACCCCAAAACGTTTATTTTTGTTGAAATCTCGAAATCGATTTTCCGCATCATTACATAACTTTCACTATACTACGTATATTATCAACGTGTTAGATTTTTTTTTAATTTAACTACTGGATTTATCCCCATTTTCCCTATAATTAAGAGTTTTTCTGCCGAAAATTCGCCGTTATTTCGCGCAGAAGTACGTAACTTCGCTCTACCCCTTAAAAATATTTTCGGATAATCATTAAAACGAATAAAATGGTATCGCAGTATGAACTGGGCTTAGCCTGTGCCGTTCTACATAATCTGTAATATGACTCATTCGACTAAAACATTTTGAATAAAAAAATATCTTAATTTACCGACCACACTCGACTCACTGTCGGGCATTTATATAATATCCCCAGCATGAAGAAATATAACGAAGGGGCGGATTTTACAACCTAAAGCATCGCCAAATACGATCAAAAAATACTCTTAAAATGTTTTTAAAATGCCCTAAAAGAAAAGAAAGGTGACGGAAAATGTTTTTATGAAAACAAATTCAGATGCCTAACGCAAGCTGCTCGATATATTACTGATGTAATCACAGTGGTGGATCGAGGGGGGGGGGGGGCACGAGCCAACCAAAAGATCTAGAGAAAAAATTAAATTGGTAAAACTGCAGGAAAAATAAAAATGAGAAACACAAGAAAAAAGAAACTCTAAAATGTATCGAAAAAATAACCGTGGGAGCTGTCCTTAGTCTTTTAATTACCAACGAGAATCCTGATTCTCGCTGTATTTTATGCCAGTGGCGCATATGAAAAATGTCTTTGATTGTTCTCTAGAGACGTGTGACACCTCATATCTCTCTTGCTCCATTTGACACAAGCGGTGCGATGGCGACTTCCGACGCAATCGGAAACAGCGTTGACGAAGTAAGGTCTCTACGTGCCAAACGAGTGATCGTGACCTGCTGTTACATTTCGCGCAACAGAATAAGGTATGGATTGCATATATGCGCCTGGAGTCGGGCGGTTCATAAATACTTAAGAAGAGAAAGAAAATATCTAAAAAGAATAAGAACAGAGAAACAAATCTAATAAAAAGAAAGTAAAAGAGGCTTGAAACACATTTTGTGAAATCCTGTCGGCATTCTTCAGTCCTAGACAGTTAACTTTCTATGTAAGCGAATGATAAATTTGTAAATCGATATCATGCGTTTTTGTTTAATTCTATCTGTTGACATCGGTTTTAACTAGAAGAATGGAAAATATAATATCCCTATCCTTCGTCATTTTGCAGCTCTTAATTCAACGATTTCAAAAACAAATTATAATTATTTTTGAATTATAACTATAAGTGTTCATTAAATATTAAACTTAATATTTTAATTTTGTTACAAGAATTTTATGATAAATAATTTACTTTGTTTATAATTTATATTATTTTTCTGCTTATATAGTGTCCAGAGAGGAAATGTCGAAACGTTGAAAATAAGCTCTTAAGACAATTTTGAGTATATTTTGTCTAAGAAACTATTTAGGTGAGCCGAATGGCTAAGCCGCTATGCGTACTCGAAAATTTATTGAGTGTAATTAGCACTATCCCGTTGAAAAGTTTGAAGAAAAAATTTGGAGCTGTTTTTGAAAAAAGGCGTTTTAGCGTTTCTGGAGATGCGGAATTTTGAGCTAGTTTTTACAGAGAACGTTCGAGGTTTCCGCAAACTTTATTTGACATAATTTAAAGAACATGTACTCTTAAATATAATATTGTGAACGAATCAATATTATCGACGTGAGAGGCAAGTCAAAAAATTACATTTTTGTAACTTTTCAAAAAATAATACAGTTGAGCAATATGGGGTCTACGTCATCTTATGGAGTGCACTTAGCACTATCCCTACCAAAGGTTTAAGGAAAAATTTGGAGCCGTTTCTGAGAAAATCGTGTTTTTGTAGTTTTTTTTTTTTAATTGCCGATATTGCTCGTAATATTGCGTGAAAACCACTAAAATTTTCCAAAAATGTCCAGGATCTTAATGAAAGAACTCACTATGGAGAACAAATTTTACTGGAAGAAAAAATCTCTATCTTTGATTTTGTAGTTGTAGGAAGACACCGAAAAAATTCACTTTTCCAATTATGGGAAATTCAAATTTAACTGTGGAAATCGGACATTCGCCACCTTTATAAGTGTATTTTACTCTATTCTTCCAAGAAATTTAAAGAAAAAATTTGGAGCCGTTTTTGAGAAAAGTTTGAAAATATCTGGGGTGCTTCATGTAATGTACCCCAAATTTTGAACAATTTTTTCAAAATTTCGACTCGAAACGGATGCACAGTGGTTTCTTCAATTTGGAAAACATTCTACGCGTGGTTTAGGCGCTAGTAGTTTTAACAGACACCGGATGGACGGACGAACAAAAACAAACGTCTTGGGAAAAGAAAAGAAAAAAAATCGGTATCAGGGGACCCCAAAACGTGTATTTTTGTTGAAATCTGGAAATCGATTTTCCCGCATCATTACATAACTTTCACTATACTACGTACATTAGTCCGTATATACGTACGTATACGGGAAAGTAAAAAGCAGCCAAATTATGTAAATTGGGTGCTTTTTCATTTCTATGTTAATTTTACGTTTCTGAACAAATACACCCCTTGAACATAATCAACACCTCTTTCAATTTTTCATCGACCCCCAGAGAGTCGATACCGGCCCCGTTGGGAACCCCTCGTGTGTTTGTCGTTCTTCAGCTCCCGCGCCGCCACACGGAGAGGGGGAGGGCGGATGAAGAGGTGGCGTCGCTGCTGCGCCGCCGCTCCTCACTCGAGTCCAGCCCGGCCCCCGCCCCCGCCGCCCCCGTCGGCCTCCCGCCGCCGCCGCCGCCGCCGCCCCGCCGCCGCCAGCGCTGCCAGCGGACGCGGAGGGGCTTCCAGCAGAAGAAGACGAAGATGAGCAGCCCCCGCAGGAAGTTGATGGGGTCGGTGACGTACCAGAAGGGGAAGGCCTGGCTGTCCACCGTCCACGCGATCACCTCCGTCACCCACGACACCCCCATCACGCAGAACAGCCGGCTCAGCACACGCAGCCTGCATGCACACCACCAAACAAGCTCATTCACACCGGACACGGTCTTGTTTTCAAAATTTTATCTTAGTACAATACGAAATCGGAGACGCGTTTGGCCGATTTTGATAACCAGTGGAGAATCGAATATCGAGAATCGTTCAACAGACATGTGAAGGTCGCAAACAAGGTAATTAGCTTACTCTGCTGCTCACGGGCCCTGCGAGCATCTGACACGAGATTTAAATTTAAGAGCAGTACTAATTACTCCGGAGTAGTGGCACGCCACTGGATAGTCATTGCAGTCTACTAAAGCAAGAAATTAAAATGTAAAAATACATTAGTCTGATTTCGAATTGTATATTGAGAGAAAAATTAAACATTTTAATTGAAAAGTATCTTGTTTAAGTAATCCTGTCTACTTAAGAGTGCAATATTTGCGTAACTTCTGGATTTAAAATTCAAAGTTTCCTAACTGATTTCCGCTCGTAAGCAAGAATAGTTTATTTGTTTCACATTATTGTTATATGCAACAAATCACTGAACATATTCCTGCCCCTTGCCAAAATTGTCTAAAGTGGAATTAAAAAAAAGAACGCGAAACAATAATTAATAATAAAGAAAATAAACGTAATTCAAATATCGATTATTTGATAGAAGATATTAACCATGTCATCTCAATGACATGAATGACTCAATGAATTGACCAATAGATGACGGAGAAGTGGTAATGGATTATGTTTTCATGTAAATCATTGTATGAAAAGAAGATTATGGATTACAACGTTTTGTAAACGTGATTGACAAAATGACCACAAAGCGCCACAAGACGATCGGTGAGTAAACGGTCGCCTAAAGAGGTTTTATGGTGAAGCAAACAGCATATCGCAGAGAGTTGTCGAAAAGTTTGGTTGCCATAAGGGACGGCCACGCGTCGCGGAAAATGTCTTTTCTGTTAAAAAAAATATTAGATACTTGAATAAATTTCTACTAGGAGCAGTAATGAAGAGAACGTAAATTTACGCGTTTTTAATTAGCAATTTGTTCGGGCAAAGGAAATGGGAAATTTTACAAAACTTTCGAATGTCTACAGAAAGATGTCTGGTGAAACGAACACCGAAAAAAAAGTTCCGTTGGAGTATACCAGACCCATGAGACTGTAACAAGGAAACTTGTTACAGATCAATTCCGCGTCCAAGCATGCCTTTCATATTCGAAAAGTATCCAGTTTCTAAAAATTCCAATTAACTATATTTTTCTCCAAGTTTGACTATTCATCCATCAAAAGATGACAGACTAATGCCGATAGTAGTTAATAGGAGGACAAAGATTAATAGAACACTGTTTTCTAATCGTCTCCTATATTATTTCAGTTGTATACATACCTTTTGCGGCTCTCACACGCAACCAATATTTATAAATGAGGTGTCTAAAGAAAGAGAACTTTGCGGAGACGTGACAAATTGAACACTATCTTTAAAAACATGACGGATTTGTTTAAAGAGGACATCCAAATATTAATGTCAAAAACAACCCGCAGCACTCAGTCAGCTATATCGTTAAATAACTCCTAAACGAAGCGTTACAGGGCCTTTAAAACTAAAATTTTGAGGTCAAATGCCTCAAAGAAACGTTCCACACAGCGTTGTCTATAGGATGAGATATTCTTAGTCATTCTAATACATTTTGCTTATTCTGCACTTATCGATATTATCAACGCCACCTACATTTCAAACCGGTGATGGTGGCCATGTTTGTTACGTTTAGAAGACGTAGATTTCTCTATCTCCTCTGTACTCTTTCTGTGCTCACCTGGGTTTTCGCAGACTGACGAGGTTTATTTGCATAATTATTAATTCAAGATTCGGTCTCGCAGCAACAACTTGAAATACTATTAATAGTTTGCTTGATTCCGATGATCGTTTCTTAAGTGTGTAGTGAAAACATTCATTTAACGTTTTGTTGAGGTCTACAAGTGCTGGGTACCTAACTGTGGAGGGATGTGGGTGTACAGTGAAAACGTGTCTTGTTAGGTTTGGTTTGTGTTTTACCTGTACCAGTATTTTCGTTATTAGCAGTGATTCAGTGAAACTTTGACGTCAGCGTGTTCAGTTACGTAGCTTTCTCAGGAGTAAAAAGCTTTTTTAATATTTTTGGGACTATCACGGAAAGCGAAAAGTAACTGTCAAAGAATTTATCTATATAATACTGAATAAACCTTTATTGAAAATTTGTTTGTAACGTCAATTACATTCCTTTTATTTTTGTTTGATATTGTGCAAGTAGGAAGTATATTTATACATTCTTTTAAGAAATAAACACATTTTTAATGGAAATGGAAAGCGAAAGGGTGGAATTAGCATGCGAGAGTAATACTTATTACGCAATCGATCCATGGCTAGTGGCTCACATGCGCCGCCGGGGGCCCTGGCTGTGCGGAGCGCGCCCGCCGCGCGTCGCGTGGCTGGAGCTGCCGGTGCGCAGCAGGGCCGTGTGGCGGTGCTCGCGCTGGATGCGAATGACCGTGAAGGCGAACAGCGCCACGTCGGCCACCAGCAACAGCAGCACGGGCAGGTAGTAGTACAGCAGCTCCGCCGTTTTTGCTGCGGACACAACGCGAGCCTCCAGGCAGATGACCTCTACAGGGGCCTCGGATGAAATGTTTCAAACTCCTAGAGCATATGGGAGGTTGAAGATGATCGCTTTGTGCCAATGGACATGTGAGAAATTTTATATAACGAATATTGTGATTACGTCCGCTATATAGATGTAATACGAAAATATTGAGTTGACCAAATCCAACAGGCTATTATATTTTATTTTATATCTTGAGAATTATGAATATACATCTCTGAGAGCATCCTCATATGGTAATTGGTTTCAAGACTTTACATTCTGATATCATTTCAATGAAAATTATGATTTACAATTTATCACATTTTTAGGCTCTCATTCATCAGATAATACGATAATAATAGTAAATTGTTGTAGGAACTTTTTGTCATCACTTTGTTTTTTATTTCATGTTTATCGTTAAATAGATCCATCTTCTACCTCTCATCTGATGAAAATACCAAACAAGATTGAAATGATGTGACGCATCAAATATGGGATTTGATCAATTTTTAATATATCTAGTATATACAAATCAGTGTTTGTTTGTTCGTATTTTATGCGCTGTCGTATCATTCATTCGAATGCGATAAAAGTTTATCAACTTATTGCTTGCACGTGCGCGAAGAATATAGGCATAGTACAATGGGAAAGTGCGTATGTCTGTCGCAAATAGACGAGCATTGATGATTTTATGCGTTTATGCTGACTCGAGCGCTCCTGAACAGAAGCTCTACGCAACCTCAAGTATTAGGTGGGTTTTTGCTGCTTATTCTGCCCCTGCGATTGTGAAATATTGACCGGGAATATTCCTTCAACGTTATCTGTACAAGTAAATCAAATTTCTTGAAGACAGTGTCGTAGCGAATGCATGCACAAACTTGAGGGAGAGACTTTTAAAAATGGGATACTTCACAACCATGTACAAAATGGGATATAGAACAAACTTAACACCACCACCACTACCAATGACGACTGAAAACAGATTTTCTGTTTTAGATTATGACAAAGAGTTTCCTTGCTTTCCCAATCCTCACTACCCCTTCCCATCATCCACACGCCCACCCACAAACGAACGCAAACAGGCTAGCAAGCGCGAAGACACGTAGAGTTGCGCAACCTGACCCACAAGTAAGCAAGGACACACCCATTGAGCCCATCAAAAAGGTATTGAGTTTAGCAGATCGCTATGGGCGACAAATATCCTCCCTGCTCAGTGGGAAACTTCCATCCAATTTCTCTGTCACGGGAGTGTTTAAAGCTAACGTGAGGTTGCCGAGGTAACCAATGAGATGGATACCCACACACAAAAACTCTCACCAAACGGGATACAGTTATCTTCATAGGAGGGCAGAATGACAACAATTTGGGTGGTTACTTTAGTCTTGAACAACATGTAAACAAACTACAACGTGCCGCCCAAAACACAAACATTAGTCTCGACTCTGCCCTTCTGGTACAACAATTGTGTGCAAAGCAATTAAATACGCAAACAACCAATTGAAACTGCATCAGAGAGACACACATGTTAAATTATTTGAGGTAAACTTTCTCTCAAAAAAACACTTCACCAAGTTTGGTCTTCACCTTAACCCTGTCGGAAAACTGCACTCGGAAGCGAGCTTGCAAAACACTTCCTTTCACAAACTCGGCAGTGTCTTGTCAAAGACCACTTCCACACCCACGTCTCCTAGTTCTTCCATCCTCCGGGACCTCTTTGGACACAATTACCTTATCCTCTGAACGTAACCTTGTACTACCTCTCCCATTATTCATTTATCTACTTATGTCGCCCCCTTCTACCTCACCTCACTGCCGGGACACGGTACTTCCTTCGACCATGCACTCGTGGTAAAAATGAGATACATAAATAGCAACTACAGTTAAATGCAGCAGAGAAACATCCGTGTAGGTAATGCACACAAATTATATAATGCATCATTATGATAAATCTCTTTCAAATAAAATTTAGTTTATCGAGGAAGCATTACAGTGAGATCTAGGTCAAATATATATATTTTTACTTTACAGACATTGCTTGTCTCTTAATGATCTAATCACACTAAAAATTCCTAGTTTTTACTTTGCAGGATCGTTTTGTAGAGTGAAGGAATCAAATAAGAACCCTGCTTATGGAGGTTCATGTATTTATGTAAGAAATGATATTGAAATGAAATTCAACTTATATGCAGTTGAAAATGTTTTTGAACTAATTGTCGTACATATTATTACGCTCAAAACTATCATACTTTGCATCTACAGACCTCCAACTAAGCGAGCTTTAGATAATTTCATTTTCTTAGAAAATCTAGAGATACCTCTGAACAAAATTAGTAATCTATCTTTTAAATCCATTGTTATATGTGGAGATTACAATATTGAGTTTCTGAACGAATCTCACGAAAAAGAGCAGTTTCTTAATTTACTGCATTCTTTTAATTTAGATATTACAGGGAATGTACCTACACGAATTACATTTAAAAAACAAAAGACTACTTGCTGAAGGAATCATGGGACACAATTTACAACGCTATTGTCACAAATGAAAAATATAAACTATTTTCCCCAAAGCTTTCATTTCACTTTAACGCGTGCTTTCTTCTCAAAACGAGAAAATTAAACATTTTACGGAAAAATAAAACTTATATCACACAAGGATTTAGAACATCGTATAAAAACAAACGTACGCTTTACTTTATTTCCAAACATCATAACGTATCTCCTGGTTTCCATGTCTACTTCCGAGAATACAAAATTTAAGGAAAGTAATAGTTCAGGCAAAAATAATGAGGATATTTTGAACGCTAGTAACAAAACTAAAGCACTGTGGAATATCGTAAATAATATGACCACATCATTACGACACTTAGTAGTGAAAGTTGTTTTAAAGGATAATGAAAGAGAAGAAAGTAATCCAGAAAAAGTGGCTAATCTCTTCAACCAACACTTTTCTAGAATTGCGGCTGAACTCACAAAGGGACTAAAACTAAAAAGGGGTAAAAATTAAGCCACTTTTTAAAAAAGGGGGGAAAATGAAATTCAAAATTACCAACCAATTTCTCTTTTGTCAGTTTTCTCAAAAATATTAGAGGCCTTTCTATACGTGAATGGAAACTTTTCTGAGAAAAATGACGCGTGTACAGACTCACAAAATGGTTTTAGAAAATCAAAATCTACGAAAACTGACATGTTTTTCTTTTCTTCAAGTTGTTGCTTCATCAATGGACCAAAATGAAGCACCCATTGGAATATTTTTGGATCTTTCGAAAGCTTTTGACGTCATTGCTCATAACACATTGCTATAAAAATTACCTTCTTGTATAGCCCTAGATTGCATATCCTTGTACCTAAAACATCGATCTCAAGGAGTAAAAATACCATACTGGCACGAAAGAACATTATTTACTTATCTTTCCAATTCTTTACCAATTGAATATGGGGTGCCGCAAGGCTCGATCTTAGGTCCTCTCCTCCTTCTATTATACGGAACGAATATGCCCTCGCCTATTAACAACGGAAGAACGGTTCTGTTTGCGGATGACACGAATATTCTTTGTAAAAAAGAATAAATAGTACGATTTTAGAAGTTTCAAATTGGTTTTGTTATAATGAGTTAATAGATAACGAAGGAAAAACAATTTCAATGCATTTTTGCATTTCAAGTCAGCAATTGCATGCCCCATTGAAAATGAACAATATGCAATTAGCTGATGTTCAGGTAACAAAATTTCTAGGTCTCTCAAATTAGTCAAACCTCCAATGGAATGTACATATAAGAGTATTAAATACTAAATAAAGTTCATTATGTTAAGCATTCAGAATTCTTTCGAACGCGGCGGCAAGTTCCGGCACCGACATATGTCGGCTTAGGTATCTCTCACCAGCAGGGGACCGCCCCAGCCGGAACAAGCTCTAAGTGCCCTCTAGTGGCATCCCGAGGAGAGCAGAGGGAGGAAGGGGCGGGCTCACTGTCGATCCAGCAGCGGCGCGCGCCGATGTGCGGCAGCAGCGGCAGGTGCTGCGGCGCCGCGTACTGCAGGGCGAGCGTGGCGGCCGTGATGAGCGCGGGGCTGCCCCACGCGTACAGCGAGTAGCCCAGGAAGCGGCGGCGCTGGCCCTCTGCGCTGGGCGGCTGCGCGCTCAGGCGCCTGCACACACACACACACACACACACACTCCTCGCGCTTTGGATTGCACGAGACGACCTGCTGTCGCTTGCGCTACAATATGCGGATACTAGAAATTGCACATTCATCATTTTGTGGCAACCATTTCATTCACTAATGTTCGTGTAAATATCTCAATTTTTTAGTAATAGAAGTGGCTTTCGCTTGTGAGTAGCTCAGTTTCTTTAATTTTATTGGAAAATAGGAAAATATTGAGTGCTTTTTAAGAACTTGCCATAACATTTCTCCAGTGCGTATTGTGGGTGATACTTTCTTGTGCGACAGGGAATCGCTGTGATGCTTATGCATAATTTTTTGGAGGGTTCTGCACATCCTATGTGCTTACGATGAATGACGGATTCTAAGAAGAGGAGCTAATGTTTAATTCATAATTATAGGGTTTTTGCTTTACGTCAGAAAATAATATTAAGTTCATTATTTTTTGTTGTCAATGAGACTTTTATTATACTGAGTAGGCGCATATTTATATTCGGCTATTGACCCCCAATCGACTCGTTGATCAGAATTGACTCCATTCAAAATTTCATCGTTGGAAACCGTTGGGAACCCCTGGAATGGAGTGACTTCTGACAGATCGGGAGCTTCTATATGACTTAATTTTTTGGTTTCGAAGGTTCCCATGGGATACCGCGTGCAGCTAATGATTTGTGACAAATCGGAGCACAGCGCAGAAGCTCCTCGAGCGGTCGTGCCGTCCGTCGCCCGCGCCCGGTGCCCGGAGAGGGCGCTTCTGGGACGATTTTCTCTACTTTCGCCCCCGTTTAGAGCAATACACACAAGAATCTTATTTATATTCGCTCAAATGCAACGTAGATAGAGCTGTCTGAGCGAAATAAGCAGCCGGGGAAGGTGACTGGGAGGACAGGACGGACGGGAGAAGTACTAGTTTACATTTATTTATTGTAATAAATAAATCTAAACTAAGTCGGAACACCCTGGCATTTTAAAATTTCCCGACTTATCAGGTTTTCGCCTTATAATAGGTCGTCCAACATTTACTTTGCAACTTGAATGTATTATTTCCGATTAATTATTATCAGTGAAACAAAATGGGGAAAATTGAACTTCATTTACGTTAGTGAAACGTTCGAAACCAAAAGAACTTGATTCTGCACTTTGGGAGTTGGGAAAGACAGTACCAAAAATAGCAGGCATGTAGGTAAAATTTATTAGAGGACTGAAACCGCCGTATTATTCTTTTTTTTATAAAGAAATTATCAGAAATTTAAGTAAATGTCATTGCCCCGGTTCACGTGTTCTTAACTAAATACAATTCTTTTTCGTGGTGGGTAGGATTTGGGTTGTTAGAGGGGGTTTCACATTAAACGGTTCCGTTTAGGGATTTCCTAGCGGCATGTTAGGTTTCCTTCTTGAAAGGAACACAACACGCAAGCGTGAGCCTTCTGCTTTCCAATGAGATGACAGGGGCACTGACCACGCAACTTGCGCTCATTAGCCTTGGGGAGCAACTCTAGGAGTCTGGGTAGACGATCTGCTTTGTGGACGATTGCGGAACTAAATGTTCGATAATTACCTAATATATTGAGAAATAAATAAGCAGGCATTAAATTAGACAGAAATATTCGTAAGAAAATGAAGGAATTTTTTGATTTTATTTAGTACAAAATTTGTATACTATTCTTATTTTAATAATATTTACACATTTTTCTGACAAAAATAAAACGTTAAAGAAAATAGTTAAAATTTGCTTGTAATTGTTATTAATATTTTTTTATTTCTAGGATAATTTAAAAAAAATTATATTCCTCGTGATTTCAGTAGAAACGTTTGAATGGGGAATCAATCAGACTGTACTCACCCGAAAGTCCACGCGAGGTCAAAGCACATGACATTCAGCCAGAAGAAGGTGGCCAAGAAGAAGTACTGGACCATGAAAGCTGAAATTAAAAAAAATTAATCAATAACTAAAGAATCTATTAAACTCTTGCTTAAAATTAAGGATTTCTGAAATTCGCAGGCACATATGCAGTTTACTGTCGGAGTCTATTGAAGGCCAATGAAAGAGCTTGCTCACTTGAATTAAAATTTGGAATTAAAAAAATAAACATTTTAACTGACTTCAGTAAAATGTTAGGATTATTATTATGTATTGAAAGGGTAAGTATCAAAAAAGGTTTTATAAATATTCCACTATTGCAACATACGATATTCCTCTCATAAGTATTAAATTATATGACAATCGGATATTTATTAAAACACTTTCTGTATTAATATCATATTAGATTTGAGTTGTGATTGTCGTTTTTTAATTTACTTTACAAATAACGGTGGTTATTTTGAATACCATCGATAATTAATTAACATTAATTTGCATCACATCATTTATTGTGTAGATGTACGTTTCTATTTGACGTTTCGAACGCACTGACCTCTCTTGCATGCATTCATTCTCTCCATTAGAAGAGTTAACACTCCAACAAATGAAGATTACTAATTAACAATTACCTTCAACAATAAATTAGACAAGAATTGATGATGGGGAAAACATTACTCCCGAAAAGCGTGTGAAGGAATGTACATGTGTACAATACGTCATGTGATAGAAATTAATTTTATTTAGTTATTGATTTAAATAAGGCCGCAGTTATTTGCCGGAGGCCCTGGGTCGCGAGTCGCGGCGGGGGCGGACGGCCGATGCCAGGTGGCCATCTAGACCGCATCAGCCGCCACCTGGATAAAACGCTCCTTGCAGCCCGGGAGCGAGGGCGCGGCTGACCGGAGGCGCTGCAGAAGGGCTCGGCGGCGACGCGCAGCACGTGGCCGGCGCTGAGGGCGGCGAAGGCGACGGCGAGCGCGCCGCAGTGGCACATGAGCGCCTTGGCGTGCGCCGAGCGACGCAGCTCGGGCAGCAGCGCGTGCGTCAGCAGCGTCGCCACCAGGAAGAGCGCGCCGCTCGCGAACAGCGCGCTGTAGTACACGTTCTCCTGGCTGGGCTCCGCCGCCAGCCTGCCGCACCAACCAATTTCATACGTGAGGACCATTGGTATACAACGTGTCCACGGTTCTTTGTATTATCATCAAATACTTGAACGTACTAAAATTTATAATAGGAAGAAGGAATGTGTATTCACGCGTTAACAAGCGTGTACATGCATTTCCTCCTCCGCGCCGACACGAGCTCGATCGGCACCGTGCGAGCTTCTCCCACTCCATGTATTGAATTGAATTGAATTAATGCCTTATTTTACTTGGCGAGACTCAGGCCATTAGGCCTGCTCTTCCGTCTGACCACGCAAATTTCGCTACGCTCCTTTCACCAACTAGCAGAGAAAAGGAGGTATTTCTTGGGCGAGAAACAGGCGATTTGAATTTAGCTCAGAGGCGTCATTTAGGCTTGAGGATCTTTTACATGCAAGTAAATCTACTAACATGGGACAGCCGGCTTTACCTCCCCTCCGAAGGAAGGCGTACGAAGGATTTTTTCGCCCTGAAAAATCCACGGCTTCGATCGGGTTTGAACCCGCCAACTTGGGTACAATAGTCCGAAACGCTAACCGTTACACCATCGCCGCCGATGTATCACCTCCAGCTGGACGGAACAAGGTCTACCCTTCCTCCGACATGTGTGGTAGGGTGTGTGTGTGTGTAAGGCAAGGACCGTACCTGCGCGCCTGGCAGAAGAAGAGGTCGCGCCTGGGCGGGCGGCCGGCGCCCTGCGCCACCTCCGCCAGGCAGAAGTGGTGCGCGGCGAAGGCGCGGCCGCGGCCGTAGCCCTCGATGAGCGCGGAGCCGTTCCGCTGCAGCCACCACCGCTGCGCGGCCCCGCCCTCCGACCGCAGCAGCTGCCTGCGCCGCCAACGCATTGCCATTCATTCCTCTACTCGCTATTTCTTGCTCCACTTTGATGTGGTATGTTGTGTTTATTAAACAGAAAATATCAGCTCTGAAGATGGATTTTTCCTTTCATTTACATGTTTCTGTAATAGTTAAAAATGAGCATGATTGCCCTTAAACGATTTTACTATTTAAAGACTAGAAAATGTGGCATAGTGTTTGTAATAACTTAAAAATATAAAAAATGAACCTAATGATTTTCACTTGGATACCAACAATAATATTCTTTGACTGAAAAAACTTGAGTAGAATTCATAAATTATGTTTTCACTTTATTGTGACTGTGAATAAACAAAATAGTTATAGGAATATTCAATAAAACGTTTCCTCCACCTAAAATTCGTATTTCAAGTAATTTGAAAAATATATTTGAATTTCCGGTTACACATTACATTCAGACAATTCGATGTCAAATTTGTCAAGTCCTCAAAAACATAAAATTATTTAATTGTGTGACAGTTTCGATCTGTGAGTGAACTAACGGTGTGAAGAAGAGGATGGGAGGTGAAGGAGAGATTGTGGATTGACAGATGAGAACTCTTCATTGCTAAGTAATTTAAATGAATTTTGGGATCTCTTGCGTTGTAACGTCGTAGCGTGGAGCTCACCATAGGTACAATAAAAAAAAGGAGGTTTCCAATCATGGAAGAATACTTCCATGTCTAAGCTTTATTAAATAGAAGGGACTTGTGGAATGTTATTATGAACAAGTAGTTTTAAAATCATTTCATTCCGCCTATATTGTTAATTTAGATGCTAAAATATCAGTTATGAATACAAGAAGTAGCGAGAATTTAATCACTTTGGTACAGTGCTTCTCAGTTAGATAAACGTAGTTTATGATTGTAAAATGTAGATCCAAAAGTCAAGGAGAAGAACAATTTTGAGTCAGTATTAGTGGAAAATGGGGTATTGATGATATAAAGGAATTATGAATTAAAGTATTGGTGAGAGCGAATATGAGTAATGAAATACAAAATAACAATGTATTTTGAACAAAAAATATAAATATGACAAGAATATGTACTGAAGAGTGAATTGCTTATAGAAAATAAAATAAATATCCTGGAGAAGACGCCTCGAAGATCTCAAGCAAATGAAGGTTAGTTGGAAGGAGGTGCAGTGGGTAAACGAGCCTTGCAAAAGACGTGAACCCCGCGGAGGAGGAAGAAGTCGATACGACGCGCCCTCTTCGCGTCCTTGGGACTCACGTGGGGCCGACGTTTCCCGAATGCCGTGAGGAAGGTCGCACCTGTGCCCAGGACACGGTGTCTCCCGGAGAGCCGTCGCGAAAGCCAACGATGTCGTAAAAATGGGGCGTTTATTAGAATGAATTTTTTCAACATGTTTGCTGGTAAGGTGGGACTTTCAAATTCTTTCTTCCCTGAGGGTTTGCTCACTTGGCGTAGAGCGCCGCGTCGCAGTCGGGGTGGTGCGAGGGGAGTTCGGCGTAGGTGACGGGCGCGGGGTCGGGCGCGCGGCCGCGGAAGAAGACGGGCAGGTCGTGGGCGGGCGGGGCGCCGGCGCGGGGCGCGCACTTCGCCTGCATCTTGGTGGCGCCCATCTCGGCGTGGAGGAGCGTGCTGGCGCCGCAGCAGCGGCTGACGCACGCGACGCGCGCGCACGGGCACGCCTGCAGCACGGCCGTGTTGCGCGCGCCCGCCCGGTCGGCGCACCACTCGCCCGGCGCCAGCGCCACCTGCACACAGCATTCATTCTGGCATGAAGCGCTAGAGGGCGCTTCATGATGGAAAAGAAGTTTCCTCGACCTCCTATCCTGTGTACAGTATGAATTGCATACCACATGCTCTAGATTGGGTTACCGCGATATTACATATTGCATTCATATAACTTCATTATATGAGATTTCCCCCATGTTCTTTCGAAAAAATGCTTACTTTGGACCCCATATATGCCCTTAAACTTTGCAACTTTTATTCTGAACCATTCTGTTTGTCGCATATGGTACGAACCCAATCTGGAGCATCTACCCATTCTCGAGCCTTAGCCTTATGATTTGCAACATATCGGGAAACGATACTCCGGAATTGCTGGGTTTAATCACGTGGCTTTCAATGTAGATGATCCAGTCACGTAGTCACGGTGTACGGAGTTTCTGCCGAGTGTGGAGGCTAAGAACACACGAGTGGTCCTCCGGTGCGCGTCGCTCCACTTCACCGACAGCGAATCGTCGGAATGTGGTGGCATTGCGAAAATGTCGCTTTGCAAATACACTCTACGCCACAGCTCGGAGCCCTTTCAACAAACGTTCTTCAAAACGCTTATAGACTGAAAAGTGAGCCTGACTTCAACACGGTGCTCCGGTGCAAAATGAACTGCAAATTGATTCTTAATCAATAGTTTATAAACAGTAGCTTATACAGTAATTTGCCTTTACATCTTCTCCCTTCGCACCTACCATTGTGAGGGCAGAAGCAGAGAAATCATAAAAAGCTTCAGTTCGAAAATTTGCTCATTACATTAACTTCGGTCAACGAAATAGTATTTCACCGAGAGCTAGCAAAGGCGGTAGAGCGTTAAAGAATTTATCGGGTACATGTACTCCCTAACTTGCTTCGGATTCTCCGTCTTGTTTGCTTAACACCCTCCACTTATTGACTTTCTCGGGATCCTCCACATGTACAACCTGCTCCAGTTTATCGTCTTCTTTAGCAATCTACACTTTATTAATTTATTTGGGATTCCTCGCTTTATCAACATACTCTGAATCTTCCACATGATCAGCTGTCTACGGATTTGATGTCTTGCTCTCTATTCTCCACTTATCGACATGCTAGGGATGCCCATATTTTCCTGCCAACTTCTCGGAGTGTTCCATTGGGTCCCGGGGCAACATATCGGCCGCACCCCATTCCTTCGGGACCGCTGGTTAGCTAACTGTCAAAGTCCCTAAGTGCAGAGTAGTGCATTTCTTTCAACTGTCGATTCCGCCATTTTATATCGAGTTGTCAGAGATGTTTCAACGGTAATGTATTGTGTGTACCAGCAACCACCAATCTATCCAGTACCAATCTTAATATACTCCAAAATCTCCATCGTGCCTTCAGTTGTTTTCACTTATCCTCAAACCGTGTATGCTGCCTGGCGGAGATCTTGGATTAGAGGATACCGAATGGCGGCAGCCGTTCAGATTGTATTGCTCTCTCCACGTAGGGATGCGATGCCTCTGACGGAAGGGCCGAGGTTCGAGTCCCGACGATGGCTGGAATTTCGTCGCTAGCTAGATAGCTAGGTGGACTTCAGTCGCTGTCTGGTGGAGAATTGTAGCGGCCGACTGCTCTGTTCAGTAATTTTCAGTAGTTTCCCCCGATCAATTCCAGGCGACTGCCAGAGCAGTACCCCCTTCCTTGTCCTATCCTCACCTGTTACCCACGGACGGGCACTACACTCTCGCACATACCGAAAGACCAGTCGAGAGCTCAGAGGTTGTCCTGCTCGGGCAGTGCCCGCTGCAGGGAGGTACCTGTGCCCACCTCGACGCGCTGCCGTGCGCGGGGCCCGGCGGTGCGCCACACGGCCAGCAGCAGGGAGCCGTTGGCCAGCAGGCGGAAGGCGCCCGGCCGCGCGGCCGCCACCATCTGCGCCCGGGCGTACTCGCATGGCCGCCGCCCCGCCTCCGCCCGCGCCCACGCCCACGCCCACGCGGCCGGGCGCGCCGCCTCCAGCGTCACCGGGTCGTACACCGTCGTGTTCGGGTCCATCCACCACGGGAAGCCTCCTGCAACACGCACACTTCAGCTCAGATCTAGTTATTTATTGACACTTGAGCCTTCTACTGCTCGTGAGTAGTTAATTGATTTCAATGCAAATGTACATTTTCCTTCTGTAGTTAGAAGGTATGCGCACTTGATGTGCCTAAAACACTCAATTTCTAATCATTCGAAATAATTATTATTTATACAAAATTATATGGTCAATATCTTATATATTTTGCCTGTTTTGTAAATAAGCATAATATTTTTCAAATTGTTAATTATTCTGAAATTGCGTGAAAACGTTTATCGTTACTTATATTTATTTACTATGTATGATAATAAAAATTAATGTTAATGTTGTACTGCGTGTTTCTAAAACGGTTTATTTAAGATATATCAATTTCCTGTATCTGAATTATATGTGACATTTGACAGGAAACTCACGATGTTTCCGAGTATTACGTGTCGTCGGGGTAGAAGGTTGGGTAGAAAATAGGACACCCTGGTGTTCCAACAAGCGTGACTTGACTTCTTCAAGCTATAGAGGGGGCTTCCCACACAAACATGTGTGCAACAGGGCGATCGGCAACATGAAGGGAACGGCCCTTTTCACGGAATGTAGTTGGCGACTTACAAGTTATCGGAATTATGCTCTAATGGGGTTTAAATACTACTTGTTAAATATATTAGCGGCAGATATACCGGTTTGGAAACTAATACTTCTAATATTATTCTTCAAAATGTCTTTCAGTGGCAAAATAGTTTTAGGGCCGGATGAATATAGTGTGTGAAACAATTATGATGAGTTAATATACGTTACAATGAATACTTAGTACACATTTTCGAAGTTTTTACTACATAAATACGTATGTAGTTCATATACTAATAATGTTAAATCCGGTCTCTACTCGTGAGTGATGATCAATACATAAATAAGTGATGTGCTAATGATCAATAGAGACATCAGACACAGAGCAAAAGACTGGGATACTTCTTGCTCATATATATATATATATATATATATATATATATATATATATATATATATATTGAAACGCGGAAGCGTTTCTATACGCAATTAAAGACAAAGTGTACAGGAGTATAATTACAACTCATTCTGAACGGCGCGGCATAGCGGCAGGTGCGAGGACGCACGGTGGGGGAAGAGTGAACGGTCGCCGCCGCCGCGGCCTAGCGAGAGAGGGGGGGGATTCCGGCCGTTACAAGCCGAGCGGCGACGGTTGGACAGTTGCGAGGAGACGCCGAGTGGAGACGTCCGTAGAGGACAGTTGCTGAGAGCGAGTAGAAGAAAGTGGCCGGAAAAAGCCGGTTAGCTGTAGGCAGAGCAGGACATTACAAAAGACGAAGAACGTTTAACAGTGTTAGATTTATATAATCGCTGATTAGAAGCCGGTAATTTATAGAACAGTGCATAGTGTAATGAACGCCGGTACGAAGTGTGATCACGTGCATAGCAGTTGCGAGAGGGAAGCCGAACAGAACAGAGGAAGGGCGCAGTAATAATTCGAGTGCATGGGATGAACGCAATGGACATCCACGAGATGCTGTGATTGCGCGTGTGGGAGCGAATGCGGAAACATCCGAGGTTGCGGCCGAGGAATTCTCGTCGCCGCCTCTGCAAACCAGCGAGGCACGTGTCTGCGTCGTCCACCGCCCGGGGACGCCGAGCCGCGGTGAAGGTCAACGGTCGCCGTCGCCGTGGATGAGCAGCCAAACAGTCGAATTATTAATGGGGCCCCAAGGTATGATAAGATTACGTGGTTGATAGAATCTTGGTACCAAGACATCGAGATTTTATGTTTGTAGTCAGGTGTATTAGACGTTGATTCATGAATAAATTGTATTTGTGTTTATACTAATTTACTACTTTGCTTTACCAATGTATTATCGAGTCCCTCAGAAAACCCATTCACGAGCAAGACACCCGTCCTTTATAACCTTTAGATTTGCAGTGGAAAGTACCGACAACCAGGTACGTCACAATATATATATATATATATATATATATATATATATATATATATATATATATATATATATATATATATATATATATTCATCGGCAAATAGAACCATTCTTCGGTTTTTATGTTTAATATATATATGTTTGCCGATGACACGAATGTTCTTTGCAAAAATAATAATAAATAATAAAACTGCAAAAATAATTAATGAAGAAAAAACAATTTCAATGCATTTTTGAATTTTAAATTAGCATTCGCTTGCTCCATTGAATATTATAAAAAGGCTATTAACTGATGTTACGGTAACAAAATTTCTATGTCTCTCAATTCAGTCAAACTTCATATGAAATGTACAGATAACAGAATTAAACACTAAATTAAGTTCATTATGTTACGCATTCAGAATTCTTTCGAATTCTGTCAGCCTCCATGCAGCTCGTTGAGTGTTTTTGCAAATGTGCATTCCCGACTGAGATATGGCATAATATTCTAGGGAAGCTCATTATTTAGTACCCAAGCCTTTAGATTGCAAAAGAAATTATTAGAATAATGAAAAAATGCCATCCACGTGATCCCTGCAAGTCTCTCTTCATTGAGCTTGGAATCTTACCATTGCTTTGCCTATTTATTGACGAATCTGTAATATTTGTCAAAACTGACTTACTACTAAACGGTGGGAACATATTTTCACGCAATACTGATATTTATGATTACAACACACGTCTTAAACATGATTACAACACACGTCTTATTCATCAAGTGTCAGTATCAACAGCCCACCGCCAGAAATCCACATACAATACATATACGTTACTTTACAATGTATTGCCAGATGACTTTAAATAATTGATGTCGGTACTCAAATTTAAGTTAAAAGTAAAATCTTTCCTGCTGCAAAACTGTTTCTCTACAATTAGAGACTATAACGATCATCAAAAAGAAAAATAATGTTTATTTTAACAAAGCAATGGTATATATTGAATTAGTTTACATTTGTATTGTATAATTTTGTAAAGAAGGCTTGTGTGTTACACATAATGTACTTCAGCTTCCGGGTCAATGACCCCCATATGTCGATCAGGATTTTGTACACTTTTCCTGATCCATTGAGTAAATGCTCAGATGGCCCCTTGCTTTGCTTCTGGACGTAAATGGAGCTTCAATATGCGTACGTTTTGTTGAACTCTCATTTTGCTTGTGGTAGGAGTAGAGGTAAGAGCGAGTTGCTATTTTGTTAGCAATGCATAAAATAAAATCTGGAGTTCGTTTACCGTTGCAAATGAGTTTTCTGTAACTCGGGGACGAAATATTTTCAGTTTTTCAAATATTGCTAATCTCACTTTTTTTTAATTTAATTTTATTTTTTTACCTTTAACTTCTACTCATCCTTCTACTATTTATAGTTAAAATGATGGGAAAGGATTCTGGAACTTAAGGAACATTGGGCAGATTATCTTCTCTCCTTTTTTAATATCAGGATTCAGGATGGCAGGATGCAAAAATCAGAATCTCTAATAAAAATCAGTTGTCTGCCATATTTTAATCGCACGTTTCTCTACATGAGCCAAAAATATAAAGACGAATTGTGCTATTTTTGAGAAATGTTTACAATGTCTTAGAAGCTTCATGAAAAATATTCTACAAAAATAAAAGGTTCATATCAAATTCAAAGATGTTAGAGTTCGCCCAGATCAGTTGAGAAATATCCGATTTAGAGAGAAATTCTGTTTAAGCTTCAGACTTTAGTGTTGTTAACATACAGCCGCACAAACAGACATTTTGTAAAAGAGAAAACATTTTTAGTATCAGGATCCTTCAAAATTGGTATTCTCGAAAATTCTCAAAATCGATTTTTTGCAGCATTACGTCACTGTACTCCTAATACGCTAGCGTATGAGAAAGTAAAAATGCTCACAGTTGATTTTCAATTTTTTAATTTTCCAGCAGTTGGTGAAAAATATTGTTACAAACCACCACTAAAATCTGGTCATATCCTCCAGCCGATTGCGGCGCGCTCAAATAAGACGGAAAACCTACTGCACTTGGAAAACCCGTCATGTTTGATACGCCACATCCTGAAACAATAATCTAGGCCTTCGCCGTCCGCTCTGTTCTCCGGCACTCGTTCCCCCCCCTCCCCCATTTGCGGCCGGAGGGTGATTGGCAACAAACAAAATGCGTTTAAAGATAAGTTCGCTGTCCTAATTATGCGTTAAACCATGGATTTAAAGATAGAGATAAATTTATTTGAACTGCAAATGAGCATAACCCGATGGCAGCTGATTACATAAATAAGATAATACAGCTAACATGCAAATTATATAATAATAATAAAAATAATAATAAATAATAATAGTAATAAAAAATAACATTAATAATAAAAATAATAATGATATAAAACTAATTCATGAAACATTTAAAATTACCTTAAATATTTATCATAGGTTACATGGGAATTTGATTAATTTGTTTTGATATCTATAATTTACTCGTTAACACCATCTTACTATCTTTACTTAAATGCAACTAATAATTTTTGCATGCACAGTCTTGAATTTTCATCAGTAATTTTTTGAATAATAATTTGAGAAAGAGTTCATATATATTATATTTATATGAATCTTACCGACATCACTGCGTTGTGCTGTGTTCAGTCTCCAAACATCCTTCGCCAATGTGTTCGCATCCATTCCCCGTTACGATTGGACATGATCAGTAAACTACCAACCATTATATACGCGTTTGTTCCTCTTCATTAGTTCTTTCATTATGATCATGTACATTTTTTGAACATACAATTTTAGTGTTTTTCGCGCTATATTACGTGCGACACGTGCAATTTTAAAAAATTACAAAAGCACGATTTTATCAGAAACGGCGCCAATTTTTTTCTTTAAACTATTAGTAGGGATGGTGCCTAATGTACTCTATGAGGTAACTCGCAGTGACGCACAATTTTGCTATATTCTTTTGTTTTTTTCAAAAATTACAAAAATGTATTTTTTTGGCTTGTCTTTCACGTCATTAACATTTACATTAGCGAAAATTTGTTCACATTATTATTTTTATGATTACATGTGCTTTAAATAATGTCATATAAATGTTCTTGAAAACTTAACCGTTGTCTATGAAAACTAGCTGAAAATTACGCATTTTCAGAAACGTGTGTTCAAGCTTTTCAAACGGATAGTGCTTATTGTACTCTTTAATATGACGTAAAGTTCATATTGGGGATTTTTTTTCCTATCCGATTCCGATGTAATTTTTTGAACCATCTCTCACGCCGTTAATGTGCAAATTTCCAGTAACTGGTAAACACTATTGTATTTGTGAGTTAAAGCGTTTCAAATGATTTCAAGTGACGTTTTTAGAAAACTCAAAGTTTTTCTGTGGAAAAGTTTCAAATTTCGAATTTACAATAACGCTTAAACGCCATTTTCCCTCAAAACGGCTGTAAATTTTGCAAACAACATTGCCTCTTAGGACTAGGTTTTACTGTCATTTAATATTCATAAAATAATATTTCCGTTCTACTATTAGGAAACGGAAAAATTAAGAAAATTTTTAAAAAAATGTCCTTTGGGCGGCTTAGATGGCTGCAGGCAGGAGTATGTGGCAAGCCGAAACCAAAGGAAATAAAAAAACATACGCGAATGTCTGTGCCATTTGTAGCACCACTAGTTCTCAATTTGCAACACAACATTAATTACTAGCTGGCAATTAATGAAGCGACATTGATACTAGTGCTCAAAATAGCATTACGATGTTAATTAGGATTGTTGAGTCTGTCAGATTCCTAGGGGCCAAGAATCTTTTTGATTTCTGTTAATTTTTTCACTTAAAATTCTTCTTCTTCCAAATATCTTACTCCGTCATTTCGAGCTTTTTTTGGATGAGTGTTTTTATTTGCAATTTATTTTTATTGAATGGTTTAATATTTTGTACATAAATGTAAATGTCACTCAACAGTAGAATCTCTATTTAAACAAATCGTGACGCTATATCTAGCGGTAAATGTAGCTGCGATCTTATTTCTTCACTACTGTCTAATACATTTATTGCGAAATGATTTGGATGATTTTTCAGTCTTATGACTGAATTTTTCAGTCTTATGTCTTCCTGACTAGTGAACGTTAATTCTTCTTTTATGGTTTTAATTTGAAGGTTGTTGTTATACTGTACCAATACCAGGGTATATTATGCTGATATACCAGGGTACTTTTATTACTAATCGAAGATATTGAACCCCGAAGACGATTCCGTTGGTCCATATGGATTAAAGGCTTTTTTCTGTTTGAGTATTTTGTTTGACAGTCAAAGTTGGGAGCTGTTGGTAGCTTTTAGTTTTTATTCTAATTCTCTTCTTCCTTATATGAATCTTCCTTTTGTATGTCGTAGGTTATTGCACTGCGATATTCGCTGGATGCTGTTGCTGTCATGTTGATGTCGGAGGGTGGTTGTCACAACAGAGACAATGTGATATCTCATTCGTGAATATGAGATACAATATACTAGGTCCCAATACACTGTCTTGCGGGACTCCGGGTTATATTTGTCGAAATGAGGAAAGGGCTGTCTTGTTTTTGTCTTGAATGTATATATTTGTTAAATAGGACTAGCCATAGGATGAAAACATTTTCTTGATATTGTATACCAGCCCTTGATGCCATATTTTGTCGAATGCTTACAGCACATCTATTAATTCCGCTGATCAATGTCTTCTGTTTACGAAGTCTTCGTTGATCGCGTTTGCTTTCATCTGTTGGCCAGTAAGTCCAGAGTAGGTAAGGCCTGTTCTGGCCAGGAGGGCGAGAATTATTCATATGCTATTTTGTATATTTTGTTTTTTGGTGAGCTAAAAGCAGCGGTCACTGATAAATTGGCATATCTACCGTACACATGCAGTGACGTCTGAATATCGTGTTCTTGAGACCGAGGTCGTTCACTGCAATTGATACTTTTCTTTATTATTTTGGCGGGACCGTCAGGGAGATTTGTGTATTGTACTATCGAATACATTCGAATATCTCGATAGATTCAAGTAGCTTTTAGATATCAAGCGGGATTCTTCTATTTGTATTGTTCAGTTTCAGGCGCGTTTAGAACTGCTGTGTTGTGGTATTTCGCTTGCATTCCCAGCTATTATCTTGAAACTTTTGTTCATAATTTGGTTATTAATGTGAACATGAGATTCAATATAGTTAAAATTTGTTCTGCCTGCTTTTCCAATATGTCTTCTAAACACTTGAATGACTCCTTGATTGTTTCTGTTAGGGTGGGTCGAATACAGTAACTCGTTGAAATTGTTTTTAATGGCACTAACGTAGTTTGAATTACTGGTTGACGGTATAGTGTGTAGTTCTGACTCTTCGTAGCGCAAAGTCTTGCTTTTATTTGCAGCATTGTAAGTTGGACTCAATGGCGTGACTCGATACTGCGTTTCGGATATCTGAATCTCCTAATTTGTTGATAAACTTCGCACCCTCTATAACTTGCTGAATGCACATTTGTGTATTGCACCTTGTTTGCTGCATTCTGACATTTACCTATAAAAGTGTTTCTCTAGCACATTTGACGCATCTGTATAATTATCACAGTACTTACAGGTGAGTTTACAATTTCTGACACCTTTTGCACTGAAAAATGTCTCGATTTTTATGAGGGAGTACAAATCTAATTTTCATATTCAGCATTTCTTTAATACTTGAACACAAATGTAAACGATAACATTAAATATCACTGTTTTGTTAAAATAAACATTATTTTTCTTTTGATGATCAGTATAGTCTCTAATTGTTTAGAAACAGTTATGCTGCAGAAAATATTTTCCTTTTAACTTAAATTTGTGTACCGACTTCAATTGTTTAATGTTATCTGGCAATGCGTTGTTAAGTAACGTACAAGTATTGCATGTGGATTTCTGGTATCATTATTTACCAGACATACATCAAAATGGCGTTGATGTCACGTTATTCAGTGCATTTAGCACTATTTGTACAAAAATTTTAAAGAAACGCTGGAGACTTAAAAAATATAATTTTTAACATTGCCGATATTTCTCTCTACATTGCAAGAATATAATATTTTCAAAAAAGGAACTTGACAAAATTAAAGAAGTTACAGTGGACAACAATATGTTATTTGAAGAAAAAAAATCTGTAGTCAATATTGCAGGTTTTTTTTGCGTGTAGATCAACTCTGATCACACATGCATCCTGCTTTAGCAGGTTCAAGTACCTTTCTGGGGGGAGGGGGATCAGCAGCATTGAACTTTTGCAGTTTTGATTTAGTTTAATATGGGTTTTTCTTTTATCCAAAAAAGAATTAAATAAAAAAAATTGGACCACTTTTGATAAAATTTTGAAAATGTTGAGTGTTTGTGTAAGGTAGCTGCAAAATTAAAATATTCATTTCAAGTGCAAGGGACCGCTTCATCTGTCAGATCGAGTGTGTTCGGTGAAGATGCTGTGAGCAGTTCAGCCGCTTGCGATGTTCAAAGCCGAACGAACGGTCAGATGTTTTGCCGTAAACCAATTTTTCGGTTCCATGGACACACATAATATTGATTCAGTCTACAGAACGTGTTCAAAGGAAGTAATATATTGCATACACGATCAATATTTATCCACTTTTTCGGTATCAGGTTCCTTGAATACACATTTTTCAGCCAAAAAACAGTTTTTGTTGCAGCATTACACTACGCACGTAGTATGTGAGAAAGGTCAAATGTTACACATTTCTAGGGAATTTACGGGTCTCAAATATGATCATTTTTTGCCGATAAACATGTACGAAACATGTACATGTAAGAAACAAACGTATCATTTGCCCCTATTGGTAGGCAACCCATCGTGCAGTGGTGTTCGTCGAGTATAGAAGAATTACTCTAAGAAGAGTCCATTTTGACAGGTCGGGAAACAAATGAACCCATGCTGGGCAATCACATTGCAAGAGATAGCGATTAAGCTGTTTACAAGTAAGCTAACTATAAACGAAATCACTGACAAAATGAGTGAATGGACATAACCTGCAGTTATGTTACCGTCAGTGACCAAGCCGTAGCTGTCAAAGCGGCTTCTTCTTATAGTAATCTCTCTACTTACGAAATCTCTTCAATTGCATCAGAACGTGATAACGAAACACCAAAGCATAACGAGTTGTCTATCAACGGGCATCCTGCACATCCCGACTAATAAGTGAATATTGAGTAAAGTGTGGGAAAATTTAGATTGCCAACAACCAACGGCGATAAGGGGGCGTGAACGGCCGGTATGCTGGCAGTTGTGTACATTCAGTTCATTTATTTATTCAACGTGAAAAAAGGTATAAAAGTGTGTTTGGCGTAATATGGGGATACGTGTAATCTATGCTTATTTTGTAAACCTCTGCAGACCCTACCCTAGCTCTTATGATGAATTATGAAAACACGTTCCATCGTACGTTTTTAGAGAATTTTTGAAAAGACAATATTCGTTTCCATTCTCTCGACGGATGAGGAACACGCTTACGATCGTTTTTTGTCCACCCATCTACTCACGTGACCACGAGGCCTAGTAGGTACTTGATATTTGTCCCGGCGAAAATACGCCCAAAGGCCGCAATCTTATCACTCTCACCTCCGGGGCCGTCAGCGGACGGTTGTGCTGACGGCGTCGTCGGCGGCGGCGGCGGCGGCGGGTTCGCGGGGAGTGGGCGTGGCACACACGTGTTGAGGTAGTCGTTGAGCTGCTGGTCGGCAGCGCAGCACTTGATGGCCAGCGGTGCACGCTCCGCCACGGCCTCGCCGCCCGCCACTCGGCCTGACGCCGGCACCAGCAGCAGCAGCAGCAGCAGCAGCAGCGGCGGCGCCTCCATGGCTCGCGCCCGACTGCCGCAGCCGAGCGCGGCCCACGAGCGCTGCGCACGCGAGGCGGAACCGCCACCGCCACCGCCACCGCAACCGCAACCGCCACCGCCACATTACCTCTTCTGCCACCACTACCCCCTACAACATCTTCACCGTTATCCGGCTCAGTGGCGACAACTGAACGGGAGGACTTATGCTCGAGTCCCGACCATGGCACCAGCTGAATTCGCTATGGGCAACACCTGTTGTGACTACGGTGACTTTGACCGAGAAGTCCGAGAGTTCGAGTCCCGATAGCGGTGAATATTCGATTCTAAGTTCATTTCAACTGGTCTTTGGAGGAGAATTATTGTGGCGGTTACTCTGATCGGTAGTTCTTTGTGTTTTTTCGGATCAATTCGATCAATATCAAATGAATGTCAGAGAAGTACACTATTCAAATGGGCCCACAATCTTCCTTCCCCAATCTGCCCCGCGGGAGATACTTTGAAGGGGAAACCTCCGCAAGCTGATGTGTAGATCGGCGCCGTTTTTCACGTTCTATTTATGAGGTTCAGCGACAGCTCCTGCGAGAAAACATTCACTATACTAAACGTACTAATGTTGACGCGCTACGAAACACCCGTTTACTGAAGCGTGACACATTTATTCTGAGACCTTCTGAAGTATAGGGAGAAAAAATAAAAAGGAATCAGGTTGTAATTAGTCGTACGTTATGTCACATAATAGGGCTTAATAACGTTGTACTATAACGATAAGTTATTTCATATGTCACAGAAGTCTCGGAAAAACCCTAATAGGCGTGCTGCCAAAGGAGATAACGTTTAGTTGCAGACGTTTGCTTGAAAATATTGAAAAAAAATTGTTTCTACAAAAGAGAGAAATACAGAAATGACTTTTTTACCTCTCTTCTCAATTATTCAAAATGTGTACTACGGTATACATTATATCAACCAAACATAGTCCTGCGCAACTTAAAACAAATGGGGAGCAACTTCATTTCTGAGCTCTCTTTTCCTTTCAACGTTGAATTCCTTTGCCCTCCTGTAGTGTAGTACAGAAATCAAAAGTATTGGAATCGCTTCATCAATATGATCTCGAATTTTCAGACGTAAAATCCAGTTAAAGGGTCTTTTGAGTTGCAACTTCGCTCACAAGTCAGGCCTTTCAGGGCTGCCATTTTTTTAAATAATTTTTTTTTTAAATCGATAGAGGTAGCGCGGATGTACTCGCAATTTTGTACCCGAAAATCGAGATGCAGAGAAATGAATGGACAGATGGGTGGATGGCTACGCCACGTCTCATTTGTAAACCTTCCTCCTTTCAATAATCTTTGAGAATAAGTTCTGAAAGTCTGAAACAGTATTTGGAGGGGGGGTCGCTTTTCCATTTAATGCATGTTTAGTACTTTTCTGTTGTATCGTTTCTATGGTTCTTCCTTTTGCGCAATGTAATCGCAAGGATTCAGCAAATGCACATTTATTTTCGAATATGACCTCTGACAATTCAGAGGCACCCTCGCATATAAAAAGGCCAAGAAATGTAAGTTTATTCATGGGGGAAAGAAATTCCAATTTAGTAAACCATAACCATTGGGAAAATAATACACATCGTATGAATAAGGTTTTGAAGTATATTTAAGTGTGAATGTGTGTAAATATTTTGATTTCTTGTGATATAATATATATATATATATATATATATATATATATATATATATATATATATATATATATTAATTGAATTT